>CM044433.1:124756062-124768649 GCA_024363595.1 Xenopus borealis | reverse complement strand
ATACTATAATCTATTATTACATCTATTTAGCCTCTAAAAATAGGAAAAGGCCATGAACGTGGCCAAATTAGCAGCATGAGGGCCCACTGACACCTGGACCCACTGGGACTTTTCCTGGTCTCCTGGTGGGCCAGTCCGACACTGATTCTGCCAATGACACACGCTAGCGCAGCTTCGAAGTCTGAGTGCTGCATCTGACATAATTGTATTTGGATTAGAAATTCAAATACTTTAATTGAACATGGGCAATAAGTCACTGCCCAATGTAGGTCTATTTATGTAGTTCCTGAGTGCAATTCCAGTCTGTCTAAGCTGTTCCTAACCTTGCCTGTCCCAGATCATTCCTAGTCTGTTGCTTTTCCCATTTACTGAACCAGAACCCATTTTGTACTGTCATACTGTTGGTTTTGACCTGGCCTGTGATCTCGATTACACTCTTGTCTCCCGAATTTGTACTGCACTGCCTGATTGTTGTTGACTCAGCCTGTCACACCATGCTCATTGTTCTCTGTTCTTCCTGCATACATTTAGTTCCCGTGTAAACCCAGAACTCTCCCCTTGGTCCTCTAACTATAAGATCTGGTGGCATCTGAGTAATGGAGGGCTCCTCCTGAAAGTGAAAGGCGGCAGTTGTAGGCAGAAGTGTGAACTGAGGCCAGGACCTTGAAGTTTGTTTTGGGTTTGGGATTCCTTACGTTACAACAGCCCAATCATCTTTGTCTTACTATCTCAAAAGCAAAATTTTCTTGCAATTCCCATATATTGACTCTGTCCCCTAATGTTTATGCTGTAAAGCCTATCTTATACTGGTAAACTGGCATACCCTGAGCAATACATCTAATCCTTATATAAGAAAGTGTCAATACAGGTGTGGGACCTGTTATCCAGAATGCTCAAGACTTGTTTTTTTCTGAAAAATGTATCTGTCTGCAATTTGGATCTCCAAAATGTAAGTCTAGATTGTTTTCTGTTCAATTAGGGTTAATCATATCTCAGTTTGGCTTAAGTACAACATACTGCTTTATTCCTGCAGAGAAAATAGAAATAATTTTGAAAAAATGTGAATTGTTTGGATAAAATTGAGCCTATTGGAGACAGCCTTCCTGTAATTTGGAGCTTTCTGGATAATGGGTTTCAGGGTATTGGATCCTATAGCTGTAATTGATTTTTAAACAAAATATCATGATTCTGCTTTCATGAGGCAGTTTGTTACATACTGATTTTGAGGAAGATAGTTGTCAAGTTTAAGTTGGAAAAATGCATTATATTTCAGGCCTGGGCAAGAACAAAATACAACAGAATTTACAATTAAATCTAATGAAAACATTACTGTTACATGTAATTATATAATACGCATCAACACAATATTTACTCTACAAAGTACTATGGTTTGGCTTAAACTATTTCTTTCTTTGGAGTCTTAAGTATATGCTGTCATTTTATTTGTGTTCTGTTTTCTATGCCGCAGGGATCTTAGACATAGCAGCTTTGGGTGTGTCTGTGAAACACATTAGGTATACACGTAAATATCATTATTGCAAATTCTTTACTCTGTGGAATATATCAAATCTCAGATGAGTCAGCTCAGCTTCTTTTCACCTTTTTGGTGTTGGGGCCCTTGTCCCATTTCAATTATAAAGATGGTCAAGTATCTTGCATTTTAATTTAATATATTTTACACATTCATTCTTATTACAATGTTCACTTCTCATATTGGAAAATATTTTATAATTTCACTTTAAATTCAGCAATTAAGAATATAATTGTAATAGTAATATGAGCTTAAGAGACTAAACGTGCTTCATCTAAAATACATACTGTACAAGTCTATTTGCAGTAAGGTGCAGGAAGTTACTAATCAATAAATGGATCATATTGTAAGTAATATAAAATAAAGTTGACAATTTAAAAGTACAATAAAAGGCCAAAGCAAGCAAAAATTAATTCCAAAAAAAATGTCCAAAACAGAAAGCCTTACACTTTAACTTCTGCCTGTCATTTGTTTAAAGTTTGTGTAAGTCCCACATACTGTACAAAAAGTAATGTATCTTTAAAAAAAAAAAAAGGACTTTATCAGTAATGAATTTAGCACATTATGAATGTATTCACTCTTGGCACCTCTTCGAATTGTGGGTGGCATTTTGTAACCATTATATTACTGTTTCTTTCCTGACTAAGTGAGGATATATACCACAAAATTTTTTCCTAAAATACCTGTCTGCCTTATCCTCAGTTCTTGTTGTTTGCCATGACAGTGTCAATTGACAGTCCCTCCCCACCAAAGTAATCCCATCCCCCTCTTCTACTCGACAATACACTACACCATTAAGATCTTTTGGTAGAAAAGTCCACAGCTTGTTTATTAGCAAATAACATACATTAAAATCAGAACATTTGAACTTCAAAACATCAGACAAGTGAAATACAAAATGATTTGAATATTCATGCGAATAGTCTCGAATGGTCTCTTTTCGATCGTGAAACTATTCGAATATGCAAATGAAGTATTTTCGACCATCGAATTTGGAATATTCGGTCGCATCGAATAGATCAAATAGATCAAATAAATATTTGTTCAATCACTTGACTATTCGCCAGTCGAAGAACTTGCCCTTTAAATTTTTATTCGACTGCCTACTTCACCAGATTGTCTTTCAACCATACGATCGAACACATCAAACGTTCGATTTGTACGATTTTGGCGAATATTTGAACGTTTTTTCTATGACTTTTTGTAGAATCATTCGATCGTATGCTTCTGGCCAAATATTCGCCAGTCGAATTTGAGGGCTAAAATCCCTCGACAATTCGACCCTTAGTAAACCTGCCCCTAAGTATCAATGTAGTCTGCAGTCACTCTTAGGCCCAACTCTCTCCCATGTCTCACCAGGCCCTTTCCATCACGTGTTCTATCGGCCACACCCTAACCTTTCTATACCTTGTGATTGGCTACACTACCCAGGGAGCCCCTTCCACCATTTTGACTACCAATGCCAAGTACAAGTTTTACCACTTAGGCAGACAGGAACTGCTTGCTGTAAAAGAAATTTCGTACCTACTTCCTCACCTTTGAACCCCTTGCAACTCCCCTACTATTACTCTTTTTAACTATAATCCCCATAATCCCTCTCTCCTAACTCACTGTTCCCTTATTGTTTATCTCTCATTCGCTACTTGCTTTCCTTTTGTCTCATTTGTCTGGCTTCCCAAGTGAACATGCTATGGCAGAAAGCCAGGGGCTTCAAAAGGGCATCGATGAACTCCACCAGCAGATTTTCCTGAGGTGGGGTTAAGTAGAGTGTTGGCAGTCTCTTCTCTTGGCACAAATCTCTTTGGAACTGTGAACATTTCGGATTATAACTGGCCGTACAAGTTGTATTGGTTTCTCAGGAGGCAATTTGCAAGTGCCAAATATTTGCAATTTAGTAAATTATGTCAGGAAACTCATTCCCCCAAAACAGTAAACAAAGACAAAGGAAAACCTAAAAACAGCATGCATTATTTATTTAATTTGGTTATTGTTATACACAAATACAAAAAATAAAGACCAACTGAAAAGTTTCTAAGAACTGAACATTTTTTAAAATGTAAAGGTGAACTACTCTTTCACATGTTGAGAGCTGCAGTCCCGCAACACCAGGGTTATTTTTAATACAATATACAACATTTCCCCAATTCTCTAAGGTCAGTGGCTCCATTGATGTGAAAAATAATCTTACATGGGAATCCCATGTAATCTGTGGAAATCTGGTTCCATGTACTGCAACTGTAGTTGTAAACTTTAGTGCCATTTTTCTTAGAAGTATGTACTTTATTGCCATGTCTGATGTGGAATATAATGTAGCATAGTGGAAGCTCCTTTCCAATATGCTAAACTGTTCTTCATTACCATATAAATAGCCTTGCTCAGGGAAGAAACTTTACAAACCCGGTTGACTAAAACCCCTTTTGATTTTTCATGAATGATTCACTGTAGTGAAATCAGTTTATAAATATCCTAATTATTGATTATCAAGCTTTGCAGAGGCCTGTCTGAAGACCTGTCATGTTTCTCAGTCATGAATATAAGAAAAAATGAGTTTGAGACCAATAAATATAAGAAAAAAATAAACCTTTATGCAATAGACACTTGGAAAACAATGTACTACTAGTTACCTATTTAAAAGCAAACATCTTTATGGGTTACTACACCTTGGGTTATATATGGGGCTAAGGTATACCTCCCAATTGTGCCTTTTTTGGAGGAACAGTCCCTGTTTTGACAGTTTAACCCACAGTCCCTCATTTGTACTGGAAAGTCCCTCTTTTCTCTGCACTGAACAGCCAGAAAAAGAAACAAAGTTTCTAACTTTTGGCAGAGAACCCAGAACAGCTAACAGGTGCAAATAAGATACTTTGTAACACTTTTGAGATAAGAAAATAAGTAATTGTAACAGGAGAAATATTTTCAAACATTCATAATCTGCCAAATTTTGTAAAATGAACATGGTAATTAGGGGGTGTGGTGACAAAAATGGGCATGGTCACAAAAATTTGCTGCACTACTTGCCGTCTTTTTACTTCAAAAATGTTGGGAGGTGAAGGGTTAAGGGTCTTGCTTTGGCTGAGCTTGGAACACTTATCTATTGTTTCAGGTTCCTTATAGATTTGAACATCCTCTAATTTGTTGATTTATCTAAAGTTTAAAATTAACCTTGAGTATTTTGCTATCATCATTGTTGTGGTTTTTAATATTTTTCTTAACCCTGTGAAGGTCTTTATTATATAAATATATGTTTTAGTAGAATAGGTGTACTAATATGCTTACAGTAGATGCATGCTATAGTCAGTGGACTGGATCTTGTCCATGCCCTCAGTAAGACCCAGTCTGCTGGAGAGGATACACATAGAATCACATAGAAAGCATAGGGACTTTAAGTCCCAGGATCCTTCACTTTACAATAGAACAATGTGAGGATGTGTTGTGAAATGTTTCAGCAGATTATCATGGTTCAGTCTATGGAATCATATATGTCTATGCAATAAAAAAATATTAAAAACAAATTTGGCTATTTTCTTAATGACTTGTGCATCATTACTAAATAATTGAATACAGGATGTTTTGTTATAAAATGCTATTTTTTTCCTAATATAATTATTGTTATTTTCCTAAGTATCTTTTCTGAATGTTGAAACAACTGTCAGAATATAATTAGTGTGTAAACAGTGTGGGTAACATCTTGGAAATAGCACACTCATTCATGCTAAACTTTAATGGACTTAAATTTTATATGTAATGGAGAATACGTGATGCTATATTTGTCAAACAGTGGCAGTTTCCTTATAAACAGTATATCCAGCATTCAGATAATCTGAAATAATCATTAAATTACAATAATATGTTTATCAGTGTCATGGGCATAAAAGTTATCCTGATGAATACATGTTTTATGTACAATAGAGTAGATTTATAGCAAGCACTAATGTTTCAGATTAATTAAAGCTGTGGCTGATCCTTACCCTCCATATTGTTGTCTGTTTTGCTTTATTTCATTGGGGGGAACATAATTGCAACAAGGGATTAGAGAGCAGCATGTCTCCACAGTCATTGCCCCACTTCCCTATACATTTTCAAATCTAAATAGAGATTCTCAATTTCATTGAAATGAAAATGTCACATGTAGTGTCACAAGGGTTCAAGCACTGCACAGGTGTGGTACCTGTTATCCAAAATGTTATCAGAACACATCTAGAGTATGCTATACAGTTTTGGTCTCCAGTGCTTGAACAGGATATTATTGAATTAGAGATGGTCCAGAGAAGGGCAACTATACTGGTAAAAGGTATGGAAAATCTTAGTTATGAGGAAAGACTGGCCAAATTCGGAATGTTCACACTGGAGAAGAGATGTGGTGATATGATAACTATGTATAAATATATAATAATATATAATAATCTCTCAAATGCTTTATTTACCAATAGGTCTTTCCATCTGACACAAGGTCACCCATTCAGATTAGAAGAAAAGAGGTTCCGCCTAAATATTCAGAAGGGGTTTTTTTTTATTGTGAGAGCTGTGAAGATGTGGAATCCTCTCCCTGAATCAGTTGTACAGGCTGATACATTCGATAGCTTTAAGAAGGGTTTGGATGGCTTTTTAGCAAGTGAGAGAATACAGGGTTATGGAAGATAGCTCACAGTACAAGTTGATCCAGGGACTAGTCCAATTGCAGTTTTGGAGTCAGGAAGGGATTTTTTTCCCGTCTAAGGCAAATTGGAGAGGTTTCAAATGGAGTTTTTTGCCTTCCTCTGAATTAACTAACTAGCAGTTAGGCTGGTTAAAATAGAGTTAAAAGGTTGAACTTGAAAGATGTGTGTCATTTTTCAACTTAACTTACTACTACTACTTCTACTACTACTATGTAAAGCTTGGGACTTAGGGTTTTCCCGGATAACAGATCTTGCAATAATTTGGATCTTCATACCTTAAGCCTATTAGAAAATAATGTAGTTATTAAATAAACCCAATATGCTGGTTTTACTTTCAATAAGAATTCATTATATCTTAATTAGGATCAAGTACAAGGTACTGTTTACAGAGCTTTTTAAATAATTGGATTATTTGGTTGAAATGGGGTCTACGGGAGATGGACTCTGTAATTCTGAGCTTGCTGGATAACAGGTTTCTGAATAACATATCCCTTACCTTTATATACAGACTTTAGAAACCACCTGCTTATTCAAATAAACACTAGTAATGGGCGAATTTATTAGCTAGGGGTGAATTCGCGGCGAATTCCCGTGATTCGCTGCTGGCAAATAAATTCGCGAAACGCCAGCGAAAATTAGCCTGGGGAAAATTCGCCAAACATAAACGAGTCACGCGTTGTTTTTGAGGCGCCGAAAACAACGCGACGCGCGTCGAAAACGTGCCGCAACTCGTTTCGCAAATTTTTTCGCCAATTCGCGAATTTCGCTGGAAATTCGCAAATTTTTCGGCAAAGCGAAACTGGGTAGATTGGCCCATCACTATTAAACACTGATCCACCAGCACAGCAGCTTACCAAGAGACAGCATTTATATATTTATTTTTTTATGTATTTACATGTCTGAAATATATTTTATGAGACTTGGGACCTTTTGGTAAGTATACAAGCTGTTTAAAGCATTTACTCAAAGTACAGATATAAGTAGATTTTGAGTGAATTTGTATTTTGTTTTGACAGGTCTAATGAGGAACAGAGAGTTTGCAAATGTACACAGGTCTGTGAATTTGCAAAGCAAAATGACAAGGATTATATAATACCTCACTTAGAGTTTTGCTTTAACTACTGAAACTATCCCACAGAGAATATTGTTGATGGTATATTTATATAAGTCTCAAGTTAAGCAAAGTTGTTCTCCAGTACAAAGCTTAATAATTTAAATGGATAGGAATTTTTTAATACAGCTACGGGATCATTATCTCACAGAATAAGGACATGGGAAGAATTTGTAGAGTTGCACTAAATTTTATATTAAAATACTGCTGCTGATTGGATAGGAAATGAAATACCTGCCTCCTCTGCTTCTTCCTCCCTTGCCTTCCAGGTTGGAGGTGGGAGTTTGCTCAAAACACAGTAACAAATCAGGTAAGATACTGGCATTAAAGTTTTGCTGGATTTACAGGCTTTTACAGCTTCGTCAAGGTCCTGGTTTTGGATTAAATATAATGGATAACAGGCTGAATCAGAGAGAGCAATGGAGAAACACACAGAGACGCGAGCGAAAAGATTTTGTGAGCTGCATAGGAGTAAATTACTTTAAAGTCATTTTGAACGTTGAAGATTTTAATTATTCTTTGCTTAATGGAGTGCCATGATAAAGAGCAGAATATTCTGTAACAGAATATAGACATAAGAGGGAAGAGGTAGTTAGTAGTAGGTTGAGTGTTTTACCAGTTACTTGGGAAAGAGACAGATGTTAATTATATATCAAAGAAAAACAAATATTTTTACAGTAGTATTATTATAATTAGAGAAGGAAATAGTCAGACCATCTTAAAGCAAAGTGCTTACTTAAGCAACAGGATTATTTAGCATGCCACCAATACTAATTAAAAAGGGGAGTAGGTTTTAACCTTGAATGGATAAACAAACAGTTAACTTTTTATTAGATTTATTAGATGTGAGATGGTATTGTAGCATATATCAAATCCAGTGTTGGGATTGGGGAGGGATGCACATGGATGCCATCCCATCACGTCTTAATTTTTTTGTGAAATAGCATCGCCTCAGAGGGGATGCAACAGTTCTGAATCCCAGAACTCCTCTCCACTTCTGCATGCAAATAAAATGCAGAGGTAAAATAAAATATCATTAAATATATAGAAGATAAAAGGATAGAAAAGATTCTGGGGAGAGAAATAGAAAAGATATAGACAAGTGTTAATCAGACAAAGAAGGTGGAGGCATCAAAGAATGTTATAGAGAAAAGGAGAGAAGAATAAAACAGGGGAAACAAAAATTAAGGTATTAAACAACAGCAGATTAAGGAATAGTTAGAGAATGATACTGTATATATGAAAAACATCTTGGGTAATAAAGAATATGATAGGGTTGTGTTATGTTATGACACATAATACACAGGCAAGAAGCTGTGTTTGCAGAAGCTGGATTGACAGCCACAATGTACAATTTTTTTGCGAGGTCCCCACAGGTCACATGCATAGGTATAGTTATGCATACTGGGCACTAAACTGTGCATTAGAAGGAAATACCAAAATGGAAATAGCAAAGGGTTTTGCTTTAAAGTGTGTGAAACCAGAAAGTATTGGTGTGTGAGGCTTAATATAACAGTGGGCGTGCCTTATGGTTGTGGGAGGGGCTTGTTTAGCATTCTGCCCTACACTCACCACACAGAGTATCCCTCCACCTTTTCACTTCAATTCAAGCACTGACCAAGTCATAATGGTAACTGAGACCAGGTTGTGGTCTGACAAGGTTGTTTGCCCTTTGCTGGCTGTAAGGTTTGGGTGACTTAATTGAGGGGATATGAAGAAGTAATTTATTCTTCTATGGGTATTGTGAGAATTGGAGTAAAATGTATATTGCTTCTGCCTAGGATGTTTTATCCTCATATATCTAAGATATTGTCTAAACATTTGTGAATGGAATTCAGAGTCTCTTGGTGGGGGCATTATTTGCCCTTAGGACATGCTTTGGCTGGGATATGGCTATATTAAAGTCTCCCCCTAAAATAATGGGATCTCTGATACTGTCTAAGTTTAAATCTCAGTCCGTGCAAGTTAGTTTCCTTAAGGTTAAGTGTGATTGAAATTAACGATTTGTGCAATAACCTTACCCTTCAATAAAATCTAGTAGGTTTCTTTCCTTTGACAATGCATAGCCTTGATCATGTACCACATATAAAACAATAGATATGAGTTTAACCATAACTGTAAAAAATAAACATTAACAGAAACAAGAAACAGTAAAAATGCAATCTGAAGGAAGCGTGGGTAGGTGGTGTGCTCTTCTGCCTTCCAAAAGTGAGCAAGAGCCCTGGGGTGTTTCAGTGGTGAAATGGTTGTCAGTTATCCATTTGGGAAAGCAGACCATCAACTTAAATATGTTAAATATTAAGGATGAGCTGGGGAAATCAGTAGGTGATCCAAAAATTCAGTCTTGGTGTATGAAACAAGTTCAGTTGTTGTGTGCAATGCAATGAACACTACTGTGTAGGTACAGCTCTCCTATCAAGCCTGCCCTGGCCTAGAGGAGATGATCTTTATATCCAGCTTGGTGCATTTAAGGATCTTTCCCCCTTATGTAATAAAAGACACTAAGTTTTCCCTGGTGCAATAACCCCCAGCAACCAATATAATGTTAGCTTTTAAGCAGGTATCCAGTGAATGCTACCTGTTGCTATTGGTTAGTCCTCCTGAGCAAACGTAGTACCTTTTATTACATAACCCCTTTTTTGCATTGCTGTGGGTCTGTCTTGCTTGATGGGGGCTACTCCATTCCATTATTATAAGACTGTATTTTGCATGCTGCCAGAACTGTATCCCAAAGTGGTTGTAACCTGATGTGCAGCGGGTGTCCTGGCAGATGAAGCTGTGTGTCTTTGATGAGTAGTTCCAGAGCCATCTGGAACTGCTTGGTCTGACTTACATCTTGTAGTTTGTATTGCCTGGCAGTTTCTACTTACTACAATTATAATTTTTTTGCTCTCATAATAGTGTTTGAATGTAATCACATCTTTCAGTAGTTCCATATCTGGGGGTCTGGCCCCCAGAACCCTATGTGCCCTGTCCATGCCCCATAATTCAGTCAGGGGGTCAGGGATCAGAGTGCTGAACAGGTTATATAGATCAGCATTGAGATTTATTTAACCACATCTGGTATACCCTTGGGCATCAGCAGTTTTGGTTTTCTAAATGCCCACAGAACAGTTTCAGTTCTTTGTGATTGGTTTGTAAAGCACTGTATTCCTCAACCAGAGCATTATTGGAGGTTCATCAAGAGTGTTTTCCACTTTATCTTTTTGGTCCCCTAGTTCAACAATGTTAGCTTTTATTGTAGAAAGTGCCTGAGCCACTTTATTCATTATAATATTAGTAAAAGAGAGTCTTTAAGGCTTTCTTTTTTAATTAATCTCAGCTGCTCTAAGACAAGTGACTGTGTTAATGCATATATGTCTTTCATTGAATACATAAATGGCTTTTTTGTCATTTGTATTTCAACATCTGCTTCTTTATTACTTATAGAAGGGTATATACTGTATGTATTTCACCACATCCCCATATGTACTATAAATAAAATAAAAATAAAATATAAGCAGTGTACAGTGCTGATGGGGTATTATTTTACTGTTGGACTGAATTTCATCAGCAGGGACTGTTTGTTTTTTAAAATGGATGGTGCAAAATATGATAAATGCTTTAATATAACCTGTTGCAGTATCCAAAAAAGTTTAACCAAAAATGTATCTTTTTGATGGCACAAGGCCAAAGTGATTTTATAAATCAAGAAAATAATAAAGTGTTCTATAAAGCCCAATCTTAGTCCAGTTGAGCTTTTCACGCCTTACTGTCTGTAATTGCTGCATGACACAGAGCAAGCAGCAGTAAAGCTGGCCATAGACGTAACAATTACGATCTTTCTCGGAAAAGATCTTTCCAAGAAAGATCGTTCGTTTCAACATACATGTGTAGAGCTGAATCGTCAAATATACAGATAGAAACAACAGAATTCTACTTGTATCTGACGATTCAGCACTAACAATGGCCGATGTTCAGGGTGCTTTCAAAGGCATCCGATCAAAATTTTCCGTCCAGTCCGATCAACCAGCCGACCGATATCTTAATCCTCTGATGATATTGGTCAGCTCATTTCCCACCATACACGCACCGAATGTCGTACGAAAATTCATTTCGTACGATATTATCTGTGCGTCTATGGTCACCTTAACTGATCCTTCACATAGCTCCTGACTGGTGATAAGCAAATCTGTCCTCTTTCGATTCGCCGAAAAATTTGCGTAATGGCAGAATATTTGTTAAACGCATTGAAGCCAATGGACATCAATTTTGTTTTATGTGTGACAAATGTTTTCACTCCAAATGCATTAAAATTAATGGCCATTAATTCTTGTGGCAACTTTTTTTTGGTCAAATGCCAATGGGCGTCTTTCTTACAGCAAATTTGCCAACTAAGTGCATTAAAGTCAATGGGCGTTTTTCTTATGGTGACTTTTTTGTTTTGGTGACTTTTTTGTCACAGTGAATTTTTCTGAGGCAAATTTTTGCTGTGGTTTCGTGATAAAAATTTGCATATAGAGAAATGTGGAATTTCGCTGCAAAACCATGGCTGGCGAAAAAATTTGCTCATCTCTCACTATTACAAGGTGCTCTGGTGCTTTTTAGAGATTGTCCATCATTCATTTTGTTTCCTGCCCCAAGGAGCTTACAATCTAAGTTCCCTTCCACAATCATATTAACAAAAACCTATGCTTGGGTCAGTTATATCAGGAGCAAATTAACCTTTTTATGAATTTTTGGGGCATAAGTGAAAACCAATGCATTTAAACATAATTCAACACAGACATGAGGAGAGCATACATATCACATTAAATGATTTGCTAAAGCTATGGACAAAACACAGATCTGGTCCTTTCTAGTATGCCAAGAACAGTAATTACTTGGGCTGTATGAACTAGCAGAGCCATTGGAATGCATCTCACTTACTGTGAAATTATGGTTCTTTATGGACAACTGTGTTCTGGATTTCATCAGTTCAGTTTAAAAGGAGTAAGGAACATGTCTTTAATCTGACTTTCAGTTTTAGCTGCTTACACATTTGGATGGCAAACATTTTAGTTTGCCCAATATATAGTACAAAATATAGAAAGAGGAAAAAAACCAATATCTCTTAAAGGGGCACAGACTTTTCAATCTGCTAATGACATTGGTATTTCTTACATAGTCATACCACTCTGTTAAGACTTCAACCTGGCCTTAATGGTGGATAATTTACACACAATTGCATTTATGGGTAAAAGTAACACTTTGGGGCTGATTTACGAAATTCCCGTGAAATTATCAAAGTTCGATCGAATACCGATCG
>CM044433.1:124739254-124756052 GCA_024363595.1 Xenopus borealis | reverse complement strand
GAAAAACCCAGGTCCTGAGCATTCTGGATGACAGGTCCCATAACTGTAATGTAATTTTTTTATAGAAATAGATAATTGCAGTTGGATGTTGGATGTACTGTAAAGCAACATGATCAAATTACAGACATATACATTATTCTCTCTCTCTCTCAACCTGTCCAGTATTTTATCCTATTTCCTCCCCTCTTTCAGCTTTCTCCAAGTTGAATTTCTTTGAAATGTTCCAATTACTGATTCCTTTCCATTCTAGATGACCCTTCCCAGTGCACTTCTGTCTATATCTACAATTGGTAAAAGCAAATGACACCTAGTACTTACATTATGTATTACAGTGTGACACAATGTGATAATTTCCAATATTGTCATTGGTTGCAATTGTTAAAGTTTTTTCTTGCCTGTATTCTATATACATTGCAAAATCTGAAATTTGACAATTCCCACATTTCACACAGGCACATTTCCAAGATTTTTGTACTGAAATTTATAAAATGTAATGGTTGTGGGACACTCCCACATCAAGAAGACCAGCACTCCCCAAAATGTATTAAATTCAGAGAGCATTGTTCCATCATCTGCTGAATAACTGGATGCATTCATTTTGGCATATGTCAATAATTTAAAAGGATAATAGAATCCAAAGATTTGACAGCCAGTCAAAAGTATTTTGCACTTTAAGTTTTTGTACCAAATTCAATGACATAATAACAAAATATGGAAATCTATAACATATTCAGTATATAGTTTGTTCCTTGTGAATTAGAGCAAAAACATTTTACCTTCCAAAGCAAGTTTTTGAGATATAAATTGTTTATTAAAAAAATTATAATAATAATAATTAGTAAAGTGAATGTATTAAACAGACGCTAAAGTTTAGTGATTGTTTTTTTATATATGTGGCAAGGATTCCCCTTTATATGTCATTTGCAATTAGCTTTTGTGTCTGCATTCATGCAGTGACTCTTTTTTATGTTTCTGCAGTGAAGCATAGAGGATGCCATTGTAAGCAGTTTAAATTCCCAGCCCTACAGTTCCAGGCTAAGGAATTTGTCAGTGTTTACTGTACCTGCACATATAAACCATGCTCACACAAGCACATAAAATGTAAACAGTACTTATAAAGATTGCTTTTTTTCCCAGATATATCCCAGTTAAGGAAGAGAGCTATTAGAAAGATTAACCTAAATTTATCTGTATGCTTGGAATAATTTCATTCTTATACTTTCATGTGAACAAATACTGTCATTTCCCATAATGTAATAGAGCAGAAGGGACAAAGGGGCCAACGTTTAAATAATGACCAAGTTAATTCTGTTGTTGTAAGAGAGATGGCAGAACTGTAAGGATATGCCTGCTGAAGAACAGATGGCACAATTAGTGGAGAACAGATGGCAGACACCAACATGAAGACTGCTAAGAGCATTGCCTTGCAAGTTATTTAAGGGTGGCCTACTGTAATTTCTACCTAAGGGCCTTCGCCTACCTACAACAGTAATAACTTTATACACATAATATGCATATTTGTTTAAATACAGTGAATAGGGAATTTAGGGAAATAGTAAGTTTATTTAAAAAATAAAAAAACACTAGTTTGCTTATCATTAAAGGAATATTTATTAGAGATCAAACTGGGTTTTCTCCTGGTGGTAAACTCATGGTTAAGTAAGCCTCTGGGCTATAATTAATCAGTTTAATGAGATCTTTTTGATATAATTGGAGGACAAAATCTTGATTTACTTGCAGGGATTTTCAGAAATAATAGCAATGACATGAGAGAAATTCAGCAGTGATTTACCAAAGTTTATTGCATATGACAACCCCTATATGTTTGTATTATCTATTAAAATATGTTCCACTGGCAGAACAACTACAACAAACAACTGAAAAAGAAATCCCAAATCACAGTGGAAAATTTTGTGCTGTTACCCAACTAATCAAATAACAAAAGAAAAGTTTACAATCCCTGCTATATATTAAGCTGGTGTAAATGAACTCACATCAACAGTCAACGGTAAATATAATAACCAAGCTCCCAAAATCCCTGCCTGGTCATTTTCTGTGGAAGTACTGTGCAAGTGTGGTCTTGTTGCAACATCTTACTGAGTTTGGTCCAAATGGTGACCCGTAGGAATGAAGGGAAGCGCACAGCAAGAGACATTGGGGCAAATTTACTAAAGAGTGCAAATTCAAATTGCAAGTAAATCAAAGTGAAGATACACCAGTGTTCAATTCTGGCTAGTGGAACTTCGCTAGAGTTCCCTATTTAAAGTGGAATGGAGCTATTTATGTTTAGTGATGGGCGAATTCCCGCAATTCGGCGCTTGCGAATAAATTTGCAAAACGCCAGCAAAAATTTGCAAAAAAAAACCGAGTCGCACGTCATTTTTGACGCGACGCAATGAAAGCGACGCGCGTTGAAACGATGCGACGCGTCAAAGTTGACGTGACGCGCATCAAGAACATGCCGCAACTCGTTTCGCAAATTTTTTTCGCTAATTCGCGAATTTCGCTGGAATGCATGTGCTGGTGCATCTAATACATTACATTTACACTGATAAGTAGAAATGCCAAGGGAACCTTAATAAAGCCAAAAGAGTTGTTTTAATGCCCTACACACAAGTACACTGTAAAATAATATGCCATATGGTCAGGCCCCAATCTATATACTGGCCTCCCCATAGGCCAGCTTTTCTCTTCGCCCCTTTCCCTGCCGGCTCAGTCCCCCTCAGCTGTCCCCTCCCCTTCTGGTTCCGTCCCCCTCCCAAATATGTCTCCCTCCCCTGCCAGGCACCATCCTGTCCCTTTGCCCCACTAGGTGCCCTACCGTCCCCTTCCTGTTTTCTTCCTGCACATGCATGCACACCCACAACTTTATTAGTGAGGCACAGCACTGGAAACTGATGTGTGACTCCAGTGCTAGTAGCTAATTGTGATGTGGCTGGGTGGCATGCCGCCCCTCAAACTCTGCCTCCCTAGGCACGGGCCTTTGTGGCCTTGCCACAAATCCAGGCCTGCACATGGTAGAAAATGTATTAAGGAAACCGGGTAGCTGCCTTTTGCAGCCTAACCCCGTGAAAAATTGACAAGACGCCCGCGTTTTTTGGATTTAGAAGATATTTCACTCAAAAATGATAATGTAAGTAACTGAAGATTGAGGCTATCCTACAGACTCCAATGCACTTAGCCAGGTCAGAGCTGGTGAAGGCAAGTCTGGCGTTCAAGGTAACGTTCCATAAAATCCGCATCTTAGTGAATTTGTGGAGTTACGACCATTAGCCAGAGCGTTAGAGTGCGAAGCAACACTAGCATCTATCTCCTTCGGTAGTGAAGTGATGCCTGCACTTGTTAGTAAATCAGCGAAGTGAACATTCTTCATGCTTGTGTTGCTCCCCAACTCCTTTTTCTTCTGCATGTTGCTCACTGGTTCAAAAGGTTGAGGATTGCTGCCATAGACAAACCAGCAAACAAACAGCAACAACAGATAGGGCAATGTTTAAAAAATCTGTTTAAAATAACTTAAAACATAAAACATAGTACGTACCATATAAAAATAAAAGCTTCTCCTTTAGTCAAATTGAATAAATTCATGCTATGTGATTAATAAAGCTGCAAATACAAAACAGGATCAAATGTCAGGGAAATTATGGAAAGGAAAAACTTCCGCAAAAGATGTGCATAGTACAGTTAATCGTCATCCATCTGGTTGAGGATATTAGGATGTTGGTAGCTGTTATCAAGAACATATGGAGAGCTGCAGGCTTGGCATCCCCCTAGGAGTTTTTTTAGAACTAGGTAATAAATGCTACATTGCATATGACAGCTTAAAATAGGTTGACACATCTATAACATGTATTATACCTGAGTGAGGCAGCTGTTCTCCAAACCATGATGTTTTTACTTGTGGCGCTCATTTATCAGAACCAGACAGATTTGCAGATTTGGGTTAGATTCAGTCTGATGAGAAAAAACTTGTTAAATAGCTTATCTCATGAAAACTCTATTCCTTCCCTCAACTTTGCTAGGCTGCGGGCTGGAGTTATTGTTGGGGTTACCTCTAAGATTCAGTGTAGAGGCACCAATAGTGGTCAATTTCTCAGCATAAGGGTTGTACTAGATGAGGGTTTTCTACCCAATTGTGCTGGATCCAACGCACTGCGCCAAAACACAAGCGTCAAGTCGGATGCGACAGGAAGCAAGGTAGGTAATACAAAAGTCAGATGGTGTTGCAGCGTGCATCAAACATGACATGGCTGTCGGATGCAAATGCTGCAAGCTGCATCTGCATCCGACAGTTGTGTCACGTTGGATGAATGCTTCAACACCATCCGACATTGCTATTACTTACCTTGTTTCCTGTTGCATCCAACTTATTGTACACTTTAGTGTTTAGGGTTTCAATAAAATAAGTTGCCCAATGCTAAACCACAAAAACCTTTACACCACTCCAGATTTTCCACTGCACTTGGTGATGTTAGCAAGGACTGGCACTATGGGAAGGCAGTAGAGGCATATACCTAGGGCACAATGATGGAGAGGAGGCACTGGGCACATGCCTGCTCTTTCACCTACCACTGGTCTGTTTCTATCATCACCACTCAAAACTGCAGCTTGTGTATTTACCCCCCACTCCATGTGTTGTCACTGCGCGTGCAAGGTCAATGGCTGAGTTGCCTAGGGTGCCCGACTGGCTTGGCCCAGCTCTTATGTTTGCCTTGTGGTTAGTTTCTTGCCTATAAAATCCCATGCTCCTGATGAATAGTTCTTGCACTCACATTGCTTCCAGACAAACTCTGGATGTCGGCAGTGAGTATTCCAATTGACAACGTGATTTTTAGGAGGTGCCTAGAAGCATCTGGCCATATAGTGTCTCCAGATGCTTTTGATCTACTCTAAATATTCCCCATCTCACCATTCAGCAACTCTGTAATAAATGCATCTTGTCTGATTCTTACCTTAATACACCACCAACTACCAAGAAAAAATATTGGCACTCACACTGGGTTTTTATAACCTGCTAAACATCTTGACTTTTTTGTACTGTTTACAGTGCTGCAGGGGTGCACTGTCATCTAAATAATAGAGTATTTCCACAGGACTTCAGAAGATGCAAAGACATATGTGGTCTTGTATAATAATCATAGCGGATAAGAGAAAGAAACAATATAGTCAAATATTAAAGCAAGTAATGTTGTGGAAACTAGTTTCTGAACCACTGAAAATTGTTGTTGATAAACAGCAAGAACTATAAATAAGTTTAAAGGTCAGTTTTATTTGTATTGCATTTGGGATAGAAGCATATTGCCAAGCTCTTTATTAGATATGACTGTGGACGGGGCTGAAAATAAATTAGTAAAGCATTTACAACATAGAATTTTACATTTCTATAAATATTAATTTTTTTGCAAAAAGTAAAAATCACTAGGTAAAAAAGCTTTTTAGGAAACATGCCATAAATAAAATGCATTAAAAGCATTTAATGATTAAAGACCATTTAAAAAGTGTTAACTGTTTTGATCTTTGTTTTGGATTAGCTAAATCTTAAACATTTATACATAGCAGTCACACTATTTTAGTGAATTTGCGTAGCACTCGCGAAAATACGCCTGGCTAAGTGCAGTGAACGCTTTATTTGCCTAATAATGTATATAAATAAGCTGATGTTTAGAATATATTCTACGTGTATTTTTTTTTAGGTGCTGGTTATACAGATGCAAATGTTTATGTCAACAATTGTATTATTTCACCATTCTTGAAATATTCTTGATTAAAAAGGAAAGAAGATAGGTTTCCATTCTCATATCTGTCTCTTTAATGTATTTTGCTGTAATAGAATTCTTCATGGGTTAACTGTGATCCTAAGAAGTCTATATAGGCAATCTGTTCCAAAGCATTCTATTTTATCCAGAAGGGAGACAAGAGCAGTTGCCAATTATGCCTGGAGCCTCTGAGACCATGAGAATTTCCAGGGATTTTAGCAGTGTTTTCTCTGATGGTCTTTTTCACTGCATGCTCTGCAGCCTGGCAGGATGCACAATAGGTTGTTAATATGAACATTCTCATATATCAATTTAGTTGGGTTCAAAATACATAAATGTAAAGCTAACGTGGACTAATCAATTTGTATCAAGAACATCTACTCAACAATGCAAATCACTTATAGGGGTAGTTCACCTTTATGTTAACTTTTAGGGGCAGATTTAGGTTTGAGTTGTAAATTCAAATTCAAATTGGATTTTTGATTAAAAGACAAATTTGAGTTGAGAATAATCCAAACTCATATTCGACTTTGAGATTGATCATACCTTGACCCTGGGAACAACTTGAATTTTGCCACCTAAAACCTGCCAAGTTCATGTAAAGTCAATGGCAGAGGTTCAGTGACCCATTTAAAGATGTTAAAGGGCAAGGAAAGGCAAAGAAATAAAATCATATTTACTTTCTTTAATGAAAAAGAAATCTATCTCCAATATACTTTAATTTAAAAATGTGTACCGTTTTTATAAGAAACCTGACTGTATTCAGTGAAATTCTCCCTTCATTTAGTGCTGAGGATAGTAATTGTCAGACAGTCCCTAACTTCTGGCAGGGAAACAATAATACTTATGAACAGCAGGGGGAGCTCCCGCCTTACTTACCAGCCATGCAGAACTCAAACAGCTTTGTTTTTTTATCATTTAGGACGATCCCTAAGCAGCACAGACCATACTGAGCATGTGCAGTGCCAGTGTCAGACAAAGATGTTTAACAAAGTTACAAGATGACAGCCCCCTGTGGCCAACTTTGAAAGCATAAATCATTTGTTTGATTAGGCCTGTGCTGCAGTAAGTTCATGTTTATGTTTAGTATACAAAATACAGCATTTCTAGCCCTATTCTATTTTAGACTTTCCTTGCCCTTTAATCACCTTCCTGACACTTTTTTTTCACCTTCCTGACAGTTTTTGTCTGAGAAAATACTTGATTCGAGTATTTAGTCAAATTAGATTCAAATTTGATTTGAATTTTTGTGTCAGTAATATTCGTTTGAGTTTTAGACGTTCAAGTGTTTTCTTAAATAAGATACTATTCGAGTTTTGAGGTAATTTGAGATAGAATAAAACCTCTAACATTGGATCTTTGATAAATCATCCCCTTAGTATGCTATAGAATGGCTATTTCTAAAAAAAAAAGCTTTGGGATTATTCCCTCCTACTTCTGATGCTTTCCAGCTTTCCAATAAGGGTCACTGATCCCATTAAAAATGCAAATGCTCTGTAAGGCTAAAATGTATTGTTAATGCTACTTTTTGTTATTTAGATTTCTAATTCAGGCCCTCTCTTATTCATATTACAATCTCTTGTTCAAATCAATGCATGGTTTGCTAGGGTAATTTAGACCCTAATAACCAAATTACTGAAATAGCAGTCTGGAAAGCTTATGGATAAAAAACTAAATAACTCAAACACCACAAATATATGAAAAAATAAAACCAGTTGCAAATTGTCTCAGGTGAATAACCCTTTTAAATGTACTGAAAGTTAACCATGTTTTGGCACCAATATTGAATCCCAGCACAGAGTCACTGGTCCAACCCATCAAAGCCTATAGTAACTAATAGTGATGGGCGAATTTATTCGCCAGGGGCAAATTCGCGCAATTTGCCGCTGGCGAATAAATTCGCGAATCGCCAGTGAAATTTCGCTTGCTGGAAAAACGAGTCACGTGTCGGCAACGACGTGACGCGCCAAAGTTGACGCGACGCGTGTCAAAAGCGTGCCGCGACTCGTTTCGCGAATTTTTCGTGAATTTCTCTGGAAATTTTTCGGCAAATCGAATTTCGGGAGATTCGCCCATCACTAGTAACTAACAATGGTAATGCACAGCTAACTAACAATGGTAATGCACAGATATGTTCTGATGCCCTGAGGGCCAAACTAAAGGAATGTGTTAAATATGGTCACACTAAAATCATACTGCCCATGTACCAATGGGCTTAATGGGTGTACTTTGAGAAGACCTGTTTTTTATTCTGCCTATAACTTCTCTCATGTACTGTACTTATGGAAACTATGCTGTCCAATTTGTGGGATACAGCATTTTTATTATGGCCTCCTCCTAATGTATATCTCCTTATTTAGGAGATACATTGCACGTTTTTTTTTGATTTTTTTTTACCAAGAATCCTAACTTGAGTGAAGGGCACCTAATAATCATTATCACTGTTCAGCTTCCCAGTGGATTGTTGTTTGTTATATGTTTAACCCACCATAGGCTGTAGCTTAGAATAGTGTAAATATGACTGAGGTGACACCCTAAGCATCCCAGTAAGTATTAAGATTTTGTTAAGCAAAGACTGGGCTAAAAGTAGACTTACAGTACAGATAATACAGAAAGGAGAAACTCTAAGCAATAGTATACCTATTATTCTTACCTTTCTACCTGTATATTATACATCCTCTTTCTTGCTGCACTTTCCTCTTCTCATTGTTTCTCTTTCCCATTTTTTATATTCTATCCTACTTGTCCCTTCTCCAGTTGATCCCACCTTCTCACCCTTTGCTTCCAGCTTCTGACCCCTTCATATTTTCCTACTCCCATTCTGTGCTTCCCTAATTAACAATGCTGCCAAAACATCTCCTCTGATTACTTCTCCCCTGAGTCACTGTGCCATATTGATGTGTAAAAATAAGTGCACATGCAGGGATCATGGTACTTCAGGTATACTCTACTTTGGAGCAGTGCTGCAATGCTTATCTGATAATTCTGCTTGAACAGATGTTTAACAATGTCGTATCAAACTGAATGTATGACAAGAACATATTTTAATCAATGGAGAAAGAAAATGGAAAACACAAGATAATATGTCAGAAGGGGAAGACAGGGAAAATTAGGAGTAAAGAAATAAGTGCTCAAGGAAAGTAAATGGAGAAACTAGGAGAAGAGTGAGAAGTTTAATAGAAATCAAGATAATAGAATGTTGATGAGAGAGAGGGAGAATCAAAGAAGAGAACACATCTGAAAGGTGGAGGAAAAGGAGTGCAAGGGGAGAGCCAGTGATAAATTAAAAATGGTATGCATTGAGATAGAGACTGAACACAGGAGGGAAGGCCAAGTAAACAGAAGGAAACTGAAAAAACTGTGAACAAGGAGAAGGTATGTGAGGTGTTGTGAATTTTATTAACATCTGTATTATGCAGGGTTGTGGGCCTTTGACCTGGTTTGTTTTATTCCTCTATTTGTTCTGCCTTTTGTTTTGTGGTATTAGAAATTATATTAGCCCTGGATTCATGTTCTTTTTTTGATGGGATATTATAAAAAAATATATATATAATTATCAAAAAATCATTTTTTTTGCACTTTTGCAAAATGTTTGGGGCAATGTGTGTTTTGTAGTAATAAGAGGCAGGCAAGGAGTGGCATATAGGCCTTCTACTGTCTGACATCTGCCCATACCTTGCACTTCTGAATGATGCACAAGGTACAGAGCAGCAGGAGGCAACGTCCACATCAGTCCCTGTTCTTACTGGCTGTATCAAAGTTTCTGATGCTACTTTCTTCACTGAGCAACAGAGTTTTCCATCCAGTGTATAGTAGAGATAGCATAAAGCCTGGGGGGCAGAAGTGCAGCACTAAGGTCTGAGGACCATAAATGACCCCCTTCAATCCAGTCATTTCAGCTCCAACATTTACTGTAAGAACATTTTATTTTGGATTGAAAACAGTCATTGTTTTCTAGATGTAGAAGTACATTTCTAGAATGGCTAGTGAATGTTAAATGGTTTATTCAGCAGACAGAAATGCTTTCTGCTTCTAATGGGTAATGCTTAGTTTTTCTTTCCAAAGCTGAACATTCTTTCTCCTTATATTACCTTTGTTTGCAGTCTCTGTTGCTCGCTTAGCTTCGGCTCTAAACAAAGCAGAGAAAACGGAGACCACAGCTATGCAGCAGATGTGGCATGTATATATTTAGAAAGCACTTTTTGATAAAGTGCCATACAGAAGGTCAGTTTCTGAATGAAAGGAAATAGGCCTAAATGAAAACATTTATACTCAAATAAATACAGAGATTGCAATAAATTGCATGGAATAAAAATATTTTATTAGTGCTAATTCTACACAGATGGAACTGCTATTGTGTATTGCCTGCTAAACAACGAAAATCTAGCAAGTTTGGACATCTAAAGGGAAAATGCTGTATAACACAGCCACATAAATGGTAAATTAAAATGAGCCTAATGGTGTCTGAACCCCAGACTCAAGTGTAGTACCAAGGAAGAATCAGAAAGATATGTTGGTGTCTAACTTTCAGTAGACATTGCAAAGCTAAATACTTTTGGTTTATGGATGCAAAATGGCACAGTGTAAATGAGCATTGGTCTTAAATATAGTGCCTATTACACATAGCTCTACTAAGCTTCACTGAATGAATGAACTAAACACATAGTATATACTCTTTTACACAACAGAGGAGGCTTGTGCTGAGCAAAGCAGTAACCACTATAAAGTGTATTATAGTGCTCCATGGATTTACAGATGGCAGATGAGTAACATGCCCAATGTTGTATGTGACATTTTTGTTTAACGTAAGCACAGCCCTAAAACATGTATGTCCCCAATAAAATATAACCTCAAACCCTTTCTTGTAGGACATACAGTACTAAAGGCTGTAATTTTCTGCAAAAAAACAGGACACTTGCTGGGCAAAATACAGTACAGCTAGACAGAAGTTATTCTAGACCACAATTAGAGTTATTTTTGATATTACAGTGGGCTGAATATATATTACTTTGAGGCCAGCGATATATAATAGCATTCATTATTCTTTTCTCTAGGGTCTTATTCATTTATTAGAAGACAATATATAAAAACAGACCCTGGCAATTAATAATTCCACACATGGCAAGTTTTTTATGGCTCCCCCCAGCCATTGCTCTTGATGCTACAAGCAGTATTCTGCAAATGTACACTCTTAAAATCCTTCATTTATTGTGACAAACAAATATCTCATCTAATGAAATCAATGTGATGTTATATTGTGGGACAGAATGGTCCCTTACTCAACATCTGCATCCGACAAAGCAATAATTAAAAGCTCCCTTACTCAACATCTGTATCTGACAAAGCAATAAGTAAAAGCTCAGTACACTCCATTCTGTCCTTTTCTGTGTTCGCTTAGCACACCTTACTATAACTTGATGGCTCTCTTGATCTGCCACAGAAAAAAACGCTATTTATCAAAGAGGCAGTACCCCCTTCCCCCATGCAGCATAGTATTTATTAATTGGGCTTCTACTAAATATATTTTTTACCTTTTTACTTTTAATATAAGAAAAGACTATGGTCTTTGTTATTTCTTGAGCTATAAAGGGCTAACTGAGAAATGGTGTGTTGTTTGAGAGGTACTGCAGATACTTTCTCATTTAATTCCCCAACTAACTGACCTTTGCTTATACAGAGATCAGTATCTGAGTATAAACTATTATACTTATTAATAGTAAGATAAATGTGAAAGCAAAATATTCCTCTGTTGCTGCTTTATATTTTTAAGAACAATAAAAGCACATGCATTTTTGTTAATTAAAATAGACAAAAAGGTTTTTCATCATAAGTTCTTGTTTTGCTTGTTTTGAAAACAGGTGTAGTTAGGTGTGTATATGGGTATATTCTGCCCCTTGAGAATTAATGCTACAAAAAAGGGAAAAAGTAGCCTTAATAAATGCTGGTTAATGGAGCCCAGTTTTTCACAAAATTTGAAAAATAATTAACTAATAATAAATAAGTATAAATAAGAGTAAGCTTGGTCACATCTGTACTCATGATTCTTCTTTGAGGGGATTGCACAAGCTCCTGGATTCATAGAGGCATCCCTAAGATTTCCACTATAATTAAAGGGATACTGTCATGGGAAAACATGTTTTTTTTCTAAATGCATCAGTTAATAATGCTACTCCAGCAGTCTTTTGCACTGAAATCCAATTCTCAAAAGAGAAAAGAGATTTTTTTATATTCCATTTTGAAATCTAACACGGGGCTAGGCATATTGTCAGTTTCCCAGCTGCCCCAGTCACGTGACTTGTGCCAGCACTTTAGGATGGAACTACTTTGTGGCATGCTGTTATTCCTCCTACTTAATGAAACAGATTTTGTTTCAGTGGGACTTGGCTTTTCCTATTGAGTGCTGTTCTTAGATCTACCAGGCAGCTGTTAACTTGTGTTAGGGAGCTGCTATCTCATTATCTTCCCATTGTTCTGGAGGGGGGTGATATCACTACAACTTGCAGTACAGCAGTAAAGAGTTACTGAAGTTTATCAGAGCACAAGACACATGACTGGGGGCAGCTGGGAAACTGACAATATGTCTAACCCCATGTCAGATTTCAAAATTGAACAAAATATCCATGAAAAATGGATTTCAGTACAGATGTCTGCTTGAGCAACATTATTAACTGATGTGTTTTGAAAAAAAATCATGTTTTCCCTTGACAGTATCCCTTTGAATACTTTTCTACAGGACAGCCTTCCAGTGGAAGGTGAGCTCCAATATGTGAGCTGGACAAATGGAATGGAGTAATTGGCCAGCCTTTTCCTTCCAGAATACTCCAGCTTCCAAGACCTGACAGCTAAAGCCTTTGGGCAGAGAAACCATTTTCAGTATAGTACCACAGTCCTTGAAGCTTACAACTCCCACTATGGAGAAATTAAAGGGAAAACTCACCTTCTGACACCAAAGTAAGGATACAGTAAATTGAATAAATATAGCATTTTTTAAAAACCAGAAGAAGGAAAAAAAGTAACATATCTAGAATATTAATAAAATATAATGTGGATAAGGCACTTTATTGAACAACAGGGTATGAGAGCAGCTGAAAGCAGTGGTATACGGGAAAAGTTGCTAAACAACAGAGTCTAATTTTGTAACTCAATGATAAAATGAGAGCATTCTTCTTGTAGATAAGGGACAATCACAGGCAACATTCCAAAAGAGACATCATAGAGCTATAAAAGTTTGGGGAAGATGAGAATGGCATATGTGAAACATGCAAGTCTTCTAAATGGTACAAATTAATGTGTGACTGCTTCCCTCTGGCATATTTTGAAGACATTTCTGGCGCCCAGAAATAAAACAAAGCCCAAACAGTTTATTGAATTCTCTAAAGGCTTTTTCATTGACATTTCATCTAGAAAATGGTGTGCAAGATGAAAATAAAACCAAGAAAAAGATTTACCAAGGTAAAATGTTGATCTCTAGCCTCAAGGTTATGTGTTTCTTGAAGTGTAGTTTCCCATGAGTACGTAATGCAAAGAATGTACCCAGCACAATGCCGTCAATGATTCAAACCTCAAGAGTTGTAAGGTCTTTTAATTTAAATAGTAAAGGGCTGTGATTGTTATTTTTACTTCTGCTTTATTCCCCTGTTTACCTTCAGATGTTTTTTTTACTTCTGCTTTATTCCCCTTTTTACCTTCAGATGTTTTAATAACCTCAACCTGTACCCCCTATATAAACTTCCCAACCCTCTTGTTTTTTTCATGTCATGTTTTATACTAACCACTTTTAAAATCCATACCTGCATTGCTATGAGCAATATTTTTACATTAGAATCCAGTGCAGTCTTCAGAATGATTAACTATGCAGCAAGTGAATATCACATACTTCCAGTAATAATGGCAAAAAGTGGAAATGCTTTAAATAAAAAAATGTAATAATCCTTATTGGAATGCAGAGAGATGGTGGCTACTCATTTTGAAGAAGGTACCCTGGGCCGATGCATTCAAGAAGAGGGGCTCCAGGCTCGGCTAGCAGGTTAGCAATTAGAATTACTGTGGGTTGTATAACAAAACAGCCTCAGCCATTGACTTTTATGTTTTTTCTTCTTTAAGGGCCAATTTTATAAATATGCAATGTTAATGTTACGACACAACAAAATAATTAACAGAGCACCAGAGGATATACTGCATAACAAATAACTTTTATATACCTTTTAAATGCAGTCATAAAAACTGAGGGTAAGGCATCCACACGCTTTTCATGGTGTCACACCACATTTTCATAAGCACGTGTTTAGTCCCATTCTTCCATCAACTGTACCAGGTGTTAATTTTATGACAAAATACTTTTGTACATGAATCAGTACTATGAGAAACACCATGGAACCTATTTACTAACATTCAAATCACAAATTCAAAAACATTCTCTAAAATTCTAAAATGTGAGATTTATTAATTGTAAATACCACAAAAAAAAAAACTATTATATAAAACTTCTCCAAGTAAAAGCAGTCAAGGTCCTTTAGAAGTCTATGGGAGCTGTGCTGATCCTATTGGACTTTTTTGTTAGCCATTCAAACTTTTGGATTTTTTCTAATAGTAATTATCCAATAAACTAGACTTTTTAGAGGTTTTAGAGGTATTCTTATTTTTTTATGCACTTTCCTCCATTCATAATTTTTTATATTATAATAACTTTCATCATGATTTTAGAGAAATATATCTATCTAATGTGGTTTCAAAAAGCTCTAATACCACTAAAGTTTGACCATTAATAATTGGGCCTCCATGAGTATATTAAGTATATATGACTAAAATGCCACATTTCCCTGAAATCCTGACTCTATAAAAAACCTTGTTGGCTAATATTAATATTCTCATGTTGCTTCTGACAGGATAACGCAACGGTGCTACTGAACAAATTTTAGAAATGTAGCCAAATTCATGGTGATAGACAGCGTTGATAATAATGATATTAATTCTTAAAGGCTGCATATGTTATACTGTACTTTCCTCGCTGTCACATATATTTCAGCATTTTTCAGTTTTAATGGGGATGTTCACTAGTAATGAGCAAATCTTTCTTGCTTTGCTTCACCCCAAAAGATTTGCAAAACTGACAAAAAAATTAGTCGATAGGCAACAAATGGGCATTTTTTTCTTGCGGTGACTTTTTTGTCTCAGCATCTTTTTGTCCAAATGTATTATTCAATGGGCTTTTTTTGGGGGGGTTGGAAT
Source organism: Xenopus borealis (assembly GCA_024363595.1). NCBI lineage: Eukaryota > Metazoa > Chordata > Amphibia > Anura > Pipidae > Xenopus > Xenopus borealis. The sequence goes on along the minus strand of CM044433.1, from coordinate 124,741,071 downwards.
TTTTTTTGTTTCTGAGACTTTTTTGTTGTGGTGGTATACTTCTAAAACAATTTTTGCTGCAGTTTTGGAAAAAAACATTTGTGACTGTAACCCCCATATGTAATAAAAGAGACAAAGTTTGCCCAGGAGCAATATTGGTGGATAAGATGATTGAGTTTAAAAAGATGATCAGTAAACCATCCCTGTTGATTGGTTGCTATGGGTTGCTGCTCTTGGGCAAACTAAGGGGCAAATTCACTATGCGGCGGAGCCTTCGACGCACTTCACCTGGCAAATTTTCTCCATAGCGCGTCCAATTCACTAAGCATCGAAGTTGCGCTCAGGTAAGCGAACGTAAGTGAAGTTGTGTTCTTTTGCATAGTAACAATGATACTGGCAGCCAGTACAATAAATGCTATGCAAATAGATGTGCAAGTAATAGCACACAATGGCATATTCCAGTTCCAATCTGATAATGGAAAACAATTATCCAAAGGTGAGAGTCTGCCTTAAAGGGCAATGAAAGTGTAAAATAGAATAAGGCTAGAAATGCTGTATTTTGTATACTAAACATAAACATGAACTTACTGCACCACAAGCCTAATCAAACAAATTATTTATGCTTTCAAAGTTGGCCACAGGGGGCTGCCATCTTGTAACTTTGTTAAAAATATTTGCCTGCCTCTGGCCCTGCACATGCTCAGTGTGGTCTGTGCTGCTTAGGGATGGTCATAAATGATCAAAAAACAAAGCTGTTTGAGCTCTGCATGGCTGGTAAGTAAGGCGGGAGCTCCCCCTGCTGTTCATAAGTGATTATTTCCCTGCCACAAGTCTGACAATTCCTATCCTCAGCACTAAAAGAAGGGAGAATTTCACTGCATACAGTACACATTTTTTAATTAAAGTATATTGGAGATAGATTTCTTTTTCATTAAAGAAAGTAAAAATGGGATTTTATTTCTTTGCCTTTCCTTGCCCTTTAATGCTGAATTCATATTTATCCTAATCTACAGTATTTGTATTGCGCCAGCTAGTACATAGCACTTTACATGCACCAAGGGGGGGGGTTTACAGAATAAAAATTGGATAAGAGGGACCTAACCAGTCTAAAAAGTTTTATACTTAATAAAATAAATTCTCTGCTCATTCTGTACATAAAAGATTGTATTATGTTAAGGAGAATCAAACGTTCTCAAATCAACATAAAAGCTTTCCAAGTCAAGCTGATTTTATGAACCTTATTATGAATCATAAATGGATTTTTGTTGGCTTGCTATTAATAGATTAATTTTGTCTCAGTATTTCCCCAAAACAACTGATCATTTGCAACCAGGTACAACAGTATCACACATAGAGTCAGTCTGACAATACTACACAAAGCAAATCCTGGCAATTAATCCCAAATCTGTTCTACCTAGGGAGTCTACCTTTTTGGAAAAAATACCAACCTTCCTATCTGTTATCTTTCTCCCTATTAATAACATTGGCATCAAGTGTCTTTTTCTCTCTTCTGAGCCAATAAAATACAGACCAGATGGCATCATTAATTGCACTGGCTCAGAGCTGATTGCTCAATTTTTATGCTAATTTATACTTTTATTTTCCCATCAAGTCCCAACTTTTTTGGACCTGCATAAATACATTTGATAATCTGTTTCTAAGATTTTCCCAAATCATATTAAGATTTCAGTCCAAAATTAATTAAAATGAATATTGTTTCAAATTATGTTGATAAGTTAATACGGCCCCTTATTATCGTTAAACCTATTTTTATTTGGCAATTAATGTTATGAAAATATATATATCATATGATTTTAAGTACGACTTTAAACTGCTTC
>CM044433.1:124675859-124705281 GCA_024363595.1 Xenopus borealis | reverse complement strand
AATGCTGTGTTTCTTTTTACAGAGGATTCAGAGCTGCATTACTTTGAGGGTTTACTAGTGTATTTATATAGAACTTTTTGATAATGCTCACTTAGTTTTAACCATTCCATCTCATTTAAATAGACCAGGTACTGAAACCTTCTGAGAGTCAAATTCTATTGTGTAGCATCAGTTACAATCCTCATCACAGATAAAGTTGAATGCATGTATTGTAATGGAAATGGTCAACAGATCTCATTTATCTCATCTCTACTTATCACAACTGGAGTATTGGCAACCCCATAATGTTATGATATTTATAAATGCTGTATTTTTGAAAGAGTTATGACTAAATAGGGCACTTTTAGTTGGCCTCATTACAAGTTATAAGCATTACATCTGCAACTCATTTCACTGTACTAAAGAGGTCACTTTAGCACTGCCAATCTCTTGACAGTGAACACAGCTACCATTTGGACCGATTATTATTTAAAATCTTATCATCTCTAACATGAAATATAAAGTTTATGTGTATGATGTGATCGGGGAATGTGATAAAAGTAGTAGACAAAGAAAACATGATCAGAGAATCAGGATGATTTATGAAGTAATATTGTTTATCAACAGCTGAAGTACACAGGAAATAAATGGTTCAGATATGATCATCTGTAAAGAGAAAAATGGACTGACCGTATGTCAACTGTAAATTCCAACGACTGACAAGATCAAAATTCCTTTCTGTATAAATGTCTGATTGTATGAAAATAATCATTTTCAGCTTACAGAATAAATTGCAGAGGAAATGCTAACTGAACAAACATTCAGCCTAAACCTGTACTCCTTTGCTAAATCTCTCCTCTTGTAATAAATTGGTTCTTTAAGTAACACCTTCAAGAACTATCTCAGTGAGATTTTAATAACATTTATTTTTAATAAGCATGTAGAGCAAACTTCTGATTATTTACACTTGAAAAGGGTTTTATCACCTTTATTTTATAAAAAAAAATTATATGTCACAGTTTTTCCAGCTGATTAAACGTTCTACAATCTTTGGAATATGCTTAATGTAAAGGTTATTTAATATTATACAGTAAAATCAGTCTCTGGTACTGTTCTCTGAAAACTTATGGGAAAAAACTGTCTGCTTTCCAAATGCACAAAAAAAAGAGGTTTTATAGCTCATAATTTGCAAGCGGTTTATACATTTAAATATTTTAATACATTTTTGCTGCAATAAAAAACTTCCCATGTAGAGTATATCTGAATGTTAACTTAAAGGGGTAATTCACTGTTAATTAAAATTTTAGTATGATGTAGGCAGTGGTATTCTGAGATATTCACATCAAAAACATTTTTTGAATCAACATTTATCAAAGAATCTTGAAAATTTTAATATGCATATTTAGCATTTAAAACCTGTTGTGCTTCTATAGAAGTCAATGGGAGGTATATTTTAAACATTCAAGTTATTATATGTTTTGAAATTAAAAAAAAAAAATTGATTTAGATTAATACATTTCTTTGTACTTGTTCTTCCTGTTCCATATTCACTTAGTTAATCATATATATTTTAATGTTAGTAATACAAGATGCATAAATAGATGTATATATACATTTCATAAAAAATATTGTAAAGACAAATATGAACTTTTTATTTATTCAATTCAGAGTAGTTTCTGGTTTTCTGTGTATATGTATATATTGGGGATTGGAGGTGTTCTAAGGACTGATTGGAGTAGGGGTCTTGCCCCTAATGCAACATTATTTAGTTTTTTTTTTTATGAAAAACATCTAAAAGAGGCAGAGCAAGGCACCCAAAAAGGTCAAGGCAGGCAGAATGTGCACAAAAAGAAAGTTTTATATAACTTGACAAAAATTAAGGAAATGACATCCTTGTTCATCATGATTAAACTATATCCTTCATAGGATATAAAGGTTAACAATACTAGCTTTTTTTTAAAAAAAAAAATTTAAAAGCTGCAGAAATATAGAACTTTTATACACAATATTTTTTCATAGGTGTCAATTTTAAAGTTTTGTAGTGTTCCAGGGATGTTCTGTAAACTTGCTGTGCTCTTCAGAGCACTTAACAAAGAAAGAGCTTTGTTAAGACAGCTTTAACAAACTGATATATGTATTGAAATATCTTTGATCATATAATGCTGGGCCATACCAAACAAATGATTCCTTAAAGTGTTGTAATATTTTATATAAAGTTTTTTTTTTTTTAATTCAGAATCCAAGTCATTCACTATTATTGCAGATACAACAACACACCATGAAATAATTTCCTAATATAGGTGGTGCAAACAAAAAGCATATTCATATATCAGCTTACTTAATAGCTTTCTGAGAAACTATGACAGGGTTAATTAGTTAATTAGTAAAAATATTTTAACTGTTAACTTGGAAATAAAATCTGAAAAAGAATTAACAAGTGATTATCACTGGTGCACAGTGAAAGAGGAATCAGAGCCGGTTCATAACAAACTTTCGTGGCAACAACTCTACAGTCATTTATACAAATATACAAATATGCCTCCAATAGCTCCCCATCTTTCTTTTTTACTGAGGCATATCACATGCTCAGCTGGTTCAGGCCTGATATCAATCAGCTGATTTTAGGGACTGACATAAGTTGGTAAGCTACATATTGCTTGTGATATTAGCCATAAATAGGTGCTGGATAACCTACATTGGCACCCCTCACTCCTCTATGTCCAAAGCATATGCCTCTTCTCTGCCTACCCTAGTTTTGGCCCTTTAAATATCTCAAACATCATCTTTTCTGGCAAATGAACCTTACTTAGTGTTTTATTATATTTGGTGATCCCTAAGTTCAACTTTTCTACAGCAGCCCATAGCACGCTGAGCATGTGTTCTGTGTTGCTAACATCAAAGACATGTACTTACAGGGAAACTTAAAAGCAGAAGTCTGATGCAGCTTGTCCAATGGAGTAGTACAGCATTTCAAGACTAATACTTTATTAGTCTTTACTTCTCTTTTTATATGGTCCTTGCTAGTCATAAGCAAATGTGTGGAGTTTGCATAAAAGTTTGCAAAATCGAGAAATTAAGTGGAAGGTGAAATTACATTTTAATTCTTTAGTTCTCCACTAGCATATACAATGCCCTACTTTGGTAAGACTAGTGATGTGTGAGTCAACAAATTGTTGACCTGCACCCAAACCTAACCCCACTATCCGCACCCAGCCCAGATCCTTAAATAACCTTGCATGGCCCACTCCTGTCTCTGATATCTTGGAGCGGCCAACTAAATAGACACCACCGGAAGAAGAAGTGGGGCACAGTTAGGTAAGGGCATCAGGAAGCGCTCAGCACAAACCTGTCTGTGGCTCAAATACTTTGTGTGAATGTCTTTCTGACCCCCCCTCCCTTATCCATGGGTGAACCAGCAGGTTCCACTTGAGTCTGGCCCACACATGACTATTAAAGAAGCTCGTTTCCACTATGTTCTTCATACAATTAAAAGGTTCCCATGTTGCTATTTTTTTCCAAACATCAGACAGCTTCTTAGGTAGACAGGAAGAGGGTTGGGGTGGGCTGTAATTCTATTGGTTAATGTGGAAGGCAAGAGGTGGATAATAATATCTGGGTTTTTTTTTTAAGGATTCAAAAAAATTTTGCCAACTTCCTTAATATGCTCACATAAATATTTAGTGATTTGATCCATTTTAGTTGTGTTGTGCATATGTAGCAATAGGTAAAGTATATCTCTTATCATTTATTGGTATAATTTTGTTCTGAGAAATTGTTTCAGCCTGTATGCCAATATGCTGTTAACATGCTCGGGAAATATATAGTATTTTACTCACTGCTGTTTTGTATTATGCACAATGATATCTAATCACACTTTTTTAAAATGAAATAAATGTGATGAAGTTTACAAGAATTGTTATATGATCCAATCAAGGAAAACATGCAAACAATAGTGCAAAATAATTCTGTCAGAAAGTGTCTTTTCCGTATTATTCTTTTCTTCATTAGCAGGAGATATAATAAAACATCATACTAATGTTAAAATAATCCTGTGATTTGATGTGTCTTAATGATGCTACCAACATCTAGGCTATACAAGCAACATTCATCATGTGTTCTGCTTTTGTTCATTTTGAGAACAGAACTGGTTCAATATTTTGGACTTTATATTATTTCCTAATTATTATTATTATTATTATTATTAAGGAAAACATTATGGTACAGTATTGTTTGTGCATATGATGTTTTGTAGTCTGTGCTACACAATAGCAAAGAACATTCTGAATTCTTTATAAAACTGAACAAATGCAGATAATATCAGAGGCAGTGCTCACTGAGGCTGGAAAAGCCAGTAGTCTCTGGTTATTGCATATTGCTGTGTTTATACAAATGGCCTGCAGGTGTCACTGTGCATACACAGGACTTTCTGTACAGCTTGAAAGTGAAAGTAAGACTTACTGCTGTTATGTAATGGCTGCATGAACCTGCTAATAAAGCACTGCTCTACTCTCCTCATCCTCGGCTACCAAACACATATGCTGTATAAAATGTAATTTTGTTCTTAATAAAACAAAACCACATGCTTCATTTCTGAACATATGTACTGTATGTTTTGACCACTGGACGTCATGCTGATTTATATGAACTGATGAACTTATTATGATTTATATAAATTGTTTTGGGATTGTGTTGGGTGAGTTTTGTACTATACAGGTGGTTCCTGGTATTGCACACACCCTCCTAGTAGGCTTTAAACAGTTTGTTTGTGATTAACAGGCAGGCTTGAGAATGGGCAAGAAAGAGCCCAAAGCATTGCCTGATCTGTGACCAAAATAAAAGCCCAAGTGTTGACCACAGTTAATACGACAATTACAGAGGTTCTCCAGTGGGGAAAGACTACAAAAAGCACTACAATGAGCAAGCTCTTGTTGGGAAGGTACTGACTTTAGAATAAGAGAAATGTCTTATTAGTATTTGCTTCATGGAAAAAGGTTACATTTTTAAAGTTTACTTTACTTTGGCAAGGGTAGTGCTACCTCATCATAACTTGAATTTTGTATTTACTATTACCCATTTGGAGTATTTAAGGAGACTTACTAAAGGACCAGTAACACCGACACAAATTAAATTGTTTTTTGTATGTATTTCAGTACAATGTACAGTCAAACCCAAATTTTACATGATAGTGTGCTCTTTTTTCTTAGTCCAATGCAGGCAAGCACTGTTGATTCCATCCCAGATTTAAGATTTCCCTGAAAGTATGCCATTTTTTTTGGCAAATTTTCTCGAATTTATTCGCCAGTGGCGAATGGTGGGAATTCGCCCCTGACGAATAAATTCGCCCATCACTATTATTGCATTGCGAATAGTTATTGCACATTGCGGATTATAATTGCGCACTCTTAAGAAGTGCTTGAAGGTGTTGTAATTTTTTGGAGGAATAATTGCGAATTTTTCAGCCTTCCGCTGGTGGAAGTGGTCGCTAAACAGTTTTTGGGTTTGCAAAAGGTATATTGCATTTGCGCAAAGCTAAATTTGTTTGCGCAAAGACTTAACTTTTTACATTGTGAATAGTTTTTGCATTACTAATGTATATTACATTCCCCTATGGGTCTGAGAGGGTTCCTAACTGCTAGCCTCTGCCAGATAAATCACAAAGATGAGTGTCAAACTGGGAGGATGGAATTAATGTCCCATGGGCAGTTGCAGACATTTGTGCCCTGGAAACCATAATGCCAACAAAGGAAAGGAATTGTTCACATTTAATGTAAATTTTAGTATGATGTAGAGAGTGGTATTCTGAGACAATTTGCAATTATTATATTATTATTATATTTTTTATTATTTGTAGTTTTTCAGTTGTTTAGCCTTTTATTTCAGTTTGCAATTTCAGCAATACAGCTGCTAGGGTCCAAATTACCCTAGCAACCATACATCGATTTGAATGAGGCTGAAATATGAATAGGAGAGGGACTGAATAGAAAGATGAGAAATAAAGAGTAACATTAACAATACATGTGTAGCCTTACAGGGCATTTGTTTTTTAGATGGGATCTGTGACCCCTATTTGAAAACTGGGAAGAGTCAGAAGAAGGCAAATAATTCACAAATTAAATAAAATAAAAAATCAAGTCCAATTGAAACACTAAGAGTTAGCCATTCTATAACATATAAAAAATTTACTTAAAGGTAAGCCAAAATTAACTTAAAGGTGAGCCACCCATTTCATGGCATGCAACAGCATCTTAAAGCTGTTAATTAGTGATGGACAAATCTGGGACGTCTTGCTTCGCCGAAATTTTGTGTATTTCTAGTAGAAATGGTGAAAAATTTGCGAAACACTGCAGTGTCTCATTTTGGACGTGGGCTATCATTCAAAATGAGACGCCAGCGAATTTTCACCCAGGCGAAATTTTACTGGTGTTTCGCAAATTTATTAGCCTGCGGCATATCGAGGGAATTCGCAGTGAATTCGCAGCAGGCGAATAAATTTGCCCATAACTACTGTTAATTTAAGTAAAATAATGGTAGTAGTACTTTTTCCAGCTCAAGCCCCCCTTGCAGGTCCAACCTTTGATCAGGTCCCCCTTAATTTGCAATAAAACTACAGCTATATCAAAATATCAGTGTTATCAGCTATACAGTCATATTTCCAGGAATATCTAGGACATGACTGCATATCCCCTAAAGAGTAAAATGTCTTTGCAATACTGTTGACATGACTCCTGCCATCTCTTGCATGATGAACTGCAGGGAAAGACAAGAAAATCACTCTATGTATCCCTTCATCTAACTATGCAATAAGAACTACTGGTTTAAATAAATAAAAGATATAGCAGACAGATTGATTTGTATCAGTACACAGTGAGTAGCATGCCACATCCACACAAGCTCACAAATACTATAGAAAACAGCAGCACATTATTAAACTGTTTCCATGCGGCAGTTCAAATTTGCCAAACAAATCTAGTGCTTTGCATGTAAATATAAAAATCAACAATTCATTCGACTAGTTCAAGTAGAGTGTCTGAGTGAGGAAGTGAGCTAGCTGGCTTGATTTTACTTTGTTTGAATAGCCATAAATCATAAAAGGAACTGATTGGCAGGACTGTAGATTTTACATTTCTGGGTTGCTCTTTGATCTTTTCCAAGCCAGGTGTTGTCTGGCAACACACAGCATAGCAAGATCAAACACACCAGCAAGTTATATATTTATGAACAACACTCCAAAAGTTTTTCATAAAATGAATGCCAATTAATGTTTCAGGACCTGGTCTATAGCAAGCTAAATCAAACTTCCCAGCAAGAATGGAGTTACTATAGCATATCATGGTACAAGAATGGAAGTGCACATCTGTGCTAATACACATTTATAATCCAGTGCACAGTCCAGGGGGATCGGCACCCACCTTCTAATTAAAACACAAGGACTGGTACACAAGATGCAGGGTTGTCTCTTGTGTTTATGATGTCACACACAACGTTTAGGGGGTGGGCCCCTTTGTCAGGTATACCAAGATATTATTATAGAATATCCACATGTTAACAAATATATCCACAGAAAGATAATGTATATATATTGTAGTGAACACTAGAGGTCACTGTTTGAAAACAGAATATATGCATAGCTTTATTATGATAATACTTAATATAATACACATCAAAATAAATCATAACGATAAACTATTTCCTCTCATCAATTATTAAAATGCTAAGTAATCCTGGTTCAGGATAATTATGAAGAAATGAAATATGTATCCAGTACAGACAGGATGAGACTCTAATTGTAATATTCAGGAAAACAAAAAGGTGTCTGCTAAAGATATCAATCTCAAAGCTGCTTCACACACACACCACAGGTTTTGGGTTTTGCAGATCGGACCACCCCTCAACAATGGTGAGCTCTCTCGACTGAGTTATTTCAATATCTTTGTTGCCTTTATATTTTAAAGGAGAACCAAAGCCTAAATAACAAAGTAGGCCAGAAATGTTGTACATTATGTTTTGGGCTTTTGTACCAGCCCAAAGTAACCACAGCCTTTAACAGTAAAGATCTGTGTCTCCAAATATGCCCCAATAGCTCCCTAACTTCTTATCTGCTAATTCACTGCACAAGCTCTGTGCTGCTGTCACTTATTAAGCTTAGGGACCCACTCACAATATACAGTACACATAGAATATAAATATCACAATATAAGGCTGATTAGTAATTAATACAGATACTTACAACATGGCAACTCAAAAACCAGTGCAACTAGCATCTGAATTTGATAATCAGACTTGTGCATCATCTTATATTACAGACAAACTTAATTTCCTTCTTCATAATTTGCAACAATCCCTAAATTTAGCTTCTCAACATGAGCAAGTGAAATTTTCCAAGATGGTGACCCCCTGTGACAAGTTTAAGTTCTGGATCCTTGCTATTGAGAAGCTGAAACTTTTGGCTGGTGCAGTAAGTTCAGTACAGATAGGGGAACAATGTCCTATTGACCCACTCTGGTAAGCATTCCTCAACCTACTTAGCTGCTGATGCACATACTTACCAACTTACCTTCACAAATACCAATGTTATGCAAGGTATCCCAAACCCAGAACAAACCCCAAGGTCCTGGCCTCAGCTCAAGCTTCCACCTATAACAGCCATCTTTTGCTTTGGGAGGAGCCCTCCACTATTCGGATGCCCCCAGGTCTTAAAGTGAGAGGACCAAGAAGAGAGTTCTTGGCAGACAAGGGAACCAAACGTGAACTAGAGGAATGGGGAACAAGCCTGGTAAAGGGACAGGCCAAGTCAATATCAATTGGGCAGAACAGTAAAAAATCAGAAGCATAGTCGAAGTCACAGGCTGTGTCAATACACCAATATCGCAGTACAGTAACAGGATCCAAGAGAAGTGTCAATAAACAGGCAAAGCAGCAAACTAGGAATGGTCAGGGTCAGGTAAGATAAGAAACAGGCAAGACAAACCCAAATCACACCCATGAACTATAAATAAAAAAAATCACACCCTTAAATATTTGAAGTTTGAGCAAAGTGAATCAGACACAGATGTATGTCAAAAACCAGCGTATTCTCAAAAAAAATTGTCACTCGTGAAAAAAGACATGGAAGGTGTCCCTGCTGCACTAATCCAAATACCTGCAAAGCCAAGACAGAAGGGTGGGAGGGTGAGATGCTGCTCCTACCACTGAACCACAAAGACTGAATGGATTCTGGCTCAAGCTACTTTACCCTGGCTAGATATCCCTCCCTGTTTATACTCATAGCCTAACCTTAACCGCCTCATCTGAACTCATTAGAAAATTCCCCTGGCCAGCCAATCGCAATATGGTAATTGTGGCTCCCACAATCCCCAAGGGAGTGTGGGCACCCCCGGTAGTTATGCCACTTCTCATTCATGTTTGTATGTATAAATATTTTTATTTGTATAGCGCTCCTTGAGGGCAAAGCACTGTACACTGCATTAATATGTAACAATAAGCGCATTATTAGATATACAATTCACATAAATATAAAATATAATTACACAGTGTCAAGCAGACAAAAGAATGGAAGGCCCTAACCCATGGGGCTTACGGTCTAAATGGGAGGGTAATTTACGGACACAATTCGGAGGGGTATTAAAGTGCTGTAATTTGCATTGGGTGACACTGACACGCATATAAGTGCCAATTACCAGTTCAAGTGTTATCCAGGTGCTCAGTCATGTTAAATGTAATGGTAGATGCCATAGAATCTCCATCATTTGATTTGTACCAATTAGGGGATTCTCCTTTTCCCATGAAAATATGGCCACAGTTTAGTAATAAAAGGGTAAAGGAAGAATTTTAACTCCAATTGCATAAAAATTAGTGGAGCCTGGCTGCTATAATGTAATGTTTGCATTGGTTCCACAGATGCAGTTAAATAGGTCCTACTGAGAAATACTGCAGGATTAGACTTCTTTGTACTTGGAACTGCGGTGTTGGCTGACTAATTAACTATCCCTAAATTTGTTAATTTATCAGAGAAGTTAACTACCTCCAGAGAACAGCAGGACTCATAAGATTTGCTTCCTTTACCATTGCTACATCTAATGTGTTTTACCTAATTACACAAAAAGAATGTCCAAGCAACACAGACAACAACTTTAAAAGAAGCAACGTTTTTGCAGCATTACACACCTACGGTAATATCAAGCTGTAGGACAAACTTTAGTATCTTGAATCATATTAATAAGGATTTCAAAGTCACCAAAGAGACATTTTATATATATATAAAAAAGAAGCTAAAATGTGAAAATAGCTATGTTTTCAACTTTTCAGAGGACCTTTGTTCAGGACCGCTTGTCTATTTGAATTTTGTTGTGTTAGACTCATTGCACCCCCACCTAATGGTTTAAAATTTAGCATTCAGAACAACTTTCCCTTTTTGTATATGTGTAAAATATATTATGATGAAGCAGAACAATTAAGAGTGAGTGTAGGACTGGCCAGACCAGGGATGACTAGTTGGCAATATATGAACAAACAGTCCCTGGTTTGTTTAAAAGTGAAAGCAAGTTTTACTTGTTTAATGCACAAAATGTCTCAGTGTCCTTAATATTTAGAATATGATTTGAGTTAAGAGGACCTTGTATATATGAATTATCTTATGCTAATATTTCACAATGCAATGGTTTGCAATTTTTTTTCAGCTTTTAATGAGAAATCATTTTAAATACAATTATTCTACCTGTAATACTAAATTGTATAAATTTAATAGCAGTTATAAAAACTACATAACACAAGCATGGCAGCTGTAGCAAGCCCACTATTCTACTTTAATCTTCTGTCACTTCAGGACAAAAAAATAAAGAAATAGACTAGTATAAGAACCACTGATATGCATTATAGATCCCATTTTTAATAACATTTCATATAATCACACAGGGTTGGACTGGACCAATGGGACACCAGAAAAAATACTGTGGGCCCCAGCCCTCAAGGACCTCACTGACCCAGACCTGCTCCTGCTGAACCATGGCTGCTGCCTGACCTCTCCCCAGCCCTAATTGTGGTCACAAAAATAGAGACCGAGGTATCTGCTGGGGAATAAGGGGATGGAGGAAATGCTGTTCTGGAGGGTGGACCTCATGCTTGGAATGGGGGTCCCGATGGGTGTATCTGGACCCCTAAGTGGAATTTAATGTAACAGTCTCAGTAAATGAAGCAAGCATTCTTATTTGAATAATTTAGATATAGTATACACAAAGGCAAAGATAAAAGGCATGTGCTAAACTACTCACCAGAAGTGTTGGAAGTACAAGAAATGAAATCATGATATGGGTACTTTGGATTCTGGTCAATTGCCACTTATACTGATAGATGGCCTGAGGGTTATTTTACACTGATATGTTAATTTGAACTGTAATAATAATCAAAAAAAAATACATGAGTGCAATACTATAAGCTAGAAGGCTTTTGTTAGATGCTGTCTCAAAAGTGTTGCCATGTGTTGTTCCCATTAATACTAATGCATGGGGTGCCAGGCTGCTGTCACACATCTACTGTTAAATGTTCCAGTACACATACATTTAACCAATAATAAAACACTGCCTTTTCTAACTGCATATTTGTTATGAACAAGACATATATAATTCCATTTACCCGACTTAGCAGCCAAAGGAAAATATTGGTCCATTTTATTTAATGGATGCCTATCTTTTTCACAAATGCAATTTGTACCACTCTATATCTTATGTCATAAAGCAGTTTCTACAGACAAAGCAAGCATTTCCTTTTGGTCATTTGGTTAGAGTTCAAACTCTTATTCTGTACTGTTTTTTGTTTTGCTTTGTTTTTACAGAACCATAGTAAAAATCTGCATATGGTTAGTATTCTAAACCTCTTTATTTCACTTATGATAACATTCATAGAGGACAAACAACAATTTTGGGAACATTGTTATGTAAAGTATGTAAAAATCAGAGAATAGCACCCACTGAAATACATTATATATTAGATATATTCTCAGGGTCAGACTGGAGGCCCGGAGTCCTCTGGGGCTGCTACCTCAGGGCCTACCTCCTCCCTCCTGCTCTGCTGTGCTTGTGTGCATGCCCACTGCAAGAGAGGAAGAAGTGCAGGGTGTGGAACTGGGTTGGTGGGGCCCCCAAGAGCTAGGGGCCAACCAGGTTTTTTTCTTACTCAGTCTAATCCTGTATATTGGTGGGAGCACAAAAAATATAAAATAATAAAATCAGAGTATGTAAAATTGAAAGTTCCCTGTACAGGTATGGGAACCATTATCTGGAAACCCCTTTTCCAAAAAGCTCAAATGACAGTAATGCCATCTCCCATAGACTCCATTTTATCCAAATAATCAAAATTTTAAAAATGATTTCCTTTTTCTCTGTAACAATAAAACAGTACATTCTACTTGATCCAAACTATGACATATGTTATCCTTATTGGAAGCAAAACCAGCTTTTCTAGTAGAGGCAGATTTATCAAGGGTCGAATTTCTAACTGAAAAAAACTTCAAAATTCAACCATAAAATATTTGAAGTGTTTTTCAATCTAAACATACTGTTTTCATTCTTACACCGAGCATGAAGACGGTATTTTCAGGGAAGGCCACTATAGTAGACACCCTAGGGGAGTAGTAGGGACCAAGGAGGAAGCTTATGGGTTAAAGGTCCAATAGCACGGTACAGGCAAGGATTAGGCAGGAATCAAGGTCAAAGTCCAGGCAAGGTTTATATTGGCAGGCAGCAAAACAATACAAAGTCCAGGCAAGGTCAAAAGTACAGGAAACAGGAACAAAATACACCCAGGACAATAACAAAAGATTCCTATAATTAGGCGCCATAATGGCGTTCAATGGGGCTTTAAATATTTAAATTCGGCGCCAAAAACGTAGCGATGTGACGTCATCACATCAGACGTGACGTGATGACGTCACTACCCGGCGCCGCTACCCACGTGGCAGCTCTGGGCGCTGCTACCGACGTGGCGGCTATGGGCGCCGCCATTGTGGGAGCAATGCTGGTGGAGAGAGGACGCGCCGCCCGGAGCTGCAAGTAAGCCAACAGGCGGCGCGATACTGACAGGTATGTATCTCCTTACCGCAAGAAAAATCAGTGGTCCAGGTGGTCCTCACTGTGGGGGAATGATACTCTGGTACAATTAAGGCACAATTGTACAATTTTTGGGTGATGTAATAGGGCCTGGGGGGATAAAAAATGTGCACAATTAAAGGAAGACTTTGGCCTACAAAATCACCAGCTTTTTAGATCCTTGCAATTACGTCATGCAATATCAGCTGAACTCTGCTTACTGGGGATAACGGAAGGCCTAGCGTTAAGTTCAAACGATTAAATATGCCTTTTGCAACAACTACTAAAAAGCCATCCTGATGACTTGAAAAGCGACGACAACTCCGACTAGTGATGGGCGAATTTATTCGCCAGGCGGGAATTCGCGGCAAATTCCTGCCAGCGAAAATTTGCCTGTCGAAAATTCGCTAGTGTAAAAAAAAAAACAAGATGACACGCCGAGAATGACGAAACGCGCGACGAAATCGACGCAACGCAAGTCAAAAACGTGCCGCGACTCGTTTCCCTAATTTTTTGCCAATTTTTCTGGGAAGTGAAGCGGGATAGATTCGCCCATCACTACCTCCGACCTTAAACTTCTGGAAAAAACTAATAAACAGTGTTCTTCCCAGTCAAAAGTTAACATATAAGGCAAGAGCCTGCCCAGGGAAATTTGGGAAAATATGGAATGCCTGGCTGGGGTCTGCTGATTCAAAAATTGTCATCTACCTTTTCTCTGCAGAAGACTACAAGGAAATCTGTATATATACTGTGAAATGCCTAAGATGACCCATCCCTTCCTCTCTACATTTTTTTAATACTCCCTGCGAAAATGCCGAAGCTTTGTCTCTCTTCTATATTTTCCTCTCTTTTTCTATATAAATGGATGTTTAAAATGCAATACAGAAAAACTGGAAAAAAAAAAGAAAACAGAATGTTTTCGATCGAATAGGTATGTTTTCAATCGAATTCATTTGATTCAAACGATTTCCTCAAAAATTTCAAAATGACTCCTTAAAGTTTATAGGAGGTCCCCCATAGGCTAAAACACCAGTTTGGCAGATTTAAGGTGGTGAAGGGTCGAATCACATTTCGATTTAAATCAAATTTTGGCCTATTCAATAGTGAAGTATCCAAAATGACTTCGAAATTCAAATTTTTTAATTAGGGCTATCACAATGAGATTTACTAAATTCGTGTGAAGGATTTGAATATTCGTGCAAATAGTCTCAAATAGTCTCAATTCGATTATGCGACTATTTGAATATGCAAATTATGTATTTTCAACCATCGAATATAGAATATTTGGGTGCATCGAATAGATCGAATAAATATATATTCGATTGCTCGACTATTTGCCGGTCAAAGAACTTGCCCTTTAAATTTTTGTTCAACTGCCTACTTGAATCTACCGAATTGCAATAGAAGCCTATGGGAAGCTTTTGCCAGATTTCAATCGTACGATCCAACGCTTCAAACGTTTGAATCATACAATTTCAGCGAATATTCGAACATTTTTTCTGCGACTTTTCGTAGAATCGTTTGATCGTACTATTCTGGCAAATAGTCAAAAATGCGCTCAAAACTGGCGAATATTTTATTCAATTTTGACTAATATTTATACACCAAATATTGAATTTGAGGGCTAAAAATTCTCGACAATTCGACCCTTAGTAAATCTACCCCAAAGTGTAAGAGTGAATTTTTGTGTTTGAAGAATATAGTATTATGGTCTGGGAATGTTTTGCTGGCTCTTAGGTTCAAAGACTGGAATTATGAATCAAAGAATCTACAGTACCACATTTTCTTAATGCCATTAATGTATCACATATTCTTTAATGCCATTCCATGTCCTCTAGCATTGGGCTTATTGGACAGCCCTTTGTGATGCAACAGGATAGCATCATTCTAATCTCTTTCAAATCAAAAAGGAAAAGGAACATTGAAAATGGTGACCTCAAGATAATTTGGGATGAATTAAATAGATATAAACAGGTAGCTAGAGCAGATCATTGTTATGCACTTTTAGGCACTATAGCAGTGTTGGAGTGAACCTTCAGACAAATAGATTAAGCTTTAACTTAATACAATACCCCAATTTTGTTCTGCTGCCATCACTGCACATGTTTACTTCGACAATGTTTGTTTGCCTTATATTTTCTAGAAATTAATTGTCATTCTGTAATTTTCTAGTTTGTATGAGCAATGATAAAAGTTTTTACTGCTTCAAAAATACTGTATGGTATGGTATATCATGACCTGGATAAATGAGAATTTTCATAGACACTGTTTCAAAAAGTTTTTACTGTCAGTGTCTGTCTGTTTATCTGTCTGTCTGCCGCTATGACATGCCTGTCATAATTTATAAAATCTTAATATTTGATCTATCTTTTCAAGTATTATTTTCCCTATTTAAATTGTATTTTATGTATATGTGGATATTCTATTATTAACTATTATTAACACTACTGTTGGTCAGCCCAAATGCATTCTGACAAATGTATTAATTGTGCTCATTCTAAACAAAGGACCTGCATGACTTCAGTCAGTTGCCCCTTAGCTGGTGAAAGACTTTCTTCTCTTTTGATTATTTTTCTATGAATTTCCAAAAATAGATGCCCAGGAAAGTTATCCATTCATAAATGGTTAATACAAAGTTAGACCTATAGTTGTATTCCTTCTTAAACGGAATCCAGTTTTATACATTTTATTATTCAAGATTTCCACTGCTGCACCAAGTCTACCCTGACAAGCTTTCTTGCCTTGTAAACACAGAATAAAAGAATATATTTAAAATGTCAGCATTCACCCAATTCTCATCATTTATACTGCATAAGTGATTTTTAATTGGTCCTTTGTTTGCATTTAAAGGAAGGTAATTTCTAAGACAAATCTACATGTTCTCCAATCTCTATTTTAGCAAATGTTATTTCATTGTAGAAAATAAAGAAATCAAAGAAAGCAGCCCAGTTTACTTTTCTTTGACTTCTACACTACAGTTTATGCATACACCGACCAATACAAGCTATTAACGCTGCTCATCTAGACCCATCAAGCAGTTTATTGGCCTGTTCTGGGGGTGCTCCTGAAAGACTTTCTGAAAATTGGCCAAGTATCTATCAGGAAAGTTAAATATCTTGTCAGATGAGTGCTTCACTAGCATGTTGATGAGTCCTTGCACACTTAGGGGCAGATTTACTAAAATTCGAATTTGAGGGTTAATAAACCCTCAAATTCGAATTTCGAATTTAAAGGGGAAGTGGTCGAATTGCAAAAACATTCGAATTTGAATGTTTTTAAACGCAATTTAACCAATTTGAATGACCGAATATAAAAAATTTGATCGATCGATTAAATCATACGATTTTAACCCTTCGATCGAATTTTTTTATAATTGATCACAAAGAACTTTAAAACACCTATGGGAGCTTTCCATAGGGTTTTAAAGCAATTCAGTAGGTCCTTCATTTCAAATCCTTCATGTGAATTTAGTAAATGGGCCCCTTACTTTCCAAAAACATACAGAATGATCCAATTGCTTGCCACTATGCTTATGATCATATCAACATAATTTAGCCCAGGGTTGAACTGGTCCAGGAAAAAACTGGTTGGCCCCCAGCTCTTGTGGGCTCCATTGGCCCAGATCTGCACCTGTGCCTCTTCCTCTCTTCCAGTGAGCATGCGCACTAGCACAGCAGGGGCCAGGGGGGGCAGAGGATGGTCCTGAGGCAGCAGCCCAAGTGGACCCTAGGCCCCCAGTCCGACCCTGTTTAGCCCAGATAATAGGTGGTAAACTGGTTTCCCAGACCCCATGAAACAAAAACCAGCACATCTCATAGGATCTTATGGCATAATACAGAACTGAAGCTGCACCTAATATACAGTAGAACCAGTTTAAAAAGGATGCTAGAAAGTCTGCAGGGATTATCTGAGAAAAAGTGTCTTGGATGTGGCACAAAAAGTGACTTGGACCTGAATAATTAAAAAAAAATTGACCATCCAATACTGAAATCTGCTCCATGATACAAAAATCATGCTAGTTTTCCAAGAAGGGATAAAAGACTTGGTGGACCTGGACCATGGCAGCCAGAACAGAGGTACTAGAACACTTTCAGGGGAAAGATATTTTTCCACAAGTTCTCACTATGCAAACCTTCTACATGAAGAATAGTGATGAGCGAATCTGTCACAAAACGCATTGAAGTCAATGGGCGGCAAACAATTTTTTGCATGAGAATTGTTTAAGCGATTCCCCATGGAAGGAGGAGTTGGAGGCATACGTGAAAGAAGCGTGTCAAGTACTTGACCAATACAAATTTGCTGAATCTCATACGTTTCCATGTGGGATGCCAGCCCCTGGAGGGCTCTTCCAACATCCAGCATAGCTTTCTCAGAGTCCATAGGCTCCCAGCGGGACTTGTCAGGACCAAGGAGGAAGCTTCGGGGTCAAAGTTCAAATTCAAGGTTCAGTCAAGTGTTAAACAAGAGATGTGGTCAAAATCCTGGCAAAAGTTCACAAGGCAGGTAGATAAGGATCAAGATCAAGTTCAGGCAAGGTCAAGTACAGAAATCAATATTAGAGAGCAATCACACACCCAGGAATGTGTTAAATCAGAACTTATACTTGGGCAAAGTCATGGCATCCTGGGCATCCTTTTAAAACGAATTTGGTGACAAAAACCGTCATGGGTGAGGCAACGAGCAGTGCATCTGTTGGTGCATGCTAACCAGTGCCGCTACCCACGTGGCAGCATGGTCGGCGCCATTTTGGGAATGACGCTGTAGGAGATAGGCACGTCTGGAGCTCCGGATAAAGCTCCAGACGTGCCTATCTCCTACAGCGTCATTCCCAAAATGGCGCCGACCATGGCCAAAGGTGACTATCCTAGGCAGAAGATCGCACCTTGGGGTTAAATCTACCATTCGTGACTATATGTGACACTTTTGAGGTACATGTGAGGTGAAATATGCATTTTTGCCAGCAGCAAATATCTTTATGAATCATCACTCAAATTTTGCTTGCTGGGTTTTGTTTACCCAAAAGATTTTTTTTGTGGAGGAAAATGCAAAAGAAAAAACAAATGTAGTGCATTTCCCCAAATGCTATAAATGTATATCTGCATATACAGTATGTTAAGTAGAGAAGATGTTTCTATTTTTACTTTTCACTTTTATAACTGAACCCTGTGCACATATCTTTCTCCAAATTGCTTTATACATGCATGTCATATCTCTCTCTCTATATATATATATTATATATATATATATTTAGATTGTTTTGCATTTTGAGCTTCTATTCACCAAGAAGTGAGTCACAATCAATTGAAAAAAATGTACGCTAGGTTTGTATCAGATACAAAATTGACGAGCCCAAAACATTGCAGTCCTACCGAGATGATAAAATACAACTCATAATATGGTCTATTCACTTCCCCAAATACTTTAACCTAAGGAACAAGATTTTCCATTAATTAGGTTGAACAAGACTCTCTTCTAAATGGTAGCTTGTTGGGTATTTATAAAGTGGCTTGCAACCTTTACAACTAATAGATTTAGATGGTATTTTGTGTTCCTATATTTAATCACAATTCATAATAGCATACCTTGTTTCCATGCAACTACATTTGACGTCAATTTTTTTTATAAATAGAAAATCTTGTTCATTCATATTTTTGTTTTTACTTGTTGTTGTTATGCTTGATCTTGGTTTTTAAACAACATTTAAAAAAATGTATACATTTTATTGAGGTTTTTTTCAAAGGTTGAGTTTGAGAGGCTTGTGAGGTTTTTTCTACCTCGAATAAACACACAACTCAAATATCTTATTTATGAAAAAACTTGTATGTAAAATATTCAAATAAATTTTAATACTTGAATTGATCAATTATTGGCCAAAAAAACCCTTGAATATCTCAAATTGACCGAGTTTTTGAGTGTAAAAACATCTTCAAATGATTCAAGAGACATCTGCCGGTTCAAGGGACATCTGCCACTGACTTCTACATGACCTTGACAGGTTTTAGCTTCGGATTTGGCCTTTTTGCAGCTTTAGGGCCTAATAAATCGTGAAAATTTTATTTTTTTTAAATCTAAAACATTCAAGTTTTTACTGACACTTTCCTCAAAAAACTAAAAATTTTCAGGACAAATGCAACTCAACATGTTATAAAACATACCTTTAAAAGCAATCATAAAAAGCATGATTACAAATGCTGGTATACTGACTAAGGGACATACGTAAGTATACATTTTAGAACTGCAAAATTATGAAATATTTCCAGCAGATATCTTCTCCATTTGTCAAAACTTTCTTGACTGTCAGAAATTAGTTTTAATACTTGTACCCACTCATTTGAATGTCTGTGCTTATGCATGCTTGACTGCTTTGACCAATTGAATAATAACGTTTTTTTTAATAGGGTGGTAATGCTTTGAATTAAATAGAAGCTATGCAGGGCACCTGTCAAAATCCTTACACCATCGATTAAAATAGCATGAATGGCCAAAATCAATCCAACAATTACTTAAAAAAAATAAAACATTTTTAAATTTAAAAAATTGGTAATGTTTTACCAAGCAGTAATAATACTTATAATAAGTCAGCCCCTTAGTAATCTACTCAAGGCAGCTATAGAAATAGAAAGAGTATCTCTTTCTTCATGCTGTTACAGTTACACTCATGTAATATTGCCCTGAACAACTTTCAGAGGTGTAATCAGAAAGGTAATAGCAAAAGCAATGGCATCATAATATCAAGAGATCTACCATGAGAACCAGAACTATAGACCAGTCTCTTACATCAGTAAAAAATTATTTCCACAATTCCAGTCACCCTAAACCTGTAGAAACAGACATTGATTAAACAGAAAGTTGCAGTCTCAATGGCAGTGTACTATATTCTACAGCACCTAGAGGAACCCACCACATGGGTCCAGTGATATTTTTGGACTACAGTTTAGCATTCAATACTGTCAGACCAGTAAAACTGAAAAATGTAAGAACCATTGGTCTACCCAGCAAATTTTGCAATGAGGTGTTAGGGATCCTAACCAACAAACTCAAGACTGTGATAATGGCATATATAATTCACAATATCCCTGGGCACAGGAGCGCCAGAAGGATACTCTCTCACCCAGTCCCAGATTTATGGCAAGGTCACAAAGGCCTGGGCCTAGGGAGGCAGAATTTGAGGGGTGCCCAACCGCATAAAAAAAACTATTAGCACAGGAGACGCATGTCAGTCTCCAGTGCTGTCACAATTAAGAATAAATGTGCGTGTGAGCCTCAGTGCACGCATAGGAAAATTATGGCATCTGACAGGGGGAAGAGAAGGTAGGGGCCTGGCAGGGGGGAGAGGACAGCACCTGGAAGGCGAGGGGACAGCCGAGGGGGGCAAAAACAGAAGGGGAGTGGATAGCCGCGGGAGGGACGAAACCGGAAGGGGAGGGGTGAAGTGCGGAGCTGGCCTAAGAGCATCAGATATGTAAATCCGGGCCTGCTCTCACCCCCAAATTGTTCTCACTGTTACCTCTTGACTGCACATTCACACATGATAACTTACATGATAATTTACAACTATATGTATACATTATGCTAACTGTCCATGCAACAGAAAGCAGTTCATATTGTACTAATGCAATGAATGAAAACTTGATTGACACTATTACTACTTTCTTTGGAAAATCTACATACTGGCAGCATTGTGCATTAATCCCTGAGCACTTGATTGTTTGCTGCCAAACAATATATTTATTCTTTTAATTAAACTGGTGTGGAAATAAACAAAGACTATAACGGTACAGTTCAAATAGAAATCAATGCTCCCATAATCTGTGCACATGTTGCTTATCTTTATGGGAAACTTCATATTAGGATTCACCGCTGCTCCATCGGCATGGACACCCGCTGCGCTACTCCTTTCCCTTCCGTGTCTGATTCCCCTATGACGTACGCACCGACACACTTCTGATGATGACACGCGCAATGGCACGAAATTCAAAAAGTATAAAAGGGGAATTCAGGTATGGGACCTGTTATCCAAAATGCTCGGGACCTGGGGTTTTCCAGATAAGGGATCTTTATGTAATTTGGATCTTCATACCCTATAAGTCTATTAGAAAATACTTTAAGCATTAAATAAACCCAATAGGCTGGTTTTGTATACAATAAGGATTAATTATATCTTAGTTGAGATCAAGTAGAACTTGTTTTATTCTTACAGAGAAAAAGGAAATGATTTTGTAAAATTTGGATTATTTCATTATAATGGAGTCTATGGGAGACAGGCTTTCAGTAATTCAGAGCTTTCTGGATAATGGGTTTCTGGATAACAGATTCCATACCTGTTCAAGATTGTACTCTGTTATTACAGAGAAAAAATAAATAATTTAATTTTTTTAAATTATTTAATTAAAATGGAGTCTATGGGAGATGACCTTCCTGTAATTTGGAACTTTCTGGATAATGGATCCTATACCTGTATTGCTTACTACAACCAAGTACAGTAGGTACTGGTTTTGACAGTTTTTCTGCATGCCCTGTATAATTAATAGTTCCCGATCATGTGCAGCAGTAAATTTGGCTTCTGTCTTTTCTCTGACTTCATCAGTATTGAATTCATTTCTTTTATGATCTGGCTTCCCTCATGGATCTTGTATATACATTTTTTAAAAGAAACACTTTTCACACCTTTTTTTCATTTTGAGAAAAACTAGGCATTCTGGTGTGAATCAACAAAAACACAAGTAACCTAGAAAATCTAGTCTAGTTAATGATCTGTGCCCCAGAATGGTGTATGGTCAGTTGACCAATTAACTAACTTTCAGCACAGACAAAAGCTGATAGAAGCTTATATACTGTAGATTTCAGCAAAACCCAGTACCTGTACTTGATATGCCTTTCCTTTCTTCTTCTTGTTCTCTGCCCTTGCCTTCTGCACTGTCTTCCCCACTTTCTTTCTCTCTTAGGGGCAAATTCACTAATCGCTGATGTTCGGCGCACTTCGCCAGATATAGTTTCGCCAGCGGTACGCAAATTCACTAAAATGCAAAGTT
This sequence comes from Xenopus borealis, assembly GCA_024363595.1. Lineage (NCBI taxonomy): Eukaryota > Metazoa > Chordata > Amphibia > Anura > Pipidae > Xenopus > Xenopus borealis. The sequence goes on along the minus strand of CM044433.1, from coordinate 124,683,191 downwards.
GTGCTCAGTAAAATGGGCATCTTAGTTAATTAGCTTTTGCATCACTGCATTCTCTCTCTTCTTTCTGCAGGTACTTTTCTTGTGTCTTGTCTCCTTTTCACTACACCACTCCGTATCATACACGTTCCTTGTCTTACTCGCTCCTTATCTTTAACCCGACATGCTGCGTGGGTGTTTTGCCCCACCCCTTCTCCTGCCTGTTCTCACTTCCGCTCCCCTGGCCTGCACTTAACCCTTAACCTTCTTGCCAATGCATTGCATAAATAAAACAAATCATTTGGATCGTATTGCAAGAGTGTACATATAAAAGCACAGTGTCAGTTAACTGTCCTGGGCTGAGTCTGTACTATCATCAGTGCATTTCTTAGTTAGTGTGCAGAGTGGTGCGCATTCCCCAGGGAATTTATTCCATAAGTGTTCTTAAATTATGACAGGGGGCCACCAGGATCGACCCTGTGCTGACGCTGTTTCTGGCTGCTGCTGGTGACAGGTGACATCACATGCCTGTTCTGGAGTAAGCCCTCACTTTACACTGAAACCTTTTTTCGGAAATGTATTTCCCCTAAAGGGATGTGGGCCCCATCTGCTGTTGCACCCTCTGCACCCCCGGTAGTTACACCACTGGGATCCGGTCTGGTAACCCAAAAAATCCAAGGCATTATCCATGTGTGTAAACAATATGCATTGTGAAAAATTAGCTTTTCACATTCTTGATGGTTCTTCATCCCCGTTAATTCTGGGGTTACCTTGGCTCCAGGTACACAACCCCCACATTGATTGGGAAACTAGGGAGGTTATCCAGTGGGGTTCCAAGTGCAAAGATTCATGTCTAGCTTCCACTCTAATGGTGGCAGTTACTTCCCTAGAAAGACTCCCTTCTGTTGAGCTTTGCTCTAAGTCTTGTTCTGGGGTACATAGTCCCCTATCGGCAGTTACTTTCCATAGGGAGGTACCCAAATATCAGGCCTCTACTGATTTTCCTCAACATTCCAAATTCTTTGGCTTGCGAGCTAACAATCTTGTAACAGCATTATAAACTAAACTTCCATTGAGTAGTTTATCATTCTAAAGAGCCTCCTATAGAACAATTACTCATAGTAATTTTAACTGGGTTCCCCTTAACCATCTCTTATCTTCACCAGTATGGTGTGAGGCCAAGGACACAAAACCTACATTTACTCAGGGTTTGTAAAACTAGCTGCTCAAATAGAATATCTCCTATAAAACAACCCCAAGAGTATTCAACTAACAGAGGATAGATATTGCTGTTAATTTAAACTCCAAAATACAATCAATAGAAGTGTAGAATTAACATAAAGTATAATTGTTCACATAGGAACTAGAAAACATGTTTTAACGTAATGTATTTGGCAACAACAAGGCCCAGAGTGCCAAATATCAACAAATGCAGAAAAGCAGCAAAGCAATATGTGATCTAACCCGGCACATAACGATTGAGGAAGCATACTAAGCAGAGGTCTGCAGCACTAAAATCCTCCCACTGGCCCTCTTTAAAAAAAAAAATTGCGTGTGTGCCGCATTGCGTGGACATGCACGCTCAAGCAACGGGGTGGGGGCAGGGGGAGAGGGTGGCTGTGATACTTTGCACGTGGGACCTCTACCAAGATTTTTGGCAGGGGGCTTGTATCTTAACAAGTAGTTCATTATTGGTTCTTAATAAGTTTTGGGATAAAGAGAGGTCTTTTTGGTGAAAGTAGAAAGAGTCTAGCATAAGTGGAGAGAAAAGGGAAGGAAATTATTAGATGAGTAGCATGCCAACAGGGTCACAACAGAGAATTTTCTTTTATTTGAAATACTTATTTAATAATAAAGCAAGTAACAGTTTTAATACAGAAGCCACTTTGGTTAACCAGAAAGGACACATAGTGGAAGCAGCACGAGACAGCATCAGTTAGTATTTTCATACGGTAGTGCTTATAAATTTGTTAATGTTAACCAGCTGTGTCTAATCACATAACAGTTTTCTGTCTGTCAATTTTGCTGTGTTGCAATAACAAAATGGATAATGTGAGAGAGGTAAGGGGAGGTAAGAGAGGAAGAAAAAAAAGAGAGTAGAATGACTCAGATTCCATTTTGTTTTAGTTCAATGTATAATGTACACTGTGCGCAATACCTTATGTCTCCTTGTCATTTCAGGATTGCAGGCTCTCCAAGTGTTGAACCCATGGGTACCACTCGAGCTCCCCTTCTTAGCTTTTATCTAGAAGTTTGTCTAGATTTGTCTAGATTCCATTGCCCTAAACCAGTTTACCTTGGTCAATAATGTTTGCAGAGCTGGGTTTCATGGTTTTTTTCCAGTTCACAGCTAACAGAGATCTTGCTACTGTGAGAATGTGGGTAGCTCATTTGCAGGATTGTTTGGCACATACGGCCTAGAAGGAATATTTGTGGGACTTCTTGTATAGTACAGTGGAGAACCTCAGAGAGCAAAGTTGCTACCATCTTCCAGAATTCCTCGGCCACTGTATAGGTCCACCAGGCATGTTCCCCACGTTCCCCAAATGCCCTAAAGCAGGAGGAGAGGTCTGGGTTGCCAATAATTAAGCTGATGCATGTCAGAGTGTAGTACCTGCAAAATATGATTTTATAAGCCCTTTCCCGAGAAACTGCGCATATGGATTTTTTTAGCCATGTCCCATATGTATGCCCAAGAGTTCACACAACAGAGAATTGTGTACTGAAAGGCATGAAAGGGAGAAAGTCAGTTGGGACACCACCTATGAAAAGTTTTTCTATGCTACTTCATAGGACCCCAGGATCGGAGAGCAAAGATTTGCATATTCCCCCTTCATGCAGTTATGCATATATTTAGTAGCTCTATATTCCTGAGGGTGAGAAGCGAGCAACACTTATATTACCCATGTCAAGAGTTAAGTATAGGACTCACAGCATTCTGCTGTGCACTTTTTTCGTGATAGCAAAGAGCAGCCCTGTATGCTCTTTAGCTGAACTCTAAAGTGTATCATATAATACATATAAATATAATTATGAAACTGTTAGTAATAGTGTTTATTTATATTAACCAGTATAGTATTTCCAAGGTTCTCTAGCAATTCAATGGTTACTTTTCAGTTTTTCCACAACTGGTGGATTTTTTCTTGGAACACCGCAGAATAAGGCATCGCATTTTATTGTCTTTCAAAGTTGAGCCACTTTGCATTCTTCTCAGGGGGATCTGGCACTTCATAAATACATGAAACATGTAAACTATTCTCGAAAGAAAAAAGAAACAGTGATTTCCTGCCTATTAAAGATGCCTCAAAGCATCACATCAACATAATAAAATCTATTTTTCTCCAGGTTTATCTTCTGTTTTCCAGATACACTGTCTAGACACAGTGGGCCATCTAGAGTATAAGGGGTCTAAGTTCAACCCATTCTTTACTGCATAGCCAGTAGATTATATAAACTCCTGTTTACTTAAATAAATTATGAATTTATCCTAGCATGTTAATATTTTAATCACATATTCCTGTATAATACACAAAAGCTGTGAATATCTTGTAAATTATATCCTTATAAACGGTGAGATCTGATGTCATCAGTTATAAACGGGGAGTTCTGATGTCATTTCGGTCACATGACTGTGTATTATAATAAATAAAGTACAGCCAGTTGCAAAATATGAGGATATTAGAAGTTACCTCGGAGGCCTTCGGCCTCGTGTTTTTATATGGTCATGAAACTCCTTGGTAACTTATAATATCCTTATATTTTACAATAGGGGGTAATTTATTCACTATATAATAGACACACATACTGTATAGTAAGAATTGAAATATAATTTGGAATTATAGGAATATGTATATAGCAATAAAGTTGCTCATATGATCACATACTCATATAACATAATATTTCACTAAAATAATGATGTCTGTTGTATTTTTGTAACTTCATCTTACTATGTATTTATTATATAGCTTTGATGTCAATAAAATCAACCAATCATACAATATTAAATTAGTTAAATGCATAAACTATTGAAGATACAGTACATTTATATAGAAATCAAACCGATTTATAACATGTGTTGAAACTTTCATATCTTGAAGGCAGTGATCAGAGCTGGAAAGCACCAGCAGGTTTCAGACTCAGCATACACGGTAGCATTTTATATTTGCTGACTCTTAGAAATTGTCAGCAACTGAACACACACTGCAGCTGGCACTAAAACTGGCAGGAAACAGGCAAATTGTGAGCTGGCACTGACACAGGGAACCAGAAAGCCCATAATGGAACAGACAGCTGTGGATTTAGCCTAAAAACTGGTAACTGGGGAGCTGATACAAGAACAGGCAGCTGTGGTGATGGCAAAAGATCAAGCAACTTGGCAGCTGGCATGAGTAGTGGCAGCTGAGATGGCAGGTATTTAAAGGCAACTAACAGTGTTTGTAGATCAGGACAGGCCACTTTCAGACAGGTAGGTAGGTAGGGAGGCAGAAATACAATGATAAAATTAGTATGAACCCCAAGCAGAACTTGACTGAGTGACATATTTATGGAGGGATTGGAGTCAAAGCAAGGGCAATCCCAATATTATTTGCATGGGTGATTTCTGGATAGCAAGTAAATATTTTTGATGATATAGTATAGCTTGGAAAAGTCCAAAAAGGTTCTAATAAAAAGGATACATTTTCACTACTGTAAGGGATTTGTGAGAAATGGATGCTCTATTTTGCATCATACGTATAAAAAATTTAGAAGGAAATAATATATTATTAAGCTTCTCAGCCATGCCTTACTTGTTTCATGGTATATACAGTGATTTATCCATTAGTTAGATTGCATTCTGACTTGAGGTTTCATCATCACTGAACCAGTACTAATAAAGCTTTAGGATAATATAATATACATAGACTTGCATTACCTAAAATAACCAAGCCAGCAAACTGAAACAGATGGAAAAATAGGGGCCTAACATATGCACTGACAAAATGGTATCTGTGTATAAAATCTTTGATGGTGTACAGAACTTCCCATTTTAATGATCTGATATTAACTGTATATGCTTTAACTGTAGCATGGTCCCTCATTTAAGATTTGATACTGAAACCATTACTATACCTATTAGAGGTATAAGAGTACTTATAAAAGCTTCCATTCAGGAAACATCTACTAGACACAAGAGCCATGTTAAGAGCCATGCCTACCATTTGCTAGCAAACAACATCCAGGAACATCCACTATAAAATATCGACTTTTACCTCTGCAACTTGCAGCTCTTTTATTATTCATAGAATACACTCCCCCAAAATAAACTATAGTAGAACTTCCTGTATTATGAAAGGTTAAAAAAATAAAATATTCAATATTTTTCCCTAGAGGTCAATATAGATAGCAAGATTTATTTTGGCAGAAAAAGTGCCAAAATAAGTGGCAGCATAGTGGAAAGGAGATTTTCTAGCAATTTATGGCAATATATATGCTATTGCAAAGTTAAAAACACAAAAACTGTATTTAAGTTTCCATTGCTTCCAAATAATTTCAGCAAAATGACTCAGCTTTGTTTTATCATTTGTAAGGTACATTACAAGCAAAACTTAATTGCTGTAAAAATGAACAGTAACATTAGCCATTCTAAATAAATTGCATGAAAGTAGGGATGCACCGAATCCACTATTTTGGATTCGGCCGAACCCCCGAATCCTTCCTGAAAGATTTGGCCGAATACCGAACCGAATCCGAACCCTAATTTGCATATGCAAATTATGGGTGGGAAGGGGAAAACATTTTTTACTTCCTTGTTCTGTGCCAAAAAGTCACGTGATTTAGCTCCCTGGCCCTAATTTGCATATGCAAAGGATTCGAAGGATTATCAGAAGGATTCGGCCGAATCCGAATCCTGCTGATAAAGGCCGAATCCTGGCCGAATCCCGAACCGAATCCTGTATTCGGTGCATCCCTACATGAAAGTGAGTATAGCCTGAGCAGGCATATACGTAGTTGTCATACTTAAATATATTGCAATATATGGACAAGCTATTCATTTTCTGTTTAAGCAGACAGTGTTTGTAGTAGATATTTGCACAAAATATCTAAATGTGCGTTAATATGTTGATAAGGGAGTAAAGTAGGACCATGTCAACATTAAGGGGGTTATTTATGAAAACTTGATTTTTTTCTGAAAAAAAAAAAACTTAGAAATTTAATATACCCTTATGCTGTAAAAAGCCAGAATCCGAAAATCCGCCATCTCAAATTTGTCAAGGTCATATATAAGACAATGGCAGACATCCCTATCCCACTTTGAAGATATCATGGTTTGTACAGAGTTTAGCCTGATAATCTGAAAAATGGGGGAGTTTCTGGGCAATAACTTGAAAAAATTGAGCAAGGAGAAAAGTCCAAATTTTTTTTTACAGGTTTCCATTCTATTTTTATTTAATTCCATTATTTATTTTATTTTATCAAGTTTTTTCCTGGTCCGATATATTCGAGTTATGTAAATGATAATAAGGCAAAATCATGGATGAGAGTTTGGCTGAGTTTTTTATTAAAAATTAAATAAAATCGGATTTTAGTAAATAAACTTAATAGGATTAAAAACACTTGTTGATAGTAGTCTTATATACATAGAAAATGCTCTGGTTTCAGTAAAACTCCAGTAATGAGAAGAGATCCAGGTGTACTGCTCTGAACCCTCAGCTTAAGGAGCAGATCACTGTATAAAGAAAAATAGCAGGCACTTGTAAAGACCAATCTTCAAGGCAGACTTGTCAAAACATCAGTTGTTTTATTCCAGTACACAGGGATACATCCTTGTGCATTTCATATATCTCAGATACTTAATCATAGACTGAGGGAGAGATTTATCAAGGGTCAAATATCGAGGGCTAAAAGCCCTCAAATTTGACCCTTTTCCGGTTTTTCAAAGTCAAATCTGACAAAATCGAACATAGAATTTGTTTGATTTTACCACTATTCGATTTCTCGATAAAATCGTATCGTCGTACAATTTTACGAAATAATTGTAAAATTTGCTCCAAGTGTTTGAAAAAATTGTACGATTCCAATGATCTAATCGTTCAATCGTAGGATTTCTATTCGAACATGAAACAAAAAAAAAAGCCTATCGGGGCTTCCTAAGTCCAGTATCCTATCCTTTATTAATCCTTCAAAAAGCTTCAACACCAACACTCCTATTGAACCAAAAAGGTTTTGTTTTGCAATGACGTTACTTGGTTACAAGTGGAATATTCCCACTTAATATGTTGCAGAGATGCCCTTATACTGTCAAAGTTTGCACGGCTGTGTCAGGGTAGGCCTAGTAGGCGCCCTAGGGAAGTAGTAGGGACAAAGGAGGAAGCTTAG
>CM044433.1:124654693-124673299 GCA_024363595.1 Xenopus borealis | reverse complement strand
GTAGAAATATGTGTACATTTAATTAGTGCTATCTTTTAAATAATTTAAACATAATCCCCTTACTTTTGTGCTTTGAGTATCTTTCACGGTCGGCACCCAATACCAGAACAAAGCACCCTGGTCTCGGCTTGTGCTTCACCAGTAGTGTGACCACCTTTGGCTTCGGGAGGAGCCCTCAGCTACTCAGATGCCACCTGGACTTAAACGAGAGGTACAGGGCAGGAGTTCTGGCCAGCAATGGGGCATGACTGGATAGAATGTCTTTAAAGCCAAAGGTCATGGTACAGGCAGGAGTAGGTAGATTCGTGGTCAGACAGGGTTGAGGCAGGCAGATAACAAGAGTCGTCAGGCAGGCAAAGGGTCAAACTGGGTGATCAATCAGATAAGGATGAGGCAGAATCAATAGTCAAATAACAGGCACGGGTCAGGATACAGATAATCAGAATAGTCAGGCAGGGTCAAAAACAGGTATTTCAGGAACAGACAGAAGCTTTTCAGCACAGGAACAGAGCACCATGATTAAACCTATCATGGGCCAGGAAGAATTACAAAATGCGCAGCTAAATATTTTTTAATTTGGCACCATTGTGCGTTGACGTCATGAACCTGCGCCTTTAAATCCTGGAAGTGTGCGCACTAAGAAGATGCCGGCGTGGAAGATCGGTGAGGCGGCGTTCCCGTCGCACCACCATTAGACCACCAGGGTTAGCTTTTCTTACACTAATCAAACTCTAAGAATGAAAAAATGTACTTTCTAAGCCCTTTGGGACAGGCACCTCATATCAGCTGTGTACTGGAATTCCTAGCACTTAAGTATTTAGTCCCACTATAATAACGATAACCTGGCCTATGTTTATGTATTTTAAAGCACAATGTACATTTGGGGTGCTATATAAATGAACAATACAAATACCACGTTTCTCCCAACAAAATGTGATTCATTTCTTTTGAACTTTAAAGGACAAGGAAAGTGTAAAATAGAATAAGGCTAGAATTGCTGTATTTTGTATACTAAACATAAACATGAACTTACTGCACCACAAGCCTAATCAAACAAATGATTTATGCTTTCAAAGTTGGCCACAGGGGGCTGTCATCTTGTAACTTTGTTATACATCTTTGTCTGACACTGGCACTGCACATGCTCAGTGTGGTCTGCTTGAGTTCTGCATGGCTGGTAAGTAAGGCTGGGGCTCCCCCTGCTGTTCATAAGTGATTGTTTCCCTGCCAGAAGCACTAAATGAAGGGAGAATTTCACTGCATACAGTCAGGTTTCTTATAAAAAAAGTACACATTTTACAATTAAAGTATATTGGAGATAGATTTCTTTTTCATTAAAGAAAGTAAAAATGGGATTTTATTTCTTTGCCTTTACTTGCCCTTTAATTCTACTACATTTATTTATAGAAAGGTGGTATTTTAAATTTCTAAAGCTCAAGCAGTGTAAATGTGTTATGACCAAAAGTTTCAGGTTATTCCTATTAAGAGATATTTCAATTGGAATAGACATGACTTTTAGATCTCTATTCTCTGTTCTGAAAATATTCTTTCTAACAATACTATTCACATAAAATTTTGCATCCACTATATTCCCTTTTCTTTAAGAACCTTTTTAACACAGTTTAGCATTCTCTTTAAAAGAACCTTGCTTCTACTTTGTTATAGACCTCAAGTGCCTTGGCTTTACCTTATCAGTTGCTTGTCCCATGGATTTCAGTTACAGGCTTAACAATTCCTGCTCTGCATTTTTCCTCTTCATTTAAGTTTGAAGTATTAACATGTATGAAAGGCCATGTGAAAGTGCTCTTCTACAACACAGCTAACACGTGAGTATAAGCTGCCATTCTTCTTGCCTTGATAATGCATGCTCCTTCTTCTTCAGTCTTGTTTAGAGCAGTGCAGTACCAAAAACATCTCTGTAAATCTCATTAGCTTGTGCACATGGATAAATTCAGACTAAGAGACTAATGAAATTGGAAAGTACTTTTTTCATTATTGTCATTTATTTATGTAGAGCTGGCAAACCTTACTGCAACTATGTAGGAGATGGTTATTTAAATGAAGCTAGAATAACACAGAAGGGCTAAAGAATAAAACAGGAAAATTAGTGGACTCTTGAAAGTGGCTATATAATTTTGTGTTCTTACTTAATTAAGCAAGTAGACTTTGTTATTACTATAGACTAAAAGTTATATTAAGGGCTGTATTATAGAGTAGTGTAAAATACTATTTTGCCTAAAAACCTAGCAAAAAGTGATGTAAAATAAAAAGACTATTCATGAAGCTTTGTTCTAATCTCTGTGCATCCATATCATAAATAATCTCTGTGCATCCTGATCATAAATAAATATTCTCCATTAGTATTACGTAATTGTGGTATGATGACTACTCTTATGATGTTTATGGTGATACTGTATATTTAATGTATCCAGAATGCTCAGGATCTGGAGTTTTCCAGGATCTTCATGTTTTGTCTACTAAAAAAATCATTTAATCATGAATTAAACCCAATAGGACTGTTTTGCATCCCTTAAGGGTTAATTATATCTTAGATTGAATCAAGTACAAGATCCTGGCTTGTTATTACAGGGAAAAAGATACTAATTGTTAAGCATTATAATTATCTGATAATGGAGTCTATGGCAGATTGCCTTCTCTTAATTTGATACTTTCAGTATAACAGGTTTCCAGGTAAGAGATCCCATACCTACTACTGTATATTAAAGTGGGTGCATTGCAAATAATTCATTCTACCATTTAAAATTAATATTACAGGTATGGGATCTGTTATCTGGAAACCCATTATCCAGAAAGCTCTGAATTATGGAAAGCCCATCTTTCATAGACTCCATTTTATCCAAATAATCCAAATCTTTAAAAATTATTTCCTTTTTCTCTCTAATAATAAAACAGTAGTTTGCACTTGATCCCACTAAGAACAGAAACAGCCTACTGGCATTATTTAATGTGTATATGTTTTTCTAATAGACTTAAGGGATGAAGATCCAAAATATAGAAATAACTATTATCCGGAAACCCCAGGTCCTGTGCATTCTGGATAAAAGGTACCATACCTGTATTATTATAATGTATTTATTTTCATATAAATTATTGTTTTTTTGTTTTAATAATGGTATGTAGGGGTACATACAAAAACATAATCACACAATTTCCCCATGATTGCTATCTAAGTACATTGTGTGAACCAGATTTATTAATTCTGCTCTATCAAACAAGAGAATATCTGTTTCCTTTTTTGTTTTTGTTATTTTTTGTTAATATTCATGCTAAATTGGTGGTTGCTTATATGTGGTCTATACCTATATTTGCAATATAAATTATATTTCCTGCTGTTAAAGCTGTCCTACAGTATTAGAAACCTAAGGTTGGTCCTGCTACTATTGGCAATGAATGTTAATTCTTTGATGACCCTGGGTCATTTAGAGCTCAATTAATGTATTAGTTATTTCATTCCAATTATAGTAGCTTGTCTTTTAATGAAACAATTGTCCAAAGCAATTTTAAAAAGTGTATTTGACTATTTTATCGTACATTGTTAAATATTTTGTATTCTAAATCTCTCTTTCTCTCCAAATCTGGTGCTCAACATTTTTCTCTAGTTGGCCTTTATCCCTGGTCAATGATAATTTGTTTTTCATATTTTCACAAAATGTGCCAGCTTGAACAAATCTCTGTATTCTAACACATTATACAAAGATTCACATTGCCTTCAGGATGATGATAATTAGTAGGGCAAGTTTGCTGTAAAGCTAAAAACCATCCTGCCAAAAAGAATCTAGATAATAATAATCACTTAGTAGCAGGCAAAATGGCATGATCTCCTTCTGCCTGTGCACAGTACAGCACAATAATTAGACTTTTTGATATAAAACTTAAAATGAATGAAAACCTTCACAGACAAGACTTAAACCAGTAAAATGTCACTGTTAACATTTCTCCTGCAAGGGGGTGAAAGATACAGCTTGTATAGTATGTTTAAGGAAATGCTAAATGTACACTTCTGATATAAAATGCTTGTGATGAAAAAAATCATGCATATAGCCAAAATACAGCAATACTATCTTGTAAAATAGAGGGTAATACCTGTATTGGCAATGGTTCATGTCATCTCTGCCTATAAGCAAAATTGCTTACTTTTGCTGTAGGAATTCCAGTGGAAAACCATTACTGTTTGTACTTTAATTGACTTTAGCTAATGTTACTTTGCTCTGTCTGCAAGACATGCTAGTGCTATTAAACAGGCAATGCCTGATTTGCCATTACCAAATGTTCCCTCCCTACTTCCCAGTGCCAGGTAGTATTTGTCCCATTCAAACAATTGTGAAGCAGCTACAAAAAGAAAATGGCATTTTGTTTCTTGTCAGTATGGATAGCAAATATTTTCTATTTTACTTTCAATATATAAGAACCTTATTTTTAAAAGCTCAGCATTGAACAAAGAGCATTACTTCTTTATTCTGTTTCTTCTTCATCCTCTGCTTCCATCTTTTTCATGCCATCATTCAAGGCTAACGACCCTCTATGCAAGATCATTTCCTACAGCAGGGTTTATTTAGAACTTAATACTGCTACCCTGTCACACTTTTCTAAAATTCTAACATTCAACCTGAACTCTTTGAAGTGACATTCTAATTATAGTATCTTCCTGCAACAATGCTTGAATTCCTGCCACCATGCAAGTAAGGAAATATCAGGGGGTATTAATCATAGGTTTTTGTTTTGTTAACTGCTGAATACTATACTCCCAAACAATGTGGTTATATATTGTATAAAACAGCAAATATATAAAACACTGCTTCATCTAAATAAACCATCTTCATTAAAATATACTTTTAGTAGTATTTGCCATTGGGTAGCCCTAAATAGAAAATTGCTATTTTAACAATGAAAGTCTGGGACATGTCTATGTCTAGGAGCTGCTGCACACAGAATATTTTTAACAAAAAGCCCCCCAAAACTGCCCCAACCCTGCAAACCTTCATTGACCTGAACTTCTGACACAGCTAACAGATCTTCTGCATTTCTGGACTGGGGCGGAGCTTCACTGAAACAACACAGTAGATCTGTTAGCTTTGTCGGAGGGTCAGGTAAATGAAGGTTCTCGGGGCAGCTTTGGAGGGGCTTTTAGTTGAAAATATTCTGTGTGCGGCAGCTTCTAGATATGGACATGTTCTATGCTTTTTATGGGAACGTGTTGGTAACTCTTTAATAGCCCAGAGGCCACTTATTATAATATAAATTAGTCTGCTTGTTAAATATTCATTCTGGGGGTATAGTTTTCATTTAAGCTGTTGTAACAGCTGCCAAATGTCTCTAAAGGTCTTAATATATATTGTATATTTTAAAAAAATTACCTTCAACCCAAAATTGGAACAATTTGATTGTATGGGCCAGCTTAATTTATGGATAAAGAGAACAGCCTGATCATGCTTTACTGACATACTGTAGCTAATTAACTATGGAAACCACTGAGTACACATTTATACCAATATTGTAATACATAACAATAGTTCATACAATAGCAATTTAACGATGCTTTTTTCCCATTTGCAGTTGACTGATTGTTACCAAATTGGTTTTCAAAGTAAATAGTAAACTCCACATGATTTTGCTTTATTCTATCATGACTATCTTAAGAGGAAATAACTCTTAAGCTGGCCATAGACGCAACGATCCGATCGTACAAATCCTCGATTCGTACGATTTTCAGATCGTGTGTGGAGTGTTCCGACATTTGTCGTGCCATGCCGATCGGTCGTTTGTTCGATCGGTCAGGTTAGAAAATTTCTGTCAGCTGGCGATCATATCTTTGCGTCTATTGCAGATCGTACGATTTTCAGTGGGAGACCATCACTAGGTTTTTAATCGTACAACTTTTGTACGATCCCTGTCAGGGGCAGAATGTCGGCTGATCTGTGCTTTTGCTACTTTATTTGATCTGAAGGTTAGTGGCAGGTCGGGAGATGGGGAAGTCCTATCGTTCCATGATTCGAACGATCGGATCTTTGCGTCTATGGCCAGCTTTACTTTCATTTTGTGTAATGCCTACAATATATGTCTATAAACAGCTATAATAAGTATAAAAAGAGTTGGAGAGGAACACAAACATGAAAAAGGTCCCTAGCTGTGTCAAATAAGGGCCATTTTGTAGCCTCTATGTGGACTGGTTTAAAAACAATTTCCTTACAAAATGCACATTTGAGGATTTACTTAAAGGGGTTGTTCACCTTTGAGTTAACTTTTAGTATAATGTAGAGAGTGATATTCTGAGATAATTTGCAATGGGTTTTCATTTTTTATTTGTTGTGGTATTATAGTTATTTATCTTTTTATTCAGCAGCTCTCTATTTTGCAGTGTCAGCAATTGGGTTTCTAGGGTACAAATTACCCTAGCAACCCTGTGTTGATTTGAATAAGAGACTGGAATATGAATAGGAGCTGGACTGAATAGAATGATAAGTAATAAAAAGTGGCAATAACAATACATTTGTAGCCTTACAGAGTATTTGTTTTAAGATGGTGTCAGTGACCCCCATGTGAAAGCTGCATAGAAATAGAAGAAAATTGCAAATCATGAAAAAACTATAAAAAATAAATAATGAAGACCAATTGAAAAGTTTCTTCGAATTAGCCCTTCTTCAATATACTAAAAGTTAACTTGAAGGTGAACCACCCCTTTAATATAATCATGACCACCAAACTATGGTTTCCGGACTAACAACAGGAGCAATGAACATAAGTCATTGTTAATATGTGTAGGAATGGTATTGGCATGAACACAATCAAGCTGTTACTACAAACCATGGCATTCTAGTGCATGATTGCCTTATTCTAAGTCAGTATTAGACTAAATACATAACTAGTGTTAAAAGGCATATAAAGCTTCACAGGCTATAAGGTTAGCAATTATGTACTTTATGCATACAACTTATTTTATCTTTCCAGAGATAAAACAACCCTATGCACTTTTTAGAGCTACACAACATTGATTTAAATAATTATTCTAAACTACAAAAATGCTATATTTATTAACTGTTAAAACAACAGTCAACTCTAATACAAAGCCAGTGAGCTCATGTAAAAGTCCATGGGAGTTGTCCTTTCAAGGTTTTCTGTATTTTTTAAGCTTGTAACTAGTGATGGGCGAATTTATTCGCCAGCGCCGAATTCGCGGTGAATTCCCGCGATTCGCCGCTGGCGAATAAATTCGCGAATCACCAGCGAAATTTCGCTTGGCGTCGTTTTTGACGCGACGCGACGTGATTTGACGCGACGCGATTTGACGCGACGCGATTTGACACGACGCGCCTCAAAATCGTCCCGCGACTCGTTTCGCGAATTTTTCGCCGATTCGCGAATTTCGCTAGAAATTCACAAATTTTTCGGCGAAGCGAATTTCGGGAGATTCGCCCATCACTACTTGTAACTGAATAAAAGCTCTTTGTGTTCTTACAAGGCCTGTCCAGGTGCTGATCAGCTGACTTTATGAAAATAAAAATACAACTTGTGGCCTTGACCCTCTATTATTTAGAAACTCTAGTTTTTGCCTAAGTCAAATAATACATGAGTATTAGAGATATAGTAATCTCTAATTAATTTACTGCATAACAGGACATTTTCATTCCTTTATATTAAAGCCAATCCTAAACATTTTTCAATAAATCAGTAGATAATATTTGTTATCATGTAGCCAGATGCATGTATTTCATCTACATATATTTAGCTAATTAGCATCACAAAATAATCTCTATTAATAATTTTCGCTAACCATAAATCTGTCACATGGAAACATTAGTAAACAAAACGATATAAATAATATCTGGCCATGCTTTAAACAAATGGAGAAGGAAAAAAGTGTGCTTTATATAAGTAATTGTCACTAGTCAGAATAGTCATCAGACAGTGTTAGAAGGGTCAAGGGCTCTAAATCTATTATAACTGTAATCTGATTTATTCATTTCTATAGGTGTTTCTTAATAATCTGCAAATATGCATGCTGCTGTTTATCATGATGCATATAATATATTAACATATTATTTAACATACAGCAGAAAGCAAGAATTCAAAGCGCCTTCATCCATCTTGTGTAGCTCTTGCAAAAACTTTGCTCTTATATGGAAGGATGCTTCCATGGTATTCTAGAAGAGGCTGTGGGGTCAATTTAGGAACAGGAAAGCAGAGTGCAAAAACTAGGAATATAATAAGAGAAGTAGCGCTACCATTACCTCGCCAGGCAAATCGCATTTACACTAGCAATGCCAAATGTGCATACGGCGCAAACTTAAGCATATAATAGAGGTGTATGTTACAGTCACTACATTACACTACAAAAGCCCAGGAAACCATTAATAAATAAAATAAAGTTGTCCTATTGCCCTAAACATGTGCCCACTGTATAGCTGAGTTGCCATATTTTAGGAAATGTAGGGGGGTAATTAGGGTAACCCAAAAAAAAATTTCACTCTTTATCAGACAAAAGGTAAAAGACCCCACTGTTTTTTGGGACTTCCAAAAAAACAATTTCAAATTTTTTTCAAACTCCTATCTATTGTATTGAACTTCGCCAGGTCTGACCTGGCGAAGTAATGTCTACCATAACAGGTAACGTTCAAAAATTTTCATCTTAGTGAATTAGCGTAGTTACGTCCCTTCGTCAGTGCGCAACTTCGACTGGTGTAAGGGTGCGAAGTTGCACAAGTCAGATTTTTTAGCATCCTATAAATGTTATGCTTCTAGGTGCTGTTGCATGCACTTAAGTGGCAAGATCAGATAAAATGTGACCCACAAAATCTGATAAAAAATCTCCTATTTAGTTTTACCCTATCTTGCCTGATGGGTGTCATTGTTAATTGGAAAGCAAATAAGATATAGTTCTATAGTTCTTTAGACACTATTCTGTATTATGAGTTGAAGGTTCATGCCCTTGAACATGCATGATCACCACACTATTTTTAATACCTTTATTAATCAATAAATTCCTCTGAAAGGTTACCTGTAAATGTATATTTACATTTAATTTGCTGATCACCATTAATTATTCTGGTTACTTAACAAATATCCAACACTAGAATATAGATTAAAAGTAGCACATCTTGCTATGTACTGAAGTGCTGAAGGGCCTTCATTATTTTATGGTGTCATATGCTGTCTTCAGGGCCCTTCCTTTCAAATAGATGAGATGACAAAAGATGTGAGCGCATTTTTTTCTTCTTCCTCTACTTTTCAACATGCAATTGTAAAACAATTTGTTGAAATGACTGACAGATGGCTTTGACTCTTTTTTCTATAATCACAGTTGGCTGAAATGCCCAAAGGATGTTTTGTAAATGTATAAAAATATGAAACACTTTAATAACTTACAGTTTAGAAACATTTTAGAAACTTTTAATTCCAAAATACAGATTAAAAATGAATTGGGGATGTTAAAGCATATTATTGGGAAAAAAAATAAATATCTAAATCAGAGGCAAAAGTTTAACAGCAGCATGAAGATAAATAAAGGTGATTTTTTTTGCAAATAATACTGTATTTACCAATTATTAGAGAGACTTTCAACTAGTGATTGTGGCACAACAGTTCTGTTTCTAAATTCATTACTATAAATTCTTTGAAAGTCTGCTAATGAGCTACTCCACATATGAACTCAAACCAATTAGATTGTAAGCTTTACAGGGCAGGGTTTCCTTTTTCTGTATTTCTTACCAAATGACACTTAGGGGTTATTTATGGAAGGTCTAGTTGTTGTTTTTTTTAATGTGAGTTTTTGAAGGTATGTCTATTGTGGTGTTTATACAAATGGCCTGCAGGTGTCACTGTGCATACACAGGTCTTTCTGTACAGCTTGAAAGTGAAAGTAAGACTTACTGCTGTTATTTAATGGCTGCATGAACCTGCTAATAAAACACTGTTGTACTCCCCTCATCCTCGGCTACCAAACACAACATCTATGAACGTTCATCCAGCTCATTATATGTCTAGTAGAAGTAAATCTACAGCAAATGTATTAATCAGCAAGTCTAATTGCTCGAGATTACTTCTACTAGATATTTTCGAGGTTAGTTTTCATTAAAAACAGAATTTTCAGGTAAAAAAATCTAAATTTTCTGGTTTAAAATAAAAACATGATTTTTTTCAAGATGTATCATACCCCAGAGCTGGAAATAGCTTTAATCCAAAAATACTCCAGCTAAAACTTGTTGAGTCATGTAGAATTCAGTAGCAGAGGTCCCTTCAACCATTTGAAAATGTTTGTAGGATTTTTAGGTTTTTTTTGGTGGTCTGAGGTTGAAAATTAGAGAGATTCCAAGTTTTTCCTCCATAAATTCAAGTATTCAAGTTTTTCCTATTCAAGTTTTTCATAAATCAGAAAACGTTTAAGTTGTGAATTTATCTGAGGTATAAAAAACTCACAAACTCAACCTTTGATAAATAACCCCCTTAATATTTATAATTTTTTTATTTATTATAATGTTTGTCCTCTTTGTGTGTACTTTTCTACATTGTACAATAGCATGGTGATGTATATCCTAATAGTGCTTTGTAAATTATTATAAGTTATATATACATACTGTACATACAGAGGTTTGACAACTATTTCCAGGTGTATATATGCAGAAATGACTTGTATACATTGGGTGGATGACACCAAAGAGTTGAGGAATGCATGAGAGAAATTGAATTGATCAACATTTCGGGGGGTACAACCTCCCTTCATCATCCTGATGAAGGGAGGTTGTACCCCCTGAAACGTTGATGTTAATTGCTCAGTGAATTAGAAATGAAAAAAAAAATTGATATACTTCAATGAACTTTATGCATTTTTTTTTTTAAACATTTCTGTGAAGGAACATGCTATGTAATATTTATTATAATAGAACATGAACCAACTTTATTGCCCTTGATTATTTACATTTATTTAACATTTTTTTCTGTAGCTTTGACATCAAATGCAATAAATTATAATTATTGTTACTGATTGACCTTCACACTCAGTCAGTCATAATTAGTACTAACATTCCTATTGAATTGTCTGAACTGGTACTCATAAAAATTTGAAATATATTTCAAAAATGTGAATTTGCTCAGCTATAATTTTTTGGCCATGTGTGAAGGGTTGCAAAATATAGTCATATACTAATACATAAAATAAGACAAAGTCTATTACTGTAAACTATGATTGAAATATGTTTAGTTATAGAGGAGATGCTTTGTTGTGAATGGCTGGACTGTTAAACAATTACAGAAGAAATGTCTTTCTTTAACAAAGTATAACAGCAGATGTAGTAAAAGGTAACTGGACTTAGATATTTTTAGACACTTTGGCACATCTCTACTACTCCACCAGGGGTAACTGGATGTATCTGTAAAAATAATGTATTTTATTTAGGGCACCCACCTTAATAACAACAAAGAGGTGTGTATACATAGGCTGGACTATAGGAGTTTGTTATTAGTATACCACATATAAGTTCAGCTTGTGTTGCCCGAAACGTTGCCTAAAGCATTTTAGTAAAGTTTTTCACTTTTTTCACTACTACCAGAGTGCTGCTGTTTTCATTTGGACATACAAAAGAGGGGATTGATAAATGCACGTTCCCTGGTACCCAGTTTTACTAGTAGTTTAGTGCCTCTACATTTTCAACAACAGGGGTTTTAGTTACAATGTTATAATTACTTGTAGAACCCTTGAGTGAAACACTCCAGGCCGAAAGTTGCAGTCCAAATATATTCTCTTTATTGTCATGGTCTTCAGTTAAGCAGCAGCACTTTAACAGGGCTCAAAAGCCCATCTTTCCATATCTGAAACCTTCCTGTTGTTTTTCTCCACCCACTTGGGACTTTCCCTCACAACTGTTATCATCTAGCTCCACTTAGTAGCCAACCTGAATATCTGTAGTAACCTTTAATTAAACACATGTTAAACCATTAACATTTTACTCTATTGCAACCATCATCCTGCATTATTGCATTCTAGGGAAAACCATTGGATTCTCATACTAATCCTCTCTGAATGTAACTGCTAAAGGGGAGGAATCTCCAAGACCAACACTCAATTTTCAAAGATATTAGTCCATCATCTAAGGTAGGAAAATAGAGTACTACAACTACAAACTTGTTTGACCATTCTTCCTGCAGAAGTGAATCTACTAAACTACAAACATATATTGTGGGAGCAAACACAGGCTTAGTATTTTTCAATAATGTACTATGAAACTGAAACTGATCTGGGCAATTTTAATTATAGTATTAGTGGAAGTGCAACAATAGAGATTGTTTTATACAAGTGTGATGTTACAGGTGTGATCATAATATTTCAGGATTTTCAACTAATTTGAAGTCAAACCCTATATGGTGTTCCTAACTCTTTACTTTGGGTCATATCTTTCATAAGCTGACCTTCCTACATGGTTGTATTTCTTTGGAAAATTGATCTGGAAGTGTGACAAATTTGACTGCAAACTTACAAAAAGGAATTCATTAGATCATGGACATATTTTAACAAAAATTGTGAAACCAACTTTTTCAGCACACAATACTTTGGAGTTTATGGGCTTTTTATTTTGCAGTGAAAGTTTTTCCAGTAAAAACCATACCTGATGTGTGGTCATAGTAATTGGCAGTGCTTACTGAAATCTGGCCATAAACAGCCTTTATTCTGCAGAGCTTCTTGATTTTGAAACCTTTTGACTAATAGGCATAGATATGTGATTAACTGTTCTCAGCAGTTAAATAAATATGCATTTAGATGGTATCTGTGAACTACTATTGTGGATTTTACTTATTTTGTATTAATCTGCGATGATCACAACAAGATCACCTACTTGTAAAGTAGACAGAAAATATCAGTAATATAAAACATTTTACTCTTTTTGATATCTTTTTTTAACAATCTGCCTTTATGAAATTGTTACTCTTCTCGAAATTTACTGGCTTGTGAAAACGTGTTGACCTTTCCATTTCTTCCATTATATAAAATGTCACCTTTTTTTAATGAGAGTATAATATCCTTAAAAATGTTAAACTCATCATGTGTACAGTAGTGAAAGGTTGAAGTAATAAACAATCATCTGAAAGTTTTGGAAATTATGGAATATTAATATCTCCTTGAGGAGTATTACAGCAAAATCATACAAAAAAAGTACACTATTAATCTGTTAATTTTATAACATACATGTTCATGGACCAAGACTCCTGTGTATTAAGAAAATAACTCATAGTCGATTTAGTCTAGCTGTACAGTGCTGATTAATTATCTTCTTTGGTTGGGAACTTCAACAATAAGGTTTTGCGAGCATATAAAGTTTACCATCTTCTGAATCAGAAGGCTACAACTGAGAAAGTAAGGCTGATAACTTGTTTTTATAGCCTGTCCCAAAGCAGTCAGGAGAGACTCTGCATGCATAAAATAGCATAAACCAGAAGGATGAGTTAGATTAGAGGCTACTTTCTGTGGAATAAAGAACCTAAATGCCAAAGAACGTAGTTTCTTCACTTTCCGAAGCACATTCGGGCAGGGAAAAGATGGAGCGGCTTTTAAAGTCACTTGCTCCTTCTATGCTTGCTCAGAAGCCCCAATTGCCTAGGGGCCCATAAGCCCTACAGACACAAAATCCTTAAGAGGAAGGCACAGGTAGACAGCTTTACCTAATATTGTAGTTTTGGAAAAGATACCTAATTTTTCTAAACATTTTTTACCAATACTGCAATATAATAATTATTTATCGTTGTTGGTGTGGGATTCAGGTGGGGAAATATCTATGCTATGCAAAGTGGTGGAAAATGCTTTGTAAAATGTGTCATTAATTATCACTGGTTGGCACATTTTTTAGTTTAAAGCAAAAATCCTTTCAGAGCTTTACCCTGAGCTACATTTCTACACAATTTTATAAATACATGTGAATTTAGAGACCATAGCATAGCGCTAAACTGGTGACGTCTTGTATATTTCAGAGCACACTGATAATTCAGCCCCTTAATAATGTGTTAAACATTTGCTGTATTTGCAGTGCTTGAATTTTGTTTTGTGATGCATTAGCACTCGCAAGCAATTTAATTTCTTAACATAAATTAAACTGTAAATGGCTAAGTAGTCATGGAAACAGCTTTTGAAAAATAGTTACATTTTATAACATACTTTATCTTTCTGAAAAGTGGAAAATAAGTGGACAGTATCTAACAACAAAATTATTTTAGTTACAGCATAAAAACAAACTGCTTTGACTGTGAATCATTTTGTCATATTGTAAAACATACAACAGACCCACCAGGTGATATCTTAAGCGGTACACTCCTACAGAAAATGTTATGCGAGCCTAACACAGTTGTCTTGTCTCTTTCTATCTTTACAGGAAAGTACCTGAAGGGTAATTTTAGTGTGTGAGTCATGTTCTGTTTCAAATCATTTGAATACCAAATGTGACAGTTTAAATCTGCATCATGCAATGTTTACTTTACCAAATTGATGTTATAACTATTTATTTACATGAGCAATAATTTTTTTATACTAATGTACTAAAAAATGGGCTCTTACTAAAATTTGTTTAAATTCTAAAGCTATATGCTATATGAAGTGCCTCTAAATGGGTTTCTTTCAGCTGCATAAAATAAATACTGTAAAGTCTCAAATAAAAATGAGACATATGAAATCAAGTTCTGCCTTAGAGAAGATTTTATAATATTGATTCAGAAAGAAAAATGTGTTGCTGGTTTTAAATAAACAGCCAATGCCTAACCCTAAGTCACACTGGTAAAAAAATGTCTCCAAAATAAATTGGAAAAAGAAGAAGGGTTGAAGGTTTAATGTGGTTATTCTTACCAGAATTTTAGCAAGTTAGTCCTTTTGATTCCCCATTAAAAGTGTGAGAACCATATTCATTTGTATTCATATTGTATTTTATATTACCCAGAAGGAGCATAAAAAGAGCATTAAAGTGGTTAATGGCTTTCTCCTAGTTTTCACCCATAGGACAGGAGTACTGGAGGCTTCAGGTAAAGGTAGCTGCGAGAGTATGTGTGATTTTTAACTGAAGATAGGATCAGTTGTGCTTTAATATTCATTTAATGCACAAGAGTCATTAAGATCCTGTAAATTATATCCTTATAAATGGTGCTTAGTGATGTCATCATGACTGACTGAAACTTCTGTATTATATTACATAAAGTACACACTGTCGAAAACTATGAGGATGTTAGGAGTTCCATGACCTGTTTAAAAAAACTCAGCATTCAGCTTCATGCTTTTTTTATGGAATTGGAACTCCTTGGTAACTGATTATATCCTTATATTTTACAATAGGTGTAATTTATTCACTATATATTTGTACTTTGTTAGATATATTCCGTTGTGTTGGAGCTGCGAAATATAAATCTGCCTTATTTATTGCATTGTGAGATGCCCATGTTACACAGTTTTGGCCTTCCTTGCGCCCTTACCCTATGGGTGGAGGTACAAGCCATTGGTAGCAACATACCAACATACCAAATATTGAAAGTGTTCTGCCTTATTTATTTACTGACCAATGGAGTGATTAGGGATGGCGCGAACTGTTCACCGGCGAACTTGTTTGCGCGAACATCGGCTGTTCGCGCTCGCCGGAAGTTCGCGAACGTCGCGCGACGTTCGCCAATTTGGGTTCACCTTAGTTGGCGCTTTTTTTTGCCATTTCTCCCCCAGACCAGCAGATATATGGCAGCCAATCAGTAAGCTCTCCCTCCTGGACCACCCCCACACCCCCTGGACCACTCCCCTTCCCTATAAAAACCGAAGCCCTGCAGCATTTTTTCATTCTGCCTGTGTGTGCTTGGAAGAGATAGTGTAGGGAGAGAGCTGTTAATGATTTCAGGGACAGTGGATAGTAAGTTTGCTGGCTAGTAATCTACTGTACTTCAAACAACTGCCATCTAGCTGTGTGAGCTTGTTCACATTCTGTCTAAATATCCATAATATTACCCTATCCAGAAAAAGCACCTGAGTGACTTTTTTCAAGCAGCCATAATATATTTTACGTAATCCGTATCCACCGCTGTAGTAGTGTATACGTTGACCTTGTAGCCATTATTTGCCCTGTAGGCATTTTTTGCCCAGTGTGTTCTTCAAACAACTGCCATCTAGCTGTGTGAGCTTGTTCACATTCTGTCTAAATATCAATAATATTACAGTGTCCACAACCACCACCTGAGTGACTTTTTTCCCTTTACAGCACAAAACGCAGCGCTGTGTCAACAATGGATTTTTCAGATACATTTTTGCCCTTGATCCCCCTCTGGCATGCCACTGTCCAGGTCGTTGCACCCTTTAAACAACTTTAAAATAATTTTTCTGGCCAGAAATGTCTTTTTTAGCTTTTAAAGTTCACCTTCCCATTGAAGTCTATGGGGTTTGCGACATTCGCGAACCGTTCAAAGAGGTTCATACAGTGTTCCCAAACATTAATAGATTTGGGTTTAGGTTAGTTAGTTTAGTCCATGAAACATCAGTTAGGAAAACAGAAATGAATACAATGAATACTGTGAATGAATTCCTAGATGGTAAGTGAATTATTATTACTGCATTTTGGACACGTCTGCAAGCAGAAATTTTCTAATGGCAGGTAAAGCTTTTGCTAGAAACATGGGCCCTTTCAGGGGGATAGGAGATTCATAACAAGAATGGGAATGTTAATTTTTAGGCAACAGCTATAATGTAGTAATGTACCTGAACTGATGATGACTAAGTGTAAACCATTCTCCAGTAGTGTTCTGCATTAGCACAAAACTCAGAAATTCTTAATTTCACTGTATTAATAAGTACAGGAGAAGGTCAGAGATGTAGACACTTTTTTTTTATATCTAGTATATAACTACATTAAGGAGCACACCAAATGTTTAAGTGCTTTAACCTTTATAGTGTAAGGTCTGTGCCCCTCTTTGCACACATTTGTGCACTTCACACCTCCATCTACGGATCAATACAGGTTTGCACATATACCATGACATTTTGTCAACTGAATCATTATGTCTGATTTGATCTTTGCTACAACCTTGATCTAACTAAGATTTGTAGCTAAGATTTTTTGCATACATTGTAAATGTAGTTATTTTTCCTAATTGGGCATACTGTTTATAATTTTTTTTTTTTGGATAACTAACTTATTCTTACTCATAAATTTCTTATAGACAAACAATATTTCCCCCTTCTTTATTTTATCACTTTTAGGGGCGAGGGACTGGCATAATAACAGAAAATAAATTGAATTACCTCATAAGCTACTAGCTGTCCCTGATAAATATGCAACTTTTAAACATATCATGGCTCACGCACTGCTAGATCAGCTCTAAAATAGAATTGCTGAACAGGGTACTGACTGTCTGCAGGTTCTGAAGTGTGTGAGACTGTGTCAAGAATAGGGTAGGGAGTGCTGTGGAGACAGCAGGAGGAAGGCAAGTCCTTTAGGCAGGGACTGGCTGTGCCCACGGCATACAAAGGGAAAATGCAGGAGGCCATCAAATCAGACTTAGGCAGGTGCAGAATGAAACAGGATGGAGAGTGCGAAGATCAGGGCTGGACTGGACAGACTAGATTAGGACTGGACGGTGCTGGTGTAGAACAGGAGGGCTGGATAGCAGGACTAGACAGGAGCAGAGAGCAGGACGAAACTGGAGCAGAGAGCAGCACAAGACTGGAGCAGAGAGCAGCATGAGACTGGAGCAGAGAGCAAGACAAAACTAGAGCAGAGAACAGGATGAAACTGGAGCAGAGAGCAGGAGAGGGCTGGAGAGCAGGAGGTAAAGTGCAAGGCAGAACAGGAATCAGGAAAAGGCAAGGTCGGTACAAGGTCAAGGCAGGGGAGAGGTACAAGGTCAAGGCAGGACAGGACAAGACAAGGCAAGATAAGGAAGGAAGGACAAACAAGGCAAGGCAAGGCAGGACAAGGCAAGGCAGGCCATGACAAGACCAGGCAAGGCAAGAAAGGACAAGGCAAGGAAGGAAGAACAAGGCAAGGCAGAATCAAGGGGAAACAGGGTTAGAGCAGGAAAAACTTAGTCAGGGGTTCTGCCAAGTAATGCTTGGAGGGCTGGCCTTAAATAGGGCAGAGTCAGCCCTGTCTGGCTGACTGCAACCAATCAGGCTGCTGCTGGGCTGGGCTGGGGATGCAGAGGCCAGGAAAACTATAGGGGCAAATTCACTAAAGCGTGAAAATGCGCTAGCGACAGCTATTACATTTCTGTGGATCTAGACTCAAAGCTGGGGGTTTGACTGTAATTGGGGCAAATGGTAAGCTGAGGACTTTCTCATTTTGTGATAATTTTGTGATAATTTCATTCTTTTGACATCAGTAGAACTCTAAATTTTAACGTCAGTTGTTTTGATTTCTTTCTATATTCAAAATAAATTTTAGCGGTACATTTATATTATTTTAGATTATTCATTGTATCAGCAATTCTATGTGGATTTATCCCAAATACTAGTCTTAAAGGAGTAGTTTATCTTTAAATAAAGGTTTAATATGTAGTCATTGCTAATCTGGGACAATTTAAGCATCTATTAGGGTCTTGTTTACCCTAACAACCAAGCAGTGGTTTGAACAAGAGATGGAAATATAAATA
>CM044433.1:124631561-124651594 GCA_024363595.1 Xenopus borealis | reverse complement strand
ATTTGGCTTGGAAAAGGCTGGTGTTATAGGAGCGCAGGGCAGATTTGTAGCTCCAAAAGTGTGATTCTGAGTGGGATTGGGTCTAGCACGTTTAGTTTTTACAGGAGCAAGCTCATTAAGGGCAGTGGTGAGTGTGCTATAGTAGACAGAGGTAGCCACATTAGGACAAGAGATAGCTGAGATATTAGAGTGAAGAGAGTCAAAGGAAGAAGAGAGATGCGACACATCCAGAGCTTGCAAGTTGCAACTATAACAATTAAATTGTAGTCTTGCACAGCATTAGATACTGGCAGCTGGGGTCAGTGACCCTATTTGAAAGCTGAAAAGAGGCAGAAGAGAAAGGGAAATAATTTCAAAATGCTGAATGTTGGTATTGTTATTGGTATTGCTGTGTTTAACTGACTCTACCAAATCATAACATCAGAGTAAAAGTGCTAAATATTTTTTTCAGTACTTTTATATGGCTTGGGCTGTGCTTGATTTGGTATGATTGTGTCAATTGCTTTTCCAGTATTAGAAGTGTCTCTGATTTTGTCAAATGAATTGGTAACATTAATCTGTTCAGTTTGTCCTATGTTTTATAAATCTATTCACCTTCCTCTTGATCCTCCCTTTTAGTTTTTGGTTTATTTCAGTTTACAGTAATAATATATTTTGGTATAGTTAATATGTTCATTTATTTTTATTTATACAGAAGATATATGCAGTGCCATTCCAAACAATATATTCATATAATAGATGGGGAATATAATAAAAGAACATAAATAACTGTATACAATACATATGTACAGTGTACTATTCATAATTACAGCATAGTGACTTAATTAAAACTACTTATTCGAAAACCATTGTTAATACTGGTTTACTTGAAGTTTTCCTAAAAGATATATGGGATATTTAGATTTTTCATTCTGTTCAGGACTTTCTAAGGCTGTGTCATTTACTTTAAGTCTAGGTTTAAAAAAGTAAGCAAGTTGCCCATTGTGGCCTCAGCTGATATAAATAAGTCTTGTAGAAAGCTAGCTATATAATGCTAAGTTCAGTCTTACTTTTTAGTGGCAGGACTTTCACATTGGTAGGTGGATCCCCCTGTGACATCTCAGGTAGGGTAGGACTAATTTGCACCACAAGGTATTCTGAAACCTCCACTAATCATTTGACAGTATGTGCAGTGCCCAAAACCTTCATAAATCAGAGTTTCCCAAAATATCAGACAGTGTTCAGTGCTCGATGACAAGTGCAATCACTTGCATGTCTGAAATCTCCTTCCCAAACCAAGAGTATTAATATTAAT
Organism: Xenopus borealis; assembly: GCA_024363595.1. Lineage (NCBI taxonomy): Eukaryota > Metazoa > Chordata > Amphibia > Anura > Pipidae > Xenopus > Xenopus borealis. Next base: position 124,650,300 of record CM044433.1, on the reverse strand, counting down.
ATGAAGTTGGCAGTGGTGTAACTATAGAGGCAGCAGGGGGGCTTGGACTGCAGGATCTGCTGCACAAAAATACCCATTCTGCAACCACTTCTATCTCTTAAAATTAGTGCTTGCATGCCAGTCGTGAGGCAGGGGGTGCTGGATTGGTGTGCACCAGGTCATTGCGAACATTTTTTGCAAGGGCGCTCAGCAATGGCTTGTTACTACACTGGAAAGTGGTACTCTCTTTGCTGCTTTAACAGCCTGTATTTGTACTGGAATGGCCTTCCCTCAGATTTTGGAACTTTGGGGTTGGATTTGCTTCCATTTTGCAACAGTCTAGTTGGCCACTAATATTGGAGGAATGGACCTGGCTTACAGCCAGCATTCCAACTCATCCAAACTGATCACAGGAGTTTAGTTAAGCGGTGTCACTCCCATCTCAGCAAACCCATTCTGTACAGATGTTTGCACATGGTCATTTTAGGTTTGTTTGCCTTTGATTCTCCATAAAAAACACACAATACCTATTAATAGGTCATGCATTGACATTGCTTCTGGAGATACTTTACTTTTTTCTACAATTATCTGGGCAGAACAGAGTCCAAATACTTCTGTCTATATAGTTTATATATGAGGGGAACAAATGGCATTTTAGGTACTTTCTTTAAGTGTTTTGAAGTATAATATATTAAGAAAAAACAGAAGCTAAATTATTTGTAGTTGTTTTTGTCTGAACCTTGTTTGCAACTATTCTGCCTCCAAAATATTTACTAATACTTTAAGGCTGTAAGGTTTAGGATTAAGGTTGTGAGGCTAATGTTCCACCAGAAGAATACTATCTGAACCTGCCTGTTCTTCGTGTCATTGACTATAATCCAAATCCATCTGACATTGCTAATTTAGGTGAATTTGGCACATATGCCTGCATCAGCAATTTTAGCAGGGTCTCCATTATAGCCAATGATTGTAGTAAAGTGTAGTACAGTGATAGCCATAATTCAGAAAAAAAGAAAATTGTTTATTTTTTGTGGTAACATGATACTGTATGTTGACAATATGATATAAATAATACAAGCAAAAAAGATTAAAATGGCATCTCTTCACAAGGAACTTTCACGTCAATGTCAATAAGTTTAACTTTCAGATGTAGATGTTTTTATTACTCTGAGAAAACGGCACATTTGAACCTATGTAAGTCATACCATGCAATGTAAGAATGAAAATGATTTTGCTTACACTTCTCTAATTAAGGTTCAATTACAACAATTTAATTGTTCAATATTAAGCATAAAAAGTTTGTTTATTTTCACCTACAAAATAGATATGTTGCATCTTATTACCATGTAAGAGATGCAAAGCAGCAAGGTTTCAGTCTGACCAAGGGTTTCAGATATTTGAAAGGTCACTATATACTAGTATTTGAATACCTACAGTATAAGGGGCATACACTTATGGAACACTAAGCCAAAAGTATCAAGATAGCCTTCCAAAATTCCTTAGATGCAACCTTAATTGCTCCAAACTGTCTCTTGAAGCATAGGTCACCACCATAGGACTCTAGAGCATTGGACATCTATTGACTGGAGTGCTCAAAATGCAGTCTTTCATATGGCAGTCTAACAGATGAGTTTGTGTTTGGTAGATTCCAGGAGAACCTAAGTCAATTACAGACTGCAAAACTTGGTGGAGCTTAGACAGGGATGGAAACAGTTTAGTAGGCTGCACAGCGCCTTAATCCTCCAAATCATGTATGGTATTAATTAGTATACCAGTTATGTGTTTTTTTGTTTGAAACTATTGGGAGTTAGATCTGATCCCACTGCATCAGTGGCCAACATCATTAATGCTCTTGTGGTTGAATGGAAGCAAATCTACAATGATGTTTCTACATTTAGTGCAAAGCCTTCTCAGAAAAGTAAAGCAGGCTTTTAATAAAATTATTCAATGCAATTGTCTTATCATTTTTCAATGTCATCATGCTTGTGCTCCACTAAGCCAACTCAGTTGTTAAATTAATATGTCTTTTCTGTGTGTGTTATAATCAACCTCAGAGATCAACAATTTATACAAAAGAGCTGAGCCTGTGTGCTTGATATGTCATGGGACTTTTATTTCATCATATATTAAAAGAGAGGTATGTAATTATCCTTAAATAATCTCACATTGTTATTACATTTTATACAGCTTATAACAGAGATATATTGGTGCTCACTGCCTTTGTCTTATTTATTAGACTTTAATTTGTCACTAGTATTCATAGTACTGAAGTTAAAAGTGCCACTGGCAAATAAGCCCTATTACAGGAAATATATTATACAATACATTTAATTTATCACCAATTAAACAATCAATATGTAATTTTGTTACAGGAGCTTTTGTCACATAGGTTTTCCAGATCCTACAAACAGCAGGAAAAGTCTGTTTATACACATTATAAATACATATGCAATGAAAATTAGCTACATTAAAACAACAAAATCAAACAAAACAGAAAACCCACTCCTGTCCACATTATAAATTGCATTTATACTTAAACAGCAGCACTCCCACACCTCTACATGCTGCTTATCAGTGCAGACTTACTCTGCTCTGAAATTACATCTGCAGGCTTACTCAGCTGTCAACCCTGTAAATGGCTCAGACTTCACATACACACCTTCAGCCTCCCTTGTCTGATATTCTCTAACAGAGTTAAGGAAACTAGATCCTCTTGTACCAATGGTACAATCACAAGTGCTGGATCATGAAAGGGTGCACAGTTGGGCACTTTGAGATCTGTACACGGACTACTTGTGCCAGTACCACTGGTAGATGCAAGCTATGCTCTGCACATGTAAGCAACAGATTCTATCATATTAAATGGCCTATTAAAAAATCATACAAACTGGAAAATAGATATCAGTAAATATTACCCTTTTAAATTAAGACATAGTTTTGAGATGGGCTATGTGCTGCCTCAGAGATCACCTGACCAGAAATAATGCAGCTCTAACTGTAATGGGCGAAGTGTGGGACTAAGAGACAGAAATTTGCCCATGAACTGGCTTATGTGACTTAACAGGTATGGTTTATTTGTTAATTTTCTGTTTAGAATTACCCAATGGCCCATATTAATAAAAAAAGTATATTATTATGAGAATTATGAGACCTACTGTACATTGTTCAGGGGTATAGATTTCCTTAAATGCTACTATGATGTGCAAGCCACAGGGATTTCCTGTTCAATTGTGCCTGAGGATGGAGCAAGCAAATCTGAAGGGGGCCTTGGCCACTGGACAATATAAAATGGTGCTTTGCTCCCTTTTTTGCTTTGCACCTTTCCCCATATTAATGATAAAGCCCACATTTCTCTAAAATTAAATTTCTGTGTGTAAATTGTTCTTTGAGTTCTGCAGGAAACACGATAAGTCAAATGTTCACAAGCTGAACTAATGACGACAGAAGCAGTCAGTGGGCACTTTTGGTTGAGGAAGATCATCCAAAGACCTGTTATCCAGAGTGTTTGGGAACTGGGGTTTTCTAGATAAGGGGTCTTTTGATGATCTGTAACTTCATACCTAATGTTTGCTAAAAATCATTTATTTATTGGGTTTAATCAATAAAGATTTATTATATCATAGTTGGGGTCATGTACAATTACTGTTTTATTAATATAGAAAAAAAGGAAATCATTTTAAAAAAATTGAATTATTTGATTAAAATGAAGTCTGTGGGAGATGGCCTTCCCCTAGTTTGGATCTTTATTGTTAATTGGTTTCCAGATAAAGGATCCCATACCTGTATTACATTGTACTATGAATGATTTATCTTTAAAGAGGCTTAGAATGTTACAACTAGGTAGTATTGAGCATAAAACTGGAGCTAGAGTGAGTCATCATCAATGAAACATATGGTATAAGCTCTTAATAACTATGGCAATAATAATAATAATAATATGTATTAGAATATTGTCTACTTTTGAACTGTTGTATGTAGCTCATTGCAACTACATTTTTATTCATAATGGAAGCAGCAGGTATAAGATTTGAAATTTTATTCTTTCAGTTGAAGAATTGTTTTATTATAAGGTTTCCAGATTTTCAAAGTGAAATCCAGGGACATGTATCGGAGGTCCCACAAATTTTAACACCTATTTTTGACCATGGTACCTACGGTAGTTTACACCAGCTCAAGATTACAGCTACAAATTTCTGTTTAATAATAAAAGAAAATAATTATATCAACATGTTACACTTTGCTGCTGCTATAGCACTGATGTTGGAGTCAATCCAAAAGCAACCCCACTACAGCAGAATCATGGGAATTTTAAGCCATAAACATTCTTGATCAAATTGCTGCAGTTGAGGATTTTTTCACAGATCCTGAAACTGTGATTGATGGGAATCATGCCATAGTACCATCTTTCCATCCAGACTTAATATGCTGTTTTGTGAATCAAAGAACATTGAAGTTACTTAAAGCTAATTACTGCACCAATGCCACTTTTCTTTAAAGGCAAATTGTCTGCCTTGTGCAGGTGTACCAGTATTAATAGGGCTACATATTTTATTGCAGGCAAACATGTTTGGAAAAATTGTTTTGCAGACAAAGTATGCTAGATAATGCTGTTTGCGTGTGTTCACTTCAGACTTTCCCCTAATTTACTTGTCTCAAAAATGCTGAACAATGATAGAACTTGTAAAATATAAAGAATGCACATATCTTAAAACAAATGCAAGAAAAGCACACAAATCCTTTCTGAAATATCCTTAAGGTTTTGACAGGTTTCCATAAAACAGGATTATCTTTAATCTCTTTGGTTATACTATCTTCTGGCATATGTCATTAAGCTGCTAATCAATATATTGTGGAAAATTGTTTTTCTATGCTTATGTAATAATGTTTATGAATAAGCCTGCAGGATTGTATTCTTCTATGATGGATTTAATACTATGCTCACTTTTACCTGCAATTTAGAAAATACACTTTTTATTCCTCCATTTTTCATTATCACTCCAAATAAATGTTGTTTTTTCTTTAGTTGGATGTAGTCTGTATAAATACCTTTTTATTTTCCACGAATATCTGTAAAATCAAAAGAAAAATGTATTCTCTTTATAGGAAGCATTATTAATTTTATATTTTGCCCAATTTACGTTTCGTGCCTTATACCCTTAAGCATGCACAATTATACACCCTCCAATCCAGTATGGAGTCAGGTCACACCTTTAAACTCAATTCACTTAAATGGCTTAAATGGCTAACTGGCTGATAGAAGTTTTAAGCAAATGATGAGAATAATACTGATGATGATGATTATACAGCAGGCATTAGTGTGCTTTAGGGTTAGGCTTTAATATGACCATCAATTATAGTGGAGTAAATTGAAGTGTTGGTAATTTTGATCTGTACATCAAAGTTGCATGAAAGTTGCTATATTAAGAAATAATATTTTGGTTGAAATCTTATGCCCAGCATGTTTTAAAGAATGTGTGGGTACATGTAGTAGATGTGTCCTTAGGTTTCTCAATTATTTGTAATGTTCCTTTTCTTCTTCTGTCATAATTCTTTAAGTTACTGCCAATGTTCTAATATATACAGTAACAAGGGACGCCTAGAGTTAAATGTGTCCCTATGGCTGTAATCCCCTATACTTCCTGATCTACCTAGTTGCTGGGCAGATGCTCATATAGCTAGATGTAACCCCTTTTTTTGGTCTGCCTAGCCAAATTAGCGTTACAATGTGGGGCTCCATTTCTCAAACCAGGCTGTGCTACTGTTGCTTTAAAAAATTGACAGGCTGCTGGACTCAAAAGGCAAAAGGGCAGTTCTGCATGCTGTGTCTGTTTTTTGGCGTTAAACTGAAGGAGAGGGTGTGGGGCTGCTGCTTCCTTTACTGGCATCGATCACCACCATTTTGTGGGAGAGTCTAGCGGAGTTGGACACATACACTGCTGTGCCTGTTTCAGATGTGCTTGTTCCTTCATCGGCTGCTAAGAAGGAAGTGTAGCACAGTTTCTCTCCATGTGTTACACACTACTGGTTTACAGCTGCGCCAAGATCAACCCAGAATAGCCATGTGCTATGTGAGGACAGATAGTAATGTGAGGACAGATAGTAAGAGCAGCTGGAGCTCCATTGTAGCAGGAAGTAGCTTCCTAAGGCTATTGGATTGCCTAGAGTGAAGGGTCCACAGTGGAGAGGGTGTCAGGATTAGAAGATGTTCTCCATGACCACTCCAATAGTTGGTAGCCAGACCACTTTGAGGTATATTGCAGAAGAAAATATATGCACTACTCGACTACCTTGCCTGATGGGAGTCCCTGTTCTCTGCTCTGTAATGTAACCTGTTTCAGCCTGCTGTGTGGCATTGTGTATTCCTTGACCTCTGTAAGTAAACCCTAGACTAATTTGTCTAGTAGAAATAAACTGCTATTTTTTTTGGTTCAATCTCCTGGCGCTCTTTATTTCTATTTGGTTTAGCAAAGTAGTGTGAGAGTTGTAGTAAACTACTCCACCAGGGAAATCTTCCATGTAGCGAAGGCCCTAGCCTGAAGTGTAACCCATGCTCTAACAACTAGCTGAATATTAACTCCTTTTTGGTCAGCCTAGCCAAATTAGCATCACATGTACTTTTGGAACAATTTATTTTCTGTGGGTTGAGGAGGTCCAGAAAGCTGTGATGCCAAGTGCAAGATCTGTCTGTTATAATGCCAGGAGCCAGGCATATAAATGCTAATGCATATGGTGTCTATAACAATGCTTTAGGTATTTGTTTTGATATCAAGAAAGCTACAAATTATGTGACAGTCATCTCCTATAGACTTTAAAGAGATTCTGACACCTGAAGTCAAACTATCATTTACATCTATTATAATAACTGGCTTTGAAAGCTACTTCTGACTTTGCCATAAAGTATTTGCATGATGCTTTTACATTACCTGTCTGATCCCCCATGTTCCTGTATGAGGGGGCTGCCATATTTGTGCAGCAGGCATCTGTTATCATTAGAAACTGTAACTAACAGACTGAGATGGGACTGTTAGGTTGGCAAAGTCAGAGTGTCAGAGTGTCAGACAGTCAGGCTTAGGAAATTCAACTAACAATTATATACAAAAACAAAGATCTACACAAAAAATGATCACCATAACCTATAGGTAACATGTAATGTACATTCATATGATAAAATATTTTTTTTAGTGTCAGAATCACTTTAAGGAAGAAAAGGAACCTTGCCTAGGTTAGGTAGGCAAGGGTGGCATGGATTGAGGTTAGATTGCAAGGAATTAGGGGAAAGGAGTGTCTATGGAGTGGATAAAATGGGGTGCAGGGTGTTTCACCTCCTTGTGCTTCTTCTGTATCGAAAGGAGGGAAGTTGAGTGCTCCCACGGTCATGGAATATATTGGAAATAATTTCAATTCATCTTGTTGCCAGCTGCATTGTTCCAAATCTTGAGCAACAATCTCATGTCTGGCAGGCATGTTTAACATAACGAGTTAGACTGACACAGTTGTTTCTGTACAGACCTTGAGTCATGTTATGATTGAATATCTTAATGCTTTCAGTTGTACAAGAACACATCTAATAATGGCAAAATGTATTTCCTAGCACTGAAATGTTACTGCATAAAGGAAAAATATTTCAAATTCATCTTGTTGCCAAACACACTGTTTCATCTGCGTAGAAGTCTTGGGCTGTACTCTTATGTCTGACAAATTTCACAGTAAGAATAAGAATGACTAATAAATGCACCTGTACAGATGTACCATGAGTCATGTAATGATCTGACTTTTACTTTTGCAATTGTAGAAGCACATTCCGAATTCAGAGTTTATTGAAAAAGTTCTGCAATATGCTTCTGAATATGGGGTTCATATAAGTGTGCCGTATTTATCTTAGCCCCAGTAGGATTAATAGCAAGCCTGGCTTGCTTTGGCTGGTGATTGCAAGATCTGTCTCTTTGATGTTATAATGCATCTCCTAGCCCACCTTAGCATTACAAATCCTAATATCAGCATAAGTTGGAAAATAGTTACAGATGTTTTATCTTTGGGAAATCTTTGCAAGCAATTACATTTCTGACATGGTTCACATGATAAAAGAAAATGGCTCACAAGTGCACCTATATAGTACAAATGTGTCACTGCAAACAAATTCAAAAGTTTCCCAGCATACTTCAAAAGCAAGGTTTATATGTGTTTTGATATATATATAACCAGATAGATAAACTTTTGAAATGTAATATGTTCCTGGCCTATTAGGATTTCAGGGTTCAAATCCAAGGCAGACATGTGCATGTGCATCAACAGCAAACACTTAGGACTTCATTGAAGAGCGGGTTGAAAACATTTGAAAAACATACCTATTTGTTTCCACTTTGCATCCTGCCCTGTACAGGTGAGGAATCCATTATCTGGAAAAAGTTCCAAATTTAATTACAGGAAGGCTGACTCCATGTTAATCAAATAATTCAGATTTTAAACATGGATTTCCTTTTTCTCTGTAATAAAGAAATAGTACCATTTTATTATTAGTGGCAAAATTACCCTTATTTAGGGGGTTATTTATTTTGTTTATTATATTTATAAGCCCCGAATTCCACAAATTCGAAAAAAAATTTTTTTTAAAATAGGTCTTTTTTAAAATCACAAATTTTTTAGAATTTCGTAAACCTTGAGGATCAGAAATATTAGAATCAAGCATCTCAAAACTTGGTTTCTTATGTCAATTATTAAAAATCTAATTTTTTGATGTGCGCTGGGTTTTGCGCAATTCCACAATATTATCAGAGCTTTGTAAAATATAAAAAACATTTGTGATTTTCGGCTGAGAAATCTGAAAAAGTAGTGGAAATTGGAGTTTTTCCTGCATAGATTTCCCGCTGTTTTGCTTGGAGTTTCTAAAATGAAATTCTAAGATAAATTAGGAGCTTGATTAATAACCCCTACATCTACTAAAAATTAATGTAAACATTAAGGGGCACATTTATTCAGGGTCAAAGTGAATTTCGGAATACAATTAAAATTTTTAAAAATTTAATTTTGAAGTAATTTTCGTCTACTTTAAAATCCTTCGAATTCAACACTTTGCTACCTTAAAGCTGCCGAATAAAGCTTTGCACCTGTACTGAAATTATAGTCATAGGAATTTGAAGGATTTTTTTGAAAATTGTTTGAATTGTTCTAATTGAACGATGCATTAGAATGATTTGAACAATTCAATTTGATCAAAAACGGACCTGTTTGGTCCATTTTCGATTGAAAATGTCTTTAAAATAAATTCGATGGTTGGGTTTCAAAGCTTTTTAACCTCGAAATTCGACCCTTAGTAAATATGCCCCTAAGGGGGTTATTTATCAAGCTCCAAATTTATCTCAATATTTTATTTAAGAAACTTTAAGCAAATCTGCCTGGGTTTTCCTGAATATTTTCTTTATGTGGAATTGCCCATTATATGCAACCTCGACAGGTTTGAGATGCCGGATTTTAAAATTTTTCATCCTCTGGGTTTAAAAAATCATTTTTTTTTCGAATTTTCAGAATCCGGAGATATAAGAAAATAACCCCCTTGTTGTATGAAGATCCAAATTACATGAATTACAGGTCCCAAGCATTATGGAAAATAGCTCCAATATCTGTACTTTTGAATATGAGACCTTGTAAATAGATAATCTGCTTAATTAAATTGTCAAACCATTGCAATGGAATTAGTTACTAAAGGTGGCCATACACGGGCCGATAAAAAGCTGCAGACGGACCAAGTCGGCAGCTTATTGGCCTGTGTATGGGGCCCTCCAATGGGCTTTACCGATCAATATCTGGCTGAAAGTCGGGCAGATGAAGATCGGGCGGTACTAAAAATCCCGTTGGATCGCGGCCACATCTGTTCGTTGATGCGGTCCCGCAATCCGACCGCCCGTATCTTCTCTATTGTGATCTGATCGTTGGGCCCTAGGGCCCACGATCGGATCACCCCGATATCGTCCACCTCAAGGTGGGCATATCGGGGACAGATCCGCTCGTTTGGCGACATCGCCAAATGAGCGGATCTGTCCGTGTATGGCCACCTTAAGGGACTAAAGGGTTTAGAGCTTAATACATAAAAAAATCACTCATGTTCTATTAATTCCTTTGGGTATTTTAAAAGAATATTTATCAATGAGTGAAATTTAAAGTTCACAATTTGATAAAAAAAAATGCTTCTAAAAATTCCAAAGCTTATATATAAAGCTTTAAACTCACATTTTGTTAAATATGCCCCTAACAGGTTTTCCCCATATGTGTGCAGAGGCCCAGCATTATTTTCTAGTAATTAGAAGCTCTGCCTGTAAAAATATCACAATACATCTTAAAAAAAGACATAGTTTTATATCTGCTACAATCAGCATAAATAGGCAAATGTTTTCAATTTATCATCTTGCCAACTACACTGCTTTATCCTTGGGATGTTTTGGGCAGCAATCTCATGTCTAACATGTTTCCTATAATGAATTAGAATTGCTTACAAGTGCCCATGTACAGTAAAGATGTTCCATCCGTCATGCAGTGACGTTAAATTTTTTATTCTTTCAGGTGTATAAGTAAGCTTCTAACTCAAAGTATGTGTAACTGCATGTTCTGCAATATGTTTATCAAGCATATGGTGTCTATATGATTTCAATGTTACTGAGCAGTTTTAATTCAGATATCTCCTTCTTAATAGTGGTGGGTAGTGATGGGCGAATTTATTCGCCAGGCGCAATTTTGAGGCAAATTCCCGTGATTCGCCGCCGGTGAATAAATTCTCAAAACGCCAGTGTAAATTCACCAGTGAAAAAAACGAGACACGTGCCGAAAATTACGTGAAACGTGTCAAAAACTATGCAATGTGTCGAAACGAAAATGATGCGACGTGCGTCGAAATTGCTGTGACGCGAATCAAAAATGTGCCACAACTCGTTTCGTGAATTTTTCGCCAATTTGCAAATTTCGCTGGAAATTCACAAATTTTTCCGCAAAGCCAAACAGGATAGATTAGCCCATCACTAGTGGTGGGCATATTTATTCGGCAGCCACAAATTTGTGGCGTATAAATTCGCAAAATGGCTGCAAAAATTCACCAGCGAATTTGATGCCAGCACCCAAATGGACACTGGTGTCAAAATGGATGCCGGTGACAAATTACCGCACGCCAGGCGTCCATTTTGATGTCGCCGTCCATTTGTGCACTGGCCTCCATTTTGACGCTGGTTTCCATTTTTGATGCGGATAAAAATCCATTTTAAGATTTTCACAGGAAATTCATGAATTTTTCTGTGAAGCAACACGGGATAAATTCACCCATCACTACTCTTTAATACAATACTATACGGCATCATGTAACTGTATTTTGCATTACAGTAAATAATTAATTGTTTACATGTTATGCTGACATAATGCTAACTAGAACACCTAAAAGTCCCCTGCCTATTTTGACATTATAGACCCTAGACATAAATAAAATTAAAACCCCAAATACACTTCACAGACTACTTAAAGGCAAACTAAATAGTAAATACCACCCCAAACAGTTAATACTGTAAGTTGGGCCAGTGTGGGGGGGTCGAGTTTCAGCACCCTGTTGGCTGGCTGTCTGCTTCACTGTTTTGCTGGGAGCTTTGATTGGAGTCTTAGCTGTAGGGTGGCAGTTCTTTTCATGCTCAGCGAACCAGTGTCGAAGGGTATGCTGCTCTTTACCAACCCACCCCCAATAATATTATTTAATTTAAAACAAAAACATCTCATCTTTGTTGCAGCTTGCATGGAGGGATATTCAGTAAAAGGTAAATGGATTAAGTCTGACCTGTCTCACGTCAGTTCTTATTTTGAGACATACAGTATGGTAAGGCAGCCTGCTCAGGTTAGCAGAGGCTTGCTAGGTTTATTTATGAAATAATTCATAGCTACTATGAACTCATTCTTAATTAGGGAATTTGATTGGAAGTTTATTGAGTGATTTCCAAATAAAACAAGCTGCAGTCTTTGCACCACCTCACTTAGGGGGTTATGTAATCAAAATCTCTTAGTTTGCTCATTAACAGTAACCCATAGCATCCAGCAGGAAGCATTTACTGGTCACCTGTTTAAAAGAAAGTATCTTATTGGTTGCTTTTGGTTACTGCTCCTGGACAAATGTAGTGCTTTTTATTACATATGGGGGAAAGTGTCTAATTTTCCATATTTACTTAACTTATACAGCTGTATCTTGCAAACTACTGTACCAATCCTAAGAAATGTAGAGCAAACATTAAGGACCTCATGAACATAGGAAGTGACTTTACCATTGTGAACATTAGCAGCTCTGCCCCTGATTGGGATGTTAGCTCCCCAGGTAGCCCCATCTTCATGAAAGCTACCACTCTGAACTCTACAGGGCAAATTTACTAAAATTCACCCAAAATCCTACGAATCTATTCGAAATTCGATATAGTCTCTATTCGATTGTGCTACTATTCAAATATGCAAATTAAGTATTTTTGACTATGAAATATAGAATATTCGGTCACATTGAATAGGTCAAAAAGATTGAATAAATATATATTAGATTGTTCGATTATTCGCCAGTCGAAGAACTTGCCCTTTAAATTTTTATTTGACTGCCTACTATGCCATATTGAACCTACAAATTGCAATAGAAGCCTATTGGAATCCCCCATAGTGCTGGCGTTTTTATGTGGACCTTATAGAGGGCAATACAATCAAATAGAAGTTAAAACAAAACTGTGATCACCCATGTGATGATTTCTCCCACGTAAATAAAGTTTTTTTTTTCTTAGAATCTAGACAAAACGTAGTTTTTAATACTTGAAAAAAGTAAGTAAATTATTTATAATTCCTTTTTAGCCCAAGAAATCATTATAAGAGAATCCTGACCAAGAGATCATTTAATTTGGCACTCGGTGTAACCGAAAAGGGACTGATACCATGCCTTGGAGAAGGTCATCTTGAGAAAACATTTATTTAACTCGACAGTAATTGACTGCTTGAGAAGACCCTTCCCCTATGATCGGATGCAGTCTTCTGAAAAGTTACTTATAGACTCACTTTAGCTGGAGTATAAATAGAGAGCTCAGATGCTCATGATGTGTTTTCATGTAGTATGTATAACATAACTTGTAGATGCTGAGGCTGCTTTGAAAGGATTTTCTGAAAAATGTTCTTTCATGCCAATAATCAAGTAATGCATAAAATCAGTTTGAAAAGGTTGGAGCAGATTTCAGCTTTCTTTTAGTATACTGATAACCTGATAACCACAATGTGTCTGTATCTTTTTTATAACTTTATTAAGTTTAAAGCATTAATTAGAAAGAAGAAGGGATAAAAGACTACAGAAAAAGTAAGAGAACAAACAAGTAAGTTTCTGCCTCATAGGAAAAGGAGAGACAAGGACGTTTAAGTTCAAAGAAGAATATAAATTACAGTTTTCAAATACTTGAACAAAATATCTTACATACAGTAGGATATTGTGTATATTTTCAGTGGAATATGTCCACATCTAGGATTAATACTGTTCTATTTATCCACAGGGTGAAACAATTTTTTTTGGTCTCATGACATCTTACTTTGTATTACCAGAATAGGTTAATGCCTTCTGTATTTTACTCAAGTTTGTTCCAAAGTAGTACTATGTTCCAAATTTATATACAACCTTTGGAGAGCATATTTTATCTTCACTAAGTATTTCTGTGCTAAGTATGGTAGGTTGTAAGTTACAACTGCAATTAATCTTAAAGTTGGCTAAGCAGGCTTGGGGTGGCAAGCCGTTGTATGTTTTTGGTTCTTTTATTTGTCGCTTGAATGAATGATTGCTATGCACTAGATTGATGTACTTGAGATGTAAGTATGGTCTCCTTGGCAAGGGGCCCCTGGATACAGCTATTACAATTACTTGTCCATTGTAGTCTGATGCATGTCTTCAGGTATTGGTTTCCAATTTGTCATTGTGGTTTAGCAAGCATCCAGAATGTTGGATGTATTAATTAAGTTTTTCACACTTATTATTGTTAAAAGTTTTATACATTTTTTCTTGTTTGTAAAAATAGCAGTAACCTGTTTCATCCCAATAATGATATCCTTATTGTCTCCTGGGTGGGCTAAAAAGATGTGAATGGTAGTGTTAAATGTTTAAGGTAGTAGAAAGTTTCCAAATTGATGCAGCACAAATAATTTGGGTACAGCTGCAAGAGCTACTTATTACCTAGTTTATCTAATGGCCAAAATACCCAAGCAGAAAAACTGAAATTTGTTGCATTAGAGACTGCAATCTTATAATTTGATTAATTAAATTAAATAGTCCCTGTGTCTGTCCCACATCTCCAGCACAAACTATCTGCTATTAGTTGCATTTGTTTCAATTTCACATGAGTTCTGTACCATCTGGATAACTATTTGAATAAGTATTCCTGGTATTTGTTACTAATTGAGCAACGTAGATTTGATTGAAAAATTATGTTCCACTGTAAAAGTGGTATATAACTCTTTTTCACACTGGTTGACAGTGATGGTTGATCTTCGTATTTTAGTTTGTTTAGTATTTTGTAGAACTTGGAGATTTGGTGAGGGATGGCATTTTCTTTGGCACATAGGGCTTCGAAAGGAGTTAGTTTGCGTGTTGTTGTGCCTTTTAACTTTAAGTGTATGATCCAATAAGAGATTTGAATATACTGCCACAAATCTTGCTTTGACCAGTTCTCTTTTTGCTGTAGTATAGGGGATAAATCATTTAATAGTGTTGGTAAAAGATGTTGAAGTATTGGGCAAAATATACCAAAAGCCAAGTTATATCCTTCATCCGTCATGCTAGGTGGATAATCTGGGTTTTTGTATATGGGGAATAACGGTGATGGGTATGTCGTTAGTTTAACTTGTAGTTAATAGAACTCCATGTAAGAAGCATAGGAGTCAGCAATACATGGGTGTTTATGTCTTTCACAAATTGTTTCATATTTTTGGACCAGAGTATTGAATGGAGAATGTTACCAGCCCACTCATTTTCCATTATTCTCCATTGTAAAGTGAAGTTTGAGTTGGCATATTCCTTGATGCGGCATAAGATACATGCTTGATATTATGACTCAAGGTCCGGGTATACTAACCCTCCTTTGTTTTTAGGTTTGTAGAGAGTTTGAGTCTGTACTCTACTTCTTTGGCCTTAGCATACGTAGTTTCTGATCACTTCATTTAATTCTCTGAATATTTTAGATGGTAAGCAGATAGGCAGGATTTGGAAGAGGTAGAGGAATTTGGGTAATATAGACATCTTCACTGTATTAACTCTTACCAACCACGTAAAATGTTTATTTCCCCATTCTTTCAGAGTTTTGCGAGTTTCCTCAAGTATATGAATGATGTTTCCTTCAGTTTGGGAATTCATAATTATAGCAAGCAGGCAGGAGCCATTTTGTGGACACTTATTAAAGCAAGCCTTGCATCATCTCAAAATCTTTTGTGCACCAGAATTGAGGACCTGAGGTCCATCCCAATGCACTGGCTACACAATTAAAAGGTGAAGATAATGGGGGAATGTGTGGAGAGCAGTGACATCTAGGAAGTGCTAAATGGAAAGTGAAAGTAATTGCCTGCCCCGCCTCTATGCCTAAGGCATAGAGGAGGGGTAGACAATATTTGATTAACAGCTGAGATTTTTAAATGAGCTTAAAACAGTTATGAATGCTTTAATAAAAAATAGAAATTGGATTTCATGTTTAAATTGAAAAGGAATTTTATTATACAGCTTTTTGTGTCTGGGTGACAGGTCCACTTTAAGATAGTAACATAATTTAACTTGTAACATAACTGTCCACATATCCCACAACCTCTGTGAGGAGTTATCTTCGATTGAGAGAAATTATTTTATATATTGGGGTATTTGTATTCACTGTCTATGGGGCTGTGTGTTCGTCATCTTGGTATTTCGCTCCGTAGCATCTGGATCTGTAGAAGTGAAAAACTGCTTCAAGGAGCGTAGTGCTTCACTCACTGTCGGTGTTTTGGGGTCCTCTGTAGTTGGTTCTTTAAGTTTTGAATGCTTGCCCATGTCTGTGCAGAGGGATTTCAAATATCTGGATTGTACAGGTCTGGAGGTTCCTGATCACACATCCACCACCCCCCCCCAGGATGCTATATATTGTATATTGTGCTTACATCTTTGTTCTAGTGCATAATAGCTATTTGTACCCATGTATGTGTTGTACCTTTATGGGTGCATCTGGGGCAAGGTGCAAAGTTCAGCACTCATAAATGCAATTGAGCCATGAGCATGTATTAAATATAGCATAGGAGTGGCTTATATCCCTTTGAGCTTTTTTCTTGCACACAGAACCCACCCATGATCTGTATCTCCTTTGCCTTTTTTATTTATTTACATAGCACCCAGAATAAATATTATTTTTATTATTTTTCACATGACAAACAGCCCTATTTAAATGGGGCCTTGTTATCCTAAAAAACAATTCCAAAACCTATTTAATTACTGGGCAGGTGCCATTTTGTGGACACTGTTATTAAGGCAAGCTTTGATTCACAACAAAATCTTTTTTATGCTCCAGAATGCTGCATTGATACCCATGCCCATGCACAGGTTGCACAATTAGATGGTGAGGAGGAAGGTGGAATGTGAGGAGTGCACTGACATCTTGAAAGTGCAGAATGGCAAGTGAAAGTAATTAGCTGCCCCAACTCTATGCCTAAGGCATATACAATGGGCAAGCAATATATGATTCACAGCTAAGACATTTAAATGTGTTTATAATATGTATGCATGCTTTAATAGAAAAAAATAAGTTTCGTTTGAAAATGGCTTTTATTACGCAGCGTTTTATGTCTGGGGGACACAGGTCCCTTTAACTACTGAGTTCATTTGGTATAAGTAGCTTTTTAAATCCAGAAGGTTCTGTGAAAGAAACCCAAGGCAGAAGAACCAAAAAATTAGGACATTAGGCAAGTAAGACATAGGAAATTGCACTGTATGTGGTATTGCATTTGTAGATAAGAGAGTTACAGTAGTCTAGACTTTATATGACGAGAGAGTGAAAAAGAATTTGGCAGTTTCTTGGGTGATAAATGAACATATTTTGGATATGTTCCTTAGGTAGAAGTGACATGATTTATTAAGTGACTGGATATGAGGCATGAAGGACAGGGCAGAATCTAGGATAACCCCAAGTATTTGGGCCTGGGGAGATGGTGTGATAGTGGAATTTTTAGCTATGATGGGTACTTCCAGGATGTTAATGGTGTTATTTGTAGGAAAGAGGATCGTTTCCGGTTTAATTTAAGGTAGAATTGCAACATCCAAGTAGAGAGAGAGTGGATATGCAGGAGGAGACCCAAGTAAGGAGTTCTGGGTTGAGATCAGGAGAGGTGGTAGTGGAAACCATATGAGTTGATTAGTTTGCCAAGGGAGAAAGTATGGTCTAGCATGTTTAGTTCAATCCAGGTTCAAGTGCAAGTATGTTGAAGGAATTGGCAATGAAATGGTTGCGCATAGCGATAAGTTTGTTGCAAACGGATCTGGTATTCCAGAGAGCACAGGAAATATTGACTGGGTTTTTGGGTATATGGATACGAGTTCTATACTGTTAGAATTTGCACTGAAGAGAAGGAGCCCATGGCCGTGATATAACTGGGATGGGGTAGGGGCCATGGTTTGTGGAAATGTCCCCAGCTGCCAGCAGCAGAAAGGAGAGATAGACTATGTGAGAGCAGAATTTCTAAGTTCTTTGTATGAAAAAGAGGAGTTTCTTGGAGTAGCTAAACAGAGTATTTTATAAACTTCATGTGTAGAGATGGAAGGAGAGGAAAGCAGAGAGGCTGAGATTTGTATAAATTTGTGACTTCATGGTGAAGATGGTGAAAAACGTTTTAGGAAGCATGAGAGTGAAAGGAGGAGAAACAGGATAAAGCATGTTTGGAGTAAGAAGTAACAAATCAGTAAATGCAAACAAGTCTGTTTTCTTCTTATCCTGGCTGGTTCACTGTTGATTGCAGGAGAATCCAGTTCCTTTTGGCTTGTTAATGCCATTTCTAAGCACTTGTGAAATATTAGCACTTAGATTAGTGCCATACACCTGAGACTAATGTCATCTCCTATACTGGGCCTGAATTTTTATGTAGCTGATTGAAAAGACCAGAACATAATTCACTAATTAATCAATTGACCAGCTATCAAAGGCCAGAGTTTTCACAGACAACAGAATTAAGTTTGGGACAGTAAAATATCTCTTGTTCACTGAGGAGGGGATGCAGATGTGTGTTTGAGATATTTCCCAAAAGCACTTAAGCAGAGTAGGCCTAACAGGCAAAAGTTATTGAGGTTAACAGATACAAGTAGTGAATTACCAGAATAAGCAGTATATAGCAGGTGCAAGTATAGGGATAAACTGAATTACAAGTGTAGGGATGTGAAAATTTAGACATCCTCACATATTATTGGCAGGCACATCCCCATTAAAATGGATGCCTAAATGGGTGCTCTGCTTATGTAAGTCCTGTAGTTCTCACAGTGTATGCTAGATGGCACTGTGCCATGGTATAAAGGTCTTGGGAACCATGTGGTCTGGGTCCATTACTTTAGCCCAACCAAGCCAGCTGGAAGGGAATGGGTAGTGGAACCTAGGAGCTTTGGCCCTAGTAAAGTTGATAGCTATACGCTTTCATACATCACTCTACGAGTGATAGATAGGTTATATAGTTGAGCAGCTCAAGGCTCTGACAAGGAGAGCTAGAGGGATTAAGATCCCGGGTATTAATAACCCAAAGT
>CM044433.1:124614583-124627595 GCA_024363595.1 Xenopus borealis | reverse complement strand
ATGTGAGCACTCACTTACCATCATTTTAAAATGGAACTGTACAATATGATAGATTAGAGAGATAAAATACATTCTTTCCCACACACACACACACATGTATCACTTGTTATATAATTTAAATTGAGATCCATTAAACTGAAACAGAGCCAGATCGCTTTTCTGTGGTATATTGCTCCTTTACACCTTGACCTTAGAGTAATGAAAGGTCAAATGCAGCGATCATCTATCTCCATAATTTCTCTCACAACTGGCAAAACCTATTTAGACCCTGCCAAGAATGAAAATTGATCTCATTCGCAGAGGAAACACATACTTATACATCAAGACTTTGCTATGCATCAATACAACAAAAACATTAACACGTGTGTAATAAAATGGATATATTTTTTAAAGATAGTGTCAGTCAAAGTGCCATATTTTTTGCCCAGAATGCAGTATTCTTTTCTTGATCTCATGCATCAATTTATGGACCAAAGTTATACAGGTATAGGATCCATTAGCCAGAAACCAATTAAGCAGAAAACTAATTACAAGAAGACCATCTCCCATGGAGCCATTTTAATCAAATATATTTTTAAAATTATTCCCTTTTCTCTGTTATAATAAAACCGTACCCTGTACTTGATCCCAGTTGAGATATGTTATAAGGTAGAACATTTGATATGAAGCATAACAAAAGTGGTGTAAAGGTGATACCTGTATTGGCTAACTATGATGGTAATCACAGCAAGCTTTCAGAACTTTGCAGTTCCTTCTTCAAAGTGGATTACCATGATTAGCTGAGATATAATTAATCCTTATTGGATGCACACCAATCCTATTGGCTTTAATTAAGGTTTACATTTTTTGTTTTCTTTTATTATTGAAATATCCCTTATTAGGAAAACCCCAGGTCCCAGACATTGTGGATAACAGGTCCCATACCTGTACCTGTTTTAGGGATTCCTGTTACTATTTATGTATTGCTGTATTTATGGTGTACTGATATATGATGTAACATTATTATTTTTATATATGTAATTTTAAATTGTTAATTATTTACAGCTATAAGCAAAAAAAAATAACAATAAATAACCTCCATAATATGATATCAACTATCTGTTGCTTAAGAGTTTTTTTAGGGGGTCACATTTTCTTTTAAAAGCACAGAAACTCAAAATGACTAGTGACAATTCAGAATCAATTGATCTGTAGTGCTTTTAGTATCCCTTATTTTTATTTGCTCATCTCTATAAGTTCAGAGGGAACATTCTGTTGGTTTAAAGATGATGAATTTTTACTTTTTCTTAATTCTGTGCCCCATGTAACACTGTATGTGTTAAGGGCATTCTATTTGATGTCATGGATGTCAGTTTCTTCATTTTTGTTCTTACTGAGCCAGTCTTATTGATTTGCAAAGGCAAGTGGTAGTATATATGTATGTAAAATATATAAATAGTATTAAATTGGTGTGAAATTAGCTTGCAGTATCTGTTTGCCAATACTGTTCTTTATTTATCATCCTTTATGTATGGATGCCTTGTGTTTCCACTACTGAAACCAGGATAAGTAATCCTTATGTTTGCCATAATGCCATTACCTTCAGGTCTAAGCATACCAAAATATTTTAAAATTGCTAAAGCAAATGCTTGAAATGAAATATTTTTGTGAAAATAAAGATAAAATAATGTTTTATTTTGATGCAAATATTTGCTTACATACATTTTGCATATGATGACCTTAACCCCTCTCTTCATTTATTATGACAAGCTATCATCTATCACCCTGTCTTTTTTTATTCCTGTCCTTGCACTGCTATGACCTTAGGGTTCCTCTCCTAGTTTGGGAATATTCCCTGGGTAGCTGTAAGCTTCCCTAGGTGAATCTAGGGCAGGGTGCTTCTACTTTCTCCCCTTCTTGCTAAGTCGGGGATTGGGGCAGACAAGGGGCCATTTCGGTTTTGGGAATCTTCGGGATGCCATTGGAAGTGCGTGTCATTTCCTCTCCCAGGGGTTTTCAAGACCTGGAATTGGCAGCATTCGTGTTACCCACTTCTCCATGCAGGTTTGAGCTTATTTTCCTTCTCCTGTGTCAGAGAAGGTGGGTGATTAAGGGGGATGTGCTTTTTTTTTCAGTATAGTCATCATGTTAGTATGTAGGGAAGTTTTTATTGCTTTTTTCAAATCCTACCCTTCTGTTCAGGTTGTCGGTATGGATTCCTTAACCTCGGGTGCCTCTGCACTCCAAGCTAGGTAGTTCCGTCCTTTTTCTTTCTTCCTTCTTCCTTTTCTTTTTTCCTCTCTCTCTCTCTTTCTCTCTCCCTCTCATTTTTTGATTTTGGAGTTTTTCTCTCTCTCATATCTTGCCAGAAGATGGATCTTCTAAAAAGCGCAAAGGTCCTTCTACGTGTCCCCCAGAGTGTATAGGTTGCATCAACCCGCCTCAAACAGGCAAGAGCTTTTGCAGATCCTGCTGGAGTGAATTCTGTAGCTCAGCTTCTGGTCCTTCTACCACAACCCCAAGGGATTTGGAGAACAATCCTGGTCTGGGTAGAGAGGAAGACTCCTCTGAAGAAAAATCCTTGTCTCCGGAGTTACTCATGGATGTCTTTTTCGACTCTTGAGGAGGAATCAGAAAGTCTCAAGGACATTTTTGATGTTTCCTTAGTCTCCCCAGTTATCAAGGTTGTCAGACAGACCTTGGGGGTAGAGGAAGATGGGGAAAAGTCAGTTACCTGAAAGGTTCTGCCGTCCTCCGCAAAAAAATGTCTCAATCTTTTCCTCTTTTCCAAGAAGTCTCAGACCTCATAAAGTCTGAATAGCAGTAAGACGCCAAGAAGGTCTCCTTTGTTTCTCAATGGACAAGATTTTCTAAGCTATATCCTTTCAAGGACTAAGAAACCAAGGAATAGATTTCTGCCCCATGTATAGATCCGGCTGTAATACATCTAGCCAAGAAGATGACATGCCATCAACAACAGTTCTGCCCTAAGGGATCCTATGGATAGGAGATTGGAAACAGACCTCAAAAAGGCTTTTCTGGTAGCAAGCCTTAGTTTCGGTAGCCAAGGCCATGTCCCTCTGGATTGATGGGATTGAAGGAGCCATTGCGGAAGGAGCAGATTTAAAAGAGATCTCCTCTAGGCTGGTGGAACTAAAGTTGGCTACAGGGTTTATTTCAGAGGGCACGGTGGATCTTACCAGTCTACCAGTGCGTTCAGTGGCTCTCTCTGTGGCGGCCCGATGAGTTCTGTGGCTCAGATCATGAGCGGCAGATGTCTCATCTGAAATGAGCCTCTGCAACTTACCTTGCACCCTTTAAAGAGTCCCTTACTTTAAATCCTCTACTTTTTGAGGATTGGGAAGACCCAAGGCCCGGGCAGTCTATGTCTAGGTGTCTATGTCTACAGGAGAAGACTACAGACCTTTTTCGTGGAGCAAGGGATATGCCTCCTTCATTAGAGTAGAAAATTCAAAGACATTCCAGACAAACAAAAAGCCATCCTGACTATCTGTCCCCAAATGGGACAGACTTCCTAACATCATGGAGGTCTACCATCTCAGACCAGTGGGTTTTAGACATTTTAACAAGAGGCTACCGTCTGGAGTTCATCTCAGTACCAACAGACTATCTATTTCTGATCTCCCCTTAACCAAGGGAGGGGAGAGGACTTGGATCATTATTTACATTGTTTCCAGTTCTACTAGTGGAGCAGAGAAAATGGATCTACTCAATTCTCTTCTTGGTAAAAAAGTCTGCAGGAGGATGGAGACCTATACTAGACTTAAAGCTAGTCAACAGACACTTGAAAGTGCAAGATGAAATCCATTTTCTCAATAATAGCGGCAGTGCTCCCACAAGACTGGCTTATTTCAATCGATTTACAGGATGCCTATCTCCACATTCCAGTTGCTCATTCTCACCAGCATTTTGCTTCGCTATAGCAGGAATACACTTCCAATTTTGCTGTCTGCCCTTTGGCCTTTCCACCGCTCCAAGAGTTTTTTCGAAGGTACTAGTCACCCTGATAGCAACTTTCAGACTAGAGAGAATCTCCATCTGGCACTACCTAGATGATATTCTCCTGTGAACGAGAAAAAGGGAGACTCTACTGACACACTGCAACCGAGTCCTCAGTTTCCTGGAATGGCATGGCTGGCTTCTGAATTGGGAAAAGAGCCATTTGTCTCCATCCCAGTCCTTGGTTCAACACCCAGAAGGATTTGTCCTCGCTTCCTCTACAAAAGGTTGGGCCCCTTGCCAACTTAGCCTCAAGTTTCCAATTAAAGGATTGGGCCTCAGCCAGAGACTTGATGTCCGTGCTGGGCTCCATGGCAGCAACCAGTCCAGAAACAAAGTGGGCGAGGTGGCACATGAGACCAGCCCAACATTTATTCTTGGACCAATGGAACAGGGAAAAGAAAGATTGGAAACAGAGGATCCATCTCTCTCAGTCCTTCAAGAATTCTATCCTATGGTGGATATCGGAGAAGAACCTCATGAGAGGTTATTGCCTCTCTCAACCACATTGGAAGGTCATGGTCTCAGATGCCTCTATTCTGGGTCGGGGAGACAGATTGGGGACAGAGTGGGTCCATGGAAAATGGTCTTCTCAACAATGTACCTAAGGGCAGCAAAGTTATCCCTCTTTGCAGATGTTCTCAGAGGCTCTTCAGTCAAGCTCCTTTCAGACAACACCAGTGCTGTAGCATATATCAGGAGGCAGGGGTAACGAAAATCAAGTCATAGATTCTAGAAGCCCAGCCCATCCTCCAGTGGGCGAAGCCCAGCCCATCCTCCAGTGGGCAGAAAAAAACCTGAACTTGCTGAGAGCAGAACATCTTCAGGGGATAGAAATTCTGGAGGCAGACTTCCTGAGCCAAAACTGTATCTCAAGCCACGAGTGGTCATTGAACCAGGAGGTTTTTTAGGCCCTAGTAATGAGATGGGGTCGTCCAGAGATCAACATTCTAGCCTCTCACCTCAATATGAAGCTTCCAACATTCTTCTCGAGAAAACCTTGCCCATCAGCAATAGGGGTGGATACCGAATTGATTCTGGCTGCCCCAAACTGGCCACGCAGACTATGGTATTCCTTACTCCTCAAATTTTCAATAGCCCCTCCATGGCCTCTCCCCAGGAGGAGAGAATTGTTGAGTCAGTGGCCTCTCCTTCATCCAAACCCAGCTACTCTGTCTCTACAGGCCTGGAGGTTGAGCTAAGACAACTGGCAAGTTTAGGATGTTCCGATCCCTCAGATCTGCAAAGTAGCATCTTGGTCTTCAGCTCAAACCTTCATCAGGCTAAAATCAGTTGGACTTGTCTTCTTCAAGTAAGCATGCCTTTGCAGCTGGTACCCACCTTGCCTTGCATTCTTATTAAAGTCATTTTTGCATCATTCCCGATGTATTATTTTACCACCCTTCACGGCTCGGTATATGCGGTTGTAATGGAGTGGCTAGGAAATAGGAGAATTCTTTCATACTTACTTCTCCACCTGGTCTATTGGTGGAGATGGGAGGAGCCCCCCAGTTGATATGGAGAGTGGCCCGGAAAAGAGAATTACATTAGGTATGAAAGAATTCTCCTATTTTTTTCCCACCTTGATGAAAAATTTGCAAACCCATTAAAAAAATCTGTGAAGCACTGAAAATTTGCAAAACATCTTTCAAAATACATTAGAGTCAATGGACATTTTTTTATCGCTTTCTTTCATGCAAAATGTATTGAAGTCAGGGGGTGTTTTTCTTCCTGTGGCAGTTTTCTTGAGCATTTTTTACATCAAAAAAATTGAGTGGAAAATATATCACAGTTTTATGACATTGATGATAGGGAAACATGGAATTTTGCTGTGCATCCATGTCTCCTGAAAAATTAAAACAGTAGACTCTCTAGTCTAGTAGTCTCTACTACTGTATTTGGTTCTTTGTTTGTTTGTAAGCTTGAGTTCTACTTTTGATAAAGCTGTTCCATTATTGAGAGGTCACAATGAGTAAATGTACAAGATTAAAGATTGCTCAGGGTGTACATTCCAACACAAGACATATTGACCTGATTTTAGGGTGCAATAAAGATAGTAATAATGCAGTTGTTTGGTTTTGGTTTTGTTGGTCTCTTATTGGAGGCAGCTTTTTTCTGCTTAAATAGTAATATGCTGTATTTCATGTTTTACTTCAGTAATAGGATCATAGCTATCTCTATGGCCATGAAAAAACAGCATTTTGATCATTGTTACTAAATGGGAAGTGAAGAAGTGTGTAGTAGTATTTTGATTGCTGTCTTAAGTAGCAGCACTCATAACTCTGTGTTTGCTATGGTCTTTAGAATGCTCATTGTCACACTATTTAATAAGACTGGGGATATTCAGCCACAGCTCCTGAATGTGTGGTTCCCAATATTCCTGTAGTAGTGCCTGAGCAATGTTGAAAGCGTCACCTGACATCAAGGTTTCAAATAATGTGTGCATCCCAAGACCGTTATAAACACTGCTAGAGGCAATTCTATAGATATTATCTTAATCACATCTATTTCTAAGGAAAGAAATTAAATATTCATTATTTTTGTTCCATTTACCTTTCCCTCGACATTTTGTAATTGTGTAAGTTTATTGTATATCATAGTACAAAATTAAAAATCAACTGATTACTTTTACAAGGACAATTACTAGCCATATCAACAACTGGGATGCTATATAGATATTATATTACACTTTTATTTTAGACTTTCTGAGAATATTGAATACTTTCCACTATATTAAGGATGTTAATGGTGTTCACGATAAAAACATTTCTAAGAAGATGGTGAGGGTTAACTAGAAAAGGGATTATAGTTTGGAATAACAAAAATTTCATTGTGAGATTAAAATCTATTATTTCCAATCTGTGTTCAAGAAAAGAATATTAATATACATACAGTATTTCAAAGGCCTATGGTAAAGATTTTTATGGTAAACATTACTGAGTCACAGTAAACCATAGGTCTCTTCCAGAATGATCTATGAGACAGAGGCAAGGTAGCAAATAGCAAGGGTGTTGTATACTCAGGCTGAAAAACTCTATTATCCATAGGATTTGGTTATTATTTTGAGTCTCTACATACAGAACAATTTTTATTTTAATGAGTAAGGTAAAAACCTGAATGATATATTGTTCCTGTAACCTTTATATGGAGCAATATAAATATATGCATAGCTGTAATTTTATAAATACCTTAAATGTAAGCATTCATTTGGAACTTATGCTTGACTATCAGAAGTATTTAAGGTTTTGCAAATGTACTATGAATAATAAGGAAAATCAAAGATTAAATAGATTCTGTAACTTGGAAATCATAAGCTGATACAGTAATAGATATATTTATAATAAAACTGGGCTCCTTAGTGTTTTTTCAATAAGCACTTGAATCCACGGCACTCTACATCTCATGCCAAATTATTATTAGGAAGGAACAGCCCAGTGTAAAAATAAAAACTGGATAAATAGATGCAAAAAATAAAAATGTTTCTAATACAGAAAGGCTAGAGTGACTTGATGTCTAATATAATAGCCAGTACACTATTTCCTGCTACTTCGGCGTTAGTCAGAAACTTCAAGGGGGCCACATGGGACATAACTGTTCAGGGAATTCACAATTGATCCTTAGCATGTAGGTCAGATTCAAAATTAACAGTTATGACCCATGTCCCCCCCCCCCAAGTCACTGATTAGTTACTGCCTGGTAACCAAGTGGAAACCAAGAGAAATGCAAAGCAGGAAGTAGTGTCCTGTTCTATTATGTTAGACATCCCAACACTCCAGCCTGTATACCTATTGTACGTACATTACAATTTTGGCTAACTATATTATTTACATTTTATCATATAATGTATAATATTGTATTATATAGTTAATGGGGAACTCCACACAAATATAACTTAAGCTTTTTGAAATGTAAACAAAATTTCAGGCAACTTTGCAATATACAACAATTTAAAAATATGCAGACTTTTCATGATTTTTAATGGTTTGGACAGTTCCCTAAGCCTAGCCCCCCGCTGATCTGCTGATCTGTTTGACTACTTTGCTAAGCTGGCTGACTACTGTTACTTTGTATAGTATTGAGATGTAGTACTGTGTTAGCCATTCGAAAAAATGTATAAAATTAAAAGTTTGGTGATACCTTTTATTGGCTAACTGAATAAGTAACAATTGCAAGCTTTTGGAGCACACAGGCCCCTTCGTCAGGCAAAATAAAAAAGGCACATTATATATATACAAATAGATCACTGAAAAAGAGTTTATGGGCAATGAATTAGAAAGTTACAGATAGGCAGAGATAACTTGTAGAAGGTAATAAAAGTAATTAGGGTGGGTTGTAAATAGTCCAGGGGTCTGCATTCACTCAGGTCAAAAAGTTTGAACTAGACTAAGACAGAGTGGGGTGAGGTTAACAAAACAGTGCATAGTTAGGAATTGGAAACTAAAAAAGTGAAGATACAGATAAGGGTTCCACTGGGTTGGATAGCATATGGAACCAGAACTTATCCACTTCACATTCCCTTACCAGGCTGTTACAAACTGAAAATGGGATTAGTGACCTATAGAGAAAAGAATATTCCAGCCCAGATATTGATACATCCCAAGGGTGATGACTTTAGTTCATTGTCAGACTGGGGTGCCACGGGCCCGCCAGAAAACCTTAGACCGTGGGCCCACTGGAAAACTATAGACTGTGGACCCACTTTCCAAACTAGTATTCCTCCTCTCATCTCTCAACTTCTTTATTATCCTTATATAACTACTTACTATACTCTATTCTTCCATTCATAAGCCTCTTTTTTCCCATAAAGAAATAGGGAATGACAAGGAAATAGGCCAAATTGTTAGAAGCAAGAGGACCCACTGACACCTAGGCCCACCGCGAGTTTTCCTGGTATCCTGGTTGGCCAGTACGACACTGCTTTAGCTTTAGCCAAGGAAGCAAACACTAGTACAGCCAGCACCTTGAGGAAAGTGTCTTTTAAGATGTAGATTGTCCTTGGCTGTGTTTTCTTCTAGGTATCATACCTTAGTTAAAGTCATATCTGGACAGAAAACTCTAGGGAGGCCAAATTCTTTCTCATGAGTTTGAATTCTCACTCCTTCTGCTCCTGTTGTGTCTTGAAGTTACCCTTTAAAACTGTGACCCGAAGATCTTTGATGCTGTGGCTATTGCTGCAGAAGTGTGCTGCCACTGGGAAATCTGTGTTGCCATGCTTGATGTTAAACCTGTGGGAGTTCATCCGTTGGCGCAGTGTTTGTCCTGTAGTGGGGCATTTCAAACACATTATTATGTATACCACATTGTCCGATTTGCAGGTAAATGAACCTTTTATCTGATGTTCCTGTTGACGGTGTGGTACTGGTACCCGATACTGTTTCTTTGTATCAGCAGCCATCCATCCTTAGCCTGCATCCTCTAAACCCCACAATTCCCTGCATGTGTGATTTTGATAAGGATACGAACATAACAGTGCAATGCATTGTGGGTTATATAGTGTATGTAAGCAATGGAGAAGTTGTTACAATTTGTAACATCATTGTTTTAGTCCCTCCTTCCCTGCCTGGATTTCAAATGATGTAGAGAGATAACTGTTAAACAGCTGGATTTTAGCATGCAAAATGGCATTTATTCACACTTTTTGAAAAAATGGGTAATGGGTAACTGCAATGGGTATATTAGGGGTATGTGGGCCTCTTTATCAAATTCAGCTCCCCTTTAACTTTTAGTATGTTATAGAATGGCCAATTCTAAGCAGCTTTTCAATTGCTCTTCATTATTTATTTTCTATAGTTTTTTAATTATTTGCCTACTTCTGAATATTTTGTACGGCTGCACATTTTTTGTCATTGCTACGATTATTTGCTCTCCTATTCATATTCCAGTTTCTTATTCAAATCAATGCACAATTACTAGGGTAATTTAGGTTCTAGCAACCTGATTTCTGAAACTGCAAACTGCTTCTAAACAAAAAACCTAAAAAAAACTCAAAAAAAAAAAAATTAATTGCAATAATTGCAAATTGTCTCAGAATATCACACTCTACATCATACTACAAGTTAAGTCAAAGGCAAACAACCCCTTTCATCTGACGTAAGGGGCAACGTGCCGGAGGGAAAAAGGCAGATGTGCCCTATGACAGGTGGCCAAAGGGCATATGGTAATGACGCAAACAGCTTTAGCTAATCGAAGATTGAGCGATCAGAGTATATTTATAGGATGAAAACATTACAATTAAGTACTGTATAAATAGAAGTAGTGTATAACTAAAAATTACAGGTTTCAAATCTTTTGATATTCTTGTTTTTAATATGTGTGTACATCATAGATGGAGTCTTCAAGCAAAAACAGTGGAGTTGTCTAAAATGTTGAAAGCATGATCCACATGAATTTTCCATTGTAGTTGCTCTTGCACCTTAGCCCATCAAACCATTTGTTACTTGAAGTCTCAGTACTACTAATGCATGTCATTCAGAGATGGATAAATTTGCCAAACTATTAGAGAACAATTACCTTGTTTTAACTTTGTGAAAATGTAACAAAACTGGGTCCTAACTAGTCTTGACTTCACAAAGCAATTTCAATTACAGCTGGTATAAAGCTGTACTTTTTATTGTACCTTTGACTGTGCTTTTATGCTTCTACATTTTGTATCCAATGCCCACTGTTTTTCTCTAGTGATGGGCGAATTTATTCGCCAGGGTCGAATTTGCGGCGAATTCCCGCGATTCGCCGCTGGCGAATAAATTCGCGAATCACCAGCGAAATTTCGCCGAAAAATTTGCGAATGAGTCGCGTCACATTTTTGACTTGCATCGTTTTCAATGCGCGTTGTGTCATTTTTGTTGCGCGTCACGTTTTTTTGATGCACATCTCATTTTGTTTTGACGCCAGCAAATTTTTCGGCAGCCAAATTTTCGCTGGTGTTTCATGAATTTATTTTAAATTCGCCCATCACTGGCAATGAGGAAAATATAAAAAAAACACAAAATGTAGAATCTGTAGCACTGATGTACTGGTATTTCAGTACCATATTAGAATTTTTATACATTTTACCTACAGGGTTAAGAACAATGTTCATATCCTGTTCAAATTATCCTTTTCTGCAATAAATATCTGCTTCCTCAGCCTATATTCATGAGTCTTCTTGATCTATCTTCATTGTTATATGCATAAATTTAGGCATGTGAATAGTATCTATTAGAAGAAAGCTCTAACTCTATTTAAAGTGCAATAAATAACTGTTAGTTTTCTTTAAAGGAGAAGTAAACTCTAAAAGTAAATATGGCTAAAAATGTCATATTTTATATACTGCACTTATAGCACCAGCCTAAAGTTTCAGCTTCTCAGTAGCAGCAATGATCCAGGCCTTTAAACTTGTCACAGGGGGTCACCATCTTGGAAAGTGTCATGCTCAGTGGGTAGTGATGAGTGAATCTATCCCATATCACCTCACCAAAAAATTAGCAAAATTGAGGAAAAAAACAGGAAACAGCGAAATTTTACAAAACAAATTGAAGTCTATGGGATATTTTACACCCATTAAAGTCAATGGGTGTTTTTTCTTATGCAGACTTTTTTGTCTTAATGCATTAAATTCAATGGGTGTTTTTTCTTATAGCGACTTTTTTTCTCCAGATGCATTAAAGACAATGGGGTTATTTCTTATTAAAATCCAAAACAGATGTCACTGGTTATTCCTCAAAAAGAAGAAAAGGAGAAAAACAAGAAAATATAGTGTAGTGTTCTTTGTAAAATCACACCTCCATGTGTTTGCATTCACACATTTATCAGTGCTGTTAACCCCACTTTAACCCTCAAGTGCAGGTGAACTATAACTCACATGTACTCACAACACCTTCAAATACAGTGCCTATGTGCTCAGATATGAGAAGAGAAGAAGCAGAGGTAAATACCCACACGATTGCGGCCCCACTTTGGTAGTAGATATATACTCACAGACGGCCCATTTGAGAATTACATATCAAGAAGTAAGAGTGGCATGTGCAGGAAGCGTTTTAAAATACTTTAAGAAAAATTGTATTGCACTTATTCCGTTCTAAAATCAGTTTAAAAACAAAACAGCGTTTCTCTCCTCTGAGCTGAAAGTCCCTGCAGTGTGTGGTGAAGTATCCGCAATGTGATCCTCTTTGGTGGTTGTTTATCTGCCTTGTATCTAAAGGTATCCTCGGCGTCCCTCGCGATCCACTGTGCATGTGTGTGTCACTTCCACCTATTTCACCGCTAACGTGTTTCGCCAATCAGGCTTCCTCTCAGCGATGACGATCTCTCTCTATTAGCCACTCTTAAATGTCCAAAGTTATTTGAAACTCGCAACTTTATTGTAAAAATTATGCTACTTCCACCCTTCATCGTTTCAATGAATTAGCTACTATCACAAATTGTTTGTAGTGTATATTTTCAACAATATTCGGATTAAAAACAATATAACATTAATTTATGTTATATTGAAAAAGCTCTCAAATTAAAATCTATATTTAGACCATTGGGGGATAAGTCTATGGATCCACCAGCTTTCTCTTTGTAAAGTGCTTTTAGTCAGATCCCCTCCTCTCCAGTGTGGTTTAACTCTTTCTATACCAAGCCAGGTTAACCCTGTGACACATTTGTTATGTTTTTAGCAAAGTGTTTGGATACATGGTGGTTGTTGTAACCCTTACTTACATAGTTACATAGTTAAATTGGGACAGAGTCCATCAAGTTCAACCCCATCAAATTAAAAACCCAGCATACATACACACACACATCTCCACTCCTCCAAACACAAACCATATATGCCCATAGCTATACTAACTGTAGAGTTTAGCTTGATAAAGAGCCGGTTGGGCTCGAAACGTTGCTAAAATGCTGCCCTGCATGTGAAAAAATAAAGGCAATTTTAAGGATCTCTGGAGTGCTGCCCATCTTTTGCCTTGCAAAAAATCATCCAAACCCCTCTTAAAAGCATCAACAGAATGAGCCATCACAACCTCACCTGGCAGTGCATTCCACAACC
>CM044433.1:124583192-124608729 GCA_024363595.1 Xenopus borealis | reverse complement strand
TTTTAACTGGTTCATTAATGGCTTAGGGGAGGGTACTGTAAGTAATGTATCAGTGTTTGCAGAAGACAGAAAACTATCCATACCAATTAATTCCATCCAGGATGTAGCATCCTTGTAACAGGATCTTGATAAACTGGCAATCTGGGCAGCTTAGTGGAAAATGAGATTCAATATTGATAAATGTAAAGTCATGCACCTGGGATGTAAAAATATCCAAGCCACTTATACCCTTAATGGGACTGCACTAGGCAAATCCATTATGGAAAAGGACATTAGATAAACTTGGCTGTAGCAAGCAAGGCCAATCAGTAGCATCAAGGGCAAATAAGTTCCTGGTCTGTATGTATTAAAATGGGCATTAATTCACGGCAGGAAGGGGTCATTCTTCCACTTTTCAGAGCATTAGTAAGGCCCCATCTAGAATATGCCATACAGTTTTGGTCTCCAGCACTCAAACAGGACATTATTGTATTAGAGAGGGTACAGAGAAGGGCAACTAAGCTGGTAAAAGGTAGAAGACTGGCCAACTTGGGAATGTTCATGCTGGAGAAGAGGCACTTAAGTGGTGATATGATAACTATGATATTATATGATATATAAATATTTAAAGGGATCATATAATAATCTCTTTAATGCTTTACTTACCAGTAGGTTTTTCCAGCTGACACAAGGTCACCCATTCTGATCAGCAGAAAAAAAGGTTTTTTTTACAGTGAGAGATGTGAAGATGTGGAATTCTCTCCCTGAATCAGTTATACTGGCTAATACATTAGATAGCTTTAAGAAGGGATTGGATGGCTTTTTAGCAAGTGAGGGAATACAGGGTTATAGAAGATAGCTCACAGAACAAGTTGATCCAGGGGCTAATCAGATTGCCATTTTGTAGTCAGGAAGGCATTTTTTCCCACTCTACGGCTAATTGGAGAGGCTTCAGATGTTTTTTTGTTTTTTTTTGCCTTACTCTGTATCAACTAGCCATTAGGCAGGTTAAAAAAAGTTAAAAGGTTGAACTTGATGGATGTGTGTCTTTTTTCAACCTATGTTACTATGTTACATGTATTTAAAAAAAGGTGAAGATGCACAACATAGTAT
Organism: Xenopus borealis; assembly: GCA_024363595.1. NCBI lineage: Eukaryota > Metazoa > Chordata > Amphibia > Anura > Pipidae > Xenopus > Xenopus borealis. Next base: position 124,607,637 of record CM044433.1, on the reverse strand, counting down.
TATGATATTCTCATGTTGATTTATTGTTTAGTGAGTGGTCTTAATGTGTAGATTTGAAGGTCAACTGGCATTCATTTTCCATCTCTGGCAAATATATCCTGTATGCCCTTTTAAAACTCTTTTGAGGGAATATAATTAAAGTTGTTAAGGGAAATAACAGGCACAGTGCAACAATGTTTTCTGCTGTGCAAGAAATGTTTACTTTGCAGGCATCTACAATTGTGTTCTCTTTATAATTTTTTGTAAATAATTATCAGTTTACAATAATCCAATGGAACATAAACAGGCATACGAAACCTTGAACAGTGAAATGGTGGATATGTACCACCTATGTAAAAGACATTTTGAGTTCACCACTTGTTGATAAACAATGAAATATCCAATTGATGAGATTTCATATTAGTCTTTCTAAGTACAGAATGGTGGACTTAGTGAGGAATCAAGGAGAAATATGAACACAGGTAACTGAATAGAATATATACATAATAAGTTATGCCCTGTATAAAAAATTACATACTTTGAAGTTGGAACTGCACAAGTATACAGCCTCAATATCACTCTTCTAATCCATAAAGATAACAGAGGCAGCCTGCAAGTATTGAAGGAGGTGGATATTTTAAATACATGTAAAAGTTTATTCAACAAAAATGCTGACCTTTCAAATTGCAGAAAAAGATGATCAGAGAGAAAAAAAAAGATTGTTAGAAGACTGGGCAGCAATTACTCAATAAATATTAATAGCAGCATCTGAGAAATCTTTCCCTCGGCAGTACAGCCCTAACTTAGCTCCTGAGTTGTTGGTGATGTCATCAGGAGCTCTTAACAATGGGGGAGCAGTGGTAAGATCAGTTTAAGGGATGATGGGAACTAAAAAGCCTGGAAGAAGAGGAGGAGCAGGAAGAAATATTTATCTTGTTCCAATGTGGTACGTCACAACCCCAGAGGATATAAATGGTCCACAACCATCAGAGAGCATGGTCAGTAACAAAGGAAAAAGTGCCCCTGCAAAGCTCCAATGCAAATAAGAGGAATGTATTCTGCCTCTTTCAAAAAAGCTAGACTCCCAACAGGAGATGAAGTCTGCTATTTACAGTGTCAACGCAGAGGAGCTGCTGTCAGGATTGCACCACCTGGAGTCTTACCTGGAGCTGTGCGTTCCGCTTCTCCGGCATCACTCCCAAGATTTCGGCGCCCACGGCCGCCACGTGTCTAGCGGTGCTGGCACAATTACGTCATTGCATCGTGATGGACGTGGAGCCCAGCATCACAGTGCCTGCGCCTGTTTTGGTGCCATAATTCCTTTAAAAGGGCACCCAGGACGCCAGAATTAAAGGATCGCTTGCCATGTCCCTGGGTGCTACTTCATTGATTGATTTCTGGACTTGACGGGTAATTTACATTACATGTATATATAAGGATTCTACAGGGCTAGGTAACATGTTTGCTCCTGGTTTGGTCCAAGGAAAAATTCTCTGGGCAAGGAAATCTGTCTGTGGATTTATAAGATCTCCTATAAATGGACACTGAATTAAAAATCTGAAATTATACCTCTATTTGACCTTGTTAGGGTGTATCTGCCTTGTAGTTCCCATGTGTGGGTATTGTATTATACACTGTTTTCACTAATTAAATTTTTTTCTTTTGCCATAATCTCATAATCTATAAACTCCCACTGTCCTCATTTACTCTGCTCACAGAGCTGATTTTATTACAGTATACAATTGGGAAATTTTGGGAAACAACAAAATCTCTGGTAAGGCATCCAATATCCAATGTTGCCGTTATGTGTCATTTTTGGTCTGGGATGCATCAGAAAGAAATCCATCCCACACACTGTTGCAGAATAGGTATGTGCCACTCACTGCTACCCCTATATCCTAAAACTTTGCAGATATTCTGTTATGCTGCACATTATACAAACTACAGTGACTGAGCACATTATAGTAATTGCCGTAGATCACTAAATTCATAAATAAACATTAGACCAGATTTAGAAATCCTCTGATGGAAAGAGAGAAACGTGAATATATGATATTTACTTATATTCAACATTCTACAACATTTGATTGTTCACATGGGATTCTGTTCATTTATAGTGAAATGCAGGGATCTGCAAATGTCGAAGGCAAAATGAAACCCCCAACATGTCAAAGTAAGAATGTGATTAAAAGACAGTGATTAAAACATTGTGGGTTTTAGTCTCAATTCACTGGCCTAATTTAATGTATGCATTTGTTTAATATCAGAGCGCTAATCCACATAGTCAACAGACAGATGAATAAGAAACTACTCTGCATAAAACATGCATAAATTGCACAGAGTGGGAAATAAAAGCAGAGCCAAATGTTATATAAAATGTTATATACTGTAAAATGCAGAAAGAAATTACATTGTGATTTCCAGGGTCTTCTGCATATGCCTCATATCAGTAGATTTCCATTAAATAAGCTTGCAATGAATTTGGAAAATGGATCTGGTGCATAAAATTAGAGCCTTTTCATTCATATTTAAACAGCAATATCTGCAAAATATACAGTTTGTCTTTGTCACTGATGTAAAATAGAGCAATAATGCACATAGGGGTTGTTTAGCAAAACACCCACAAGAGTGGGTGCTCTTAAATGAAATTGTAGCTCTGCAGGTTTCTATGTAAATAAGTCTATTACCTTGTTTTGTGGATTAATTGTCCAGTATAATAATAAAAACTGGGTAAATAGATAGACTGTGCAAAATAAAAAATATTTCTAATATAGTTAGTTAGTCAAAAAAGTAATGTATAAAGGCTGGAGTGACTGGATGTCTAACATAATAGCCAGAACACTACTTCCTTTCTTGGTTTCCACTGATTAGTTACCAGGCAGTGACCAATCAAACACCTGAAGGGGGCACATGGGTCATAACTGTTTGTATTTGAATCTGAGCTGAATGTTAAGGATCAATTGCAAACTCACTGAATAGTTGTACCCCTGACCCTTCAAGTCACTGACTAACCCAGAGTTAGAGAGCTTCAAAGCTTGATGTAGTGTGGTGGCTATTATGTTAGCCATCCAGTCACTCCAGTCTTTATACATTACATTTTTGGCTAACTAGCAATATTGTAAACTTTTTTTATTTTGCACAGCCTATCTATTTACCCAGTTTTATTTTTACACTGAAGGTGTAACATTTGTTACCCACAGCAACCAATATGCTAGTTGAAAGAAAACATCGTATTGGTTGCTATGGGTTGGTCCATGAAGATACTGTCAGCATCTGTATTGTAGTTTTGTAAAGAGCTCACACCATGAACCCAATACATTACGAATATTGGGCATTATGTATGTCAGATGATTTATAAGTTAGTGCATTAGCATAATTGTAATGTAAGCTAAACCACCAATATTACAGAGATCGGTTGCCAAGTGCCTGCATAGGAGGAAGAGACAATAAATTATCATCTCACTATATTTACATGCAGGGTTAAGAACAATGATATTCATCATAAAATTTAAATGATAATTAAAATGAATTATCACCATTTAGTAGTAACCATGTGGGGTATTAGCATAGAGAATGTGATTTAGACAATGAGATGCAAAAGTGCCTGCTGGATCTTTATAATGGTAACTCACTAGACTTGGCAAATTACTTTTGAATGAAAAATTTTGGTGGTGCTCTTGTTATTTTTTTTTAAGTCTCGCAGGGGCCAAAAGGTGCATAATTGATTTGCCAGAATCTGATGCATTACTGACTTATTTGGCTAAATACCAAAATATTAAGTTCCCCTTGGATCAAAACAGTAAACAGAAAAGCACTCATTACAGGTGAGAAACACTGATGCAGTTACACAAAGTATCTACGCCAGCAACATTTCAGCATATTACACTCACAATGGCATCATTTTCATATTAAGTAAAATAATCAAAGTGAAAATATACTAGACAAATGTATATGACAAGGAGAAATTTTGCATCTTTATGCTATCGTTTATGTCCACAATTGCCATTCTGATCTCTGAAATTGCACACGGTACACATATCTAAATGAACTTATTGCAGTTCCTTATAGTTGAATTCTGTGCCACTCAGTCCCTCCTGCCTTCTGTTCTGAATCAAGTGCTGCTGCACCTATTGATACAAGGGAAACCTGGAGTTACTACAACCTCCTGACCAGATGGTCAGGGCCAGATGATCAGGGTTCCCTTTATGGCCAGTATTAATAGGTGCAGCACCCTTGCACCTAATAAATTGGTGCAGACATCATTCACATCCCAAATACAACAAATGACAGCAGATGGACTTTTGGACAATTGCATCCAATTAATTTTGGTGATTTGGGCACAATTCACATGACAAGGCATCGGCGACCACTACATTGTTGAAATTCTGGTTTAAAAAACTGGATTGTGGGAAAAAAATGGTGATTGCTCTAAAAATTGTACTTTCCTCACTGCCCTTGTGGACATAAATGAGCCCTCAGGTCTTCTCCTGCTAAAACTCTCAGTCCCACAATGTCTTGCATGTTCTGTAAAGAGGTAGGATCCACATCAACTTAAATAGTATTCTCAAGAGTAAAAAATCTATTCAAATCTAAATAATGCAATTCAATCTTTCACTATTTTAGAACCTAAGTACTGGGAAAATGTCATCCACAAATGGAATACTACATCCAGTCAAATCATTTGTTTATCTAAAACCCCAATTTAACAAAAATGCTTAAACTGTTTAAAGATACAGATGAAAATAAAGATGTTATTACACATTAGCTATTCCACAGAAGTAGCTAGCAGTCTATAGATAATGAATATGGACAATCCATTATATTTGGAAACTAAAAATTGTGGACACAGACTCATTTTATAATACAGCATAGTAACTTAATCACCAAACTGGCTAATAAAATTTCTGATTAATTAATTTTAATAACCACCACATCATTTGTGAGCTAGTGCTTCATTATTCCTGTGCCTGATCAAATGCCTTTTATCTTATTTGGAAATAATTGACTTCTGGAGAGCATTCCAACCAAGAACAGCACTCTACCCTGAAGAGACTGTATTGTGACGTTCATATCAGTTTTCAAAATGTATGAAGCGGTGAAAGATCAAACAGTAATATCCCATCATGCCCCATGATGTTTCAATTAGTGTCATTTTGAATTGAAACTACTGTTTTGCAGAACTTAAAGATTTACAGGAAATGTATGAACACTTGTCTCATCTCAGTGTGACATTCATCTTATATAATAATGATCTCAATAATAATTCTGTGTTGTTATAATGGAACATTTGAAAATATACACATAGCTAATTTTTAGTGTTACGAAAACACAGCAATACAGATATGGAACTGGGGTTTTCCAACTAAAGGATCTTTCTGTAATTTAGATCTCAATACCTTAACCCATCTGCTAAAATCATTTAAACATTAATTAAACCCAATAGTATTACTTTTCTTCCAATAAGCATTAATTATATCTTAGTTAGGTCTTATTATTACAGAGTAAAGGGAAAACATTTTTAAAAATTAGAATTATTTGCTTATAATGCAGTCTGTGAGAGATGGCATTCTCGTAATTCTGAGCTTTATGCATAATCTGCTTCCAGATAATGGATTTTGTACCTGTATATGCCTGGTGAAACTCATTACAATTTCCATTCTGTTTAACTGATTTGCCTGCCAACTCCTTGCTTCTATCTGTAAAGTCTTATGCTTTTTTTCGACTTACTGCTACAATTTCTGTGGTCAGTTGCCCTGAATGAGAGGGTTCTTTTACCCACTGAACATTTTTACATTTTGTAACTATTTGCATGTTTCCTGTTATTTTTGTTTATAATCTGGATAGAAAATATTTTAGTGTCTCCTTCTGCTGCAGTTTATTTGGGTGCATTTTTGTAGCGGTTTTGTGACCTATGCTCAATATTGTGACTGACAGTGGGCAAATTTCATGTTATAATATATGTGTTAGGTACAGCTAATTCTTGCTGATTTAGTTATAGTATAACACTGTCTCAAATACTAATGAAAAATGAACGGGTTAGGTTTCTAAGGGGCAGATTTTTTTTTGTTAAAAAAATTAGAATTATTTAGAATTAATTAGTTTTTGTGGCCACTTCGACCATCAAATTTTAAAAATTAGATCGAATCAAATGATTCGAATAGATCGATTAAAATTCTATTTGAATAGATTGAATTACTTGCCCTTTTAATTTTAATTTGACGTGGGCGTGTCCAAGATGTCGGCGTGATAAGACGCGTTCCAGAGCCCTCGTGACCTGAACAGGTATCCGGCACATTAACCGGTGAAAACCACAATGCACACACAAAGTGATTGCCTCTCCAGCAACAGGACAACCAATTGCGCAGAGATATGGGGAGGAACGATCACAAGGCCAGGCGCAAGACCTCCAACTGCCTTGATCACTACTTGTGTGCCTCACAAAATGGCGCTGGCAGCCAGGGACTCCCCATCTCCAACTCCTGCAATACCCCGCCACCGGACCAGGGCTCAACAGGGAGCACACAAGAGCCAACAATGCTCCAGCTCCTGACAGCCATAAAAAGCAATACCACAGTGCTGAACTCCAGCACCGCCATGCTGAGCATATAGACGGCATAAAGGTGGACATATCACTGATGCGCCAGGATGTGCAGAACATCAGAGACAGAGTGAAGTAAGTCAAGACCAGGGTTGAAACATTAGAGGATGATACCAGACCACTGAGGAATGAACTCAAGGTACAGATGCAGTCACTTGGATTTGTAAGTTAAATGCGTCGTGACTTAACTCATCTATCCCATTTATCCCACTTAGCACAGAATATTGTGTCACAGCATCCCATCCAATTAAAGAGTTCACCATTGAAAACAATGGTGCTTTGGTATGCTAATGAAAAGGTTAAATGCATTAAATGAGTTAAGATATCTTTGGATAACACAGTTTCTTCAATCAGCCCTGAGTCATGACGCATTTAACTTACAAATCCAAGTGACTGCATCTGTACTTACCAGGCATCTGAAACAAACTCAGGCTCATGTGGAAGATCTGGAAAACAGACAAAGGGGCAACAATGTGCGCATTGTAGGCCTGCCAGAAAAGGAGGACGGAACTGCTCCGGAAATATTTGTGGAACAACTGCAGCAATTTGGGGGCCAACACCTTCTCCCCACAGCTGGTTGTGGAGCAAGCCCACCAAATCCCAAGCCGACCCCTCCCTCCAGGGGCACCCCTGAGACCCCTCTTAGCAAAAATCCTAAATTTCAGAGACAGGGATGGCAAGGCCCAATTGTAATCAACAATGCAACAATATCCTTCTATCCAGATTTCTTCACAGCCCTGCAGAAACAAAGAGCTACCTTTATTGCAGTGAAGAAAAGACTCCGGGAGGAACAACTAATATACGCCATGATGTACCCAGGGCATCTCAGAGTACAGGATGGCTCGGGCACACACTTTTTCAACACATCAGAAGAAGCCAATGCCTGGCTTGATCGAAGAGGACCTAGAAGAAGGCGACCCAATTCTCCATTACCACCAGTATGCAATGAATGAGGGAATAGCCTTAAAGAAACCACACAAGGAGAGAGCAACTCAGATACCCCCTGACTGCACCTAAACTCTGAACACAACTTCCCAGATATGATATTAGGGGATACGCTTCTGTCTGCCCCTAGGGGCCCAGGATACGCCACTTGTGGGACAATATGCAGGACTACATCCCAGCATTTATTAACCAAGTGCACTCCCAGAAGGCACCATGTTGCCAAGCTGCAAGAGTCACCAACAGCAAAAGAAGCCCCCCCCCCATCACGGTCACATCACCTATAAGAGAAACATTGCAACTGAACATCACCGGCAAACTTAGTGAAGGGACGGAGACCCTCCTGGAAACTCCTTGTGAGCACACCAGCCAAGTTTGGGTAACTCCCCATAGGGGTAAATTGCTACCATGTTTATTATTATGGGTATAGGCCCACTTACGTTTGGGACTGGGCAGGTGTGGGACGAATATGGGTTTATGTTCATGTTAATGTTTATTTTATGTCTATGTTATGCCACCCCCCCCCCACACCCAACCTGCCTGGGGTACCAAAACATGCATATCGGTGTATTACTTACTGTCGATATGGAGAGAAATAATGTAACTGTTATGTCCTGGAATGTGAGGGGGATGAACTCCAAATTCAAGAGAGCAGCCATATTTACCTATCTAAAGAAAACCCCACCCACTATACTGTGTCTCCAAGAAACCCACTTAATGGTACAAAAACTCTTAGCACTTAAAAAACATTGGGTCGCCCACAGCTATCATGCCAGTACTCCACATATGCATGAGGCATATCCATATTGGAGCAAAAAGGCTCCCCCTATGAATTTCTAGAAGTGAAAACTGACCCACATGGGTGCTTTGTGATACTACATTGCCAAATATACAACACAACACTTACCCTGTGCGCTCTCTACGTTCCTCCCCCTTCCACGCTAGGGATCCTGGAATTGGTCATAAAAAAAATCCTGGAGGTTCCCATTGCCCACCTATGCATAGTGGGTGATTTAAATATGGTCATGAACCCGCTCATCCTTGCAATAACACAGGCTCAACCCTGACACGATGGGCTGAAGCAATGGCCCCCTCAGACATCTGGAGATTAAAACACCCCCAAGATAGGGAATTCTCCTGCCATTCAACAACACACAAAACACTTTCCCGGCATTGACCTAGCCCTGGGGATTCAAGACCTAATGGGATATGTTGCGGATGCCAGATTACTTCCACAGGCCATATCCGATCACTTATGTTAACTCATAACGGGCATGTACTGAAGCTCAAAAAGAGCATGCAGCCGATCCCACACATAGTACCTATCAAAAGATACAGCAGGCACAACAGGCCCTATCACTCAAACAGGTGGAGCTCACTAAAAAGGAACTCCTATACATGCAGCAGAGGATTTTTGACATGGGGAGAAAAACAGTAAAATGTTAGCATGCCTGGCCAAATCCCCCACAGAAACAATATCGGTACCCAGACTAATAAAGCAAGATAATGCAGAAATAAGTGACACATGGAACATAGCCCGAGAGTTTGTGGAATACTATGCCATGCTCTACACAGCGAAGCTTGAGGCTGCCCCAGACCAAATAGACACTTACCTATCAGGAATACCCCTAAACTTGCTTGACTCACAAAAAAAGCATACCTAGACTCCCCAAACTCCTGATACCTAGCAGTAGCAATTCAAGACCTTCTCCCAAACAAAACCCCGGGCCCAGATGGATTCTCAACTGACTGGTATCTGGCAAAAGCCAGGACCATAGTCCCATACCTACACAATACCTTAACAGAGGCCCAAACCAAGGTTAGCCTTCCCCAGTCCATGCAGGAAGCCATTATAGTAGTCATACCCAAAGAGGCAGGGCAGAGTGTATAGGCTGATCTCACTGCTCAATGTGGATGCCAAAATATTGGCTAAAGTCCTGGCCACTAAACTAGCCAAAGTTATCACAACACTAATAGAGCCGGACCAATCCGGATTCATGCCACAGAAAGTCACTGATGTCAATATCAGAAGACTATATGCCAACTTACAGCTCCCACTTGATAATAAGGGGACCAGAACCATCATTCTATCTATCGACTGGGAGAAAGCGTTTGACTCAATAGAATGGCCCTATCTGTGGGAAGTGCCCAAATTCATTGCCTGGATCAAAATACCCACTGTCCCCTAGCTAAAAAATCAGAACTACCCCTGTTTGTAGGGGCTTACGTATACGAGACGTTGAGGCAAGTATAAACTTGTAAAAATTGGTTCTTTTTTCCCTGGACCTGCCACCAGAACATATCCCCTAGGCAAGACCTCTGTTTTGCAGATTCCTTTAAATACTTGGGTCTGAGAATACACAAGAACATAACCGAATTTGTCAAAATAAAACTAGAGCCAGTAACCCAACACTGGGACGGTGAAAATATGGCCACATTTGCCACTGTGTGTCAGTGGCAAATCCTCTTCCTCCTACGCAAATCCTTGGTGCATATACCGAATAAGTACTTTCTGGGTATTAAAAAAACTGTAACCGCATTTATTTGGAACAACAAAGTCCCTAGAATAGCAAAGGAGACACTCTATGCACCCTTGACAATGGGGGCTTAGCACTGCCAAACCTCAGGGCATACTATCTGGCAACACAAGCAGCATATGTCCATTGGTGGTTGGTCCCCAGTGCTGAAAATCCCAATATGCAGCTTCAGGCCTCAGTCCTGGGCTCAGTGGAAGCTATGCGGAATGCTCCCTACAGGGCTATGAAGAATATCTCCAGAGACCTAGAAGTAATCACTACAGCCCATAGGGCCTGGACAACAGCCCTCCACATAACATGGGTGGACCCCCCACTTCTCTCCTCAAACCTTCCACTGTGGAGAAACTCCAATTCAATCCATTTAGTGGACCTCCCCAACTTCCAAAAATGGCCTATAAGAGCCATTAAAAACTTGCTGATGTTCTGGTGGAAGATATCTTTGTGTCCTTCGTGACTCTCAGAGAGAAAATGGCACCATACAGCCTACATTTGCACACATACTTTCAACCAAGGGAGGCTTTCGCTGAGCAATTCCACACCCCTGAACTATCCCATATTAAGACTGCTCTGAAACACCTAAGAAACGTGTATCTCAAATTTACTGGTTACTAGTCAGAGCTCCCATGGCTCCGTACCTACCTTAAATGGCGGGACACCCTGGGTGAGCTGGGGGAAGACCAGTGGGAGGAGGCGACCGACAACATATATCAACCACTAATATCTTCCCGAGACAAACTAATAAAATACAAGTTCATACATCAAAGCTACCTGACCCCTACAAAACTGCACAGATTTGGCAAAAGAAACAATAGCAAATACCACAGATGCCAAGCAGACCTAGCAGACTTTATACACATGACCTGGCAATGCCCTCAAATCCATCAATTCTGGAGAGCAGTTACAACATACCTCTCAACACACCTGGCCCTCCCTCCCCTAATGTCTCCCCAATGCTGTCTACTGGGGGTGTTAGATGGTGCTGTCATGGGCAAACATCTGATCCTCCTCACCAGGGCGCAACTATACTATGCTAAAGAATTTGTCATCCTGAGGTGGAAAGCACCCTCACTAAAAATGTGGCAAAGGACGGTAAACGCCATCCTCCCTATGATAAAGCTCACCTATCTCACCAGAAGCTGTCCAGGCAAGTTTGAGAAAACTTGGCAGCCATGGATAGATGTGGAGGGAATAACCCTTCTTGAGGACTAGCATATGCTAATGATGTAACTGTACTGCATGTAAGAGATAATAACTGATTACATTGTTGTTGATGTTATTGATTGCAATAATAGGAACCTCCAGGCAGAACCTCCCCCCCTCCTTAACTGGAAAACAATAAAAAATAAAGATTCTAAAAATTTTATATGACTGCCTAGTTCACCAGATTAAACCTACTGAATTGCTGTATAACCCTATGGGTAGCTCTCATATGGTTTTTTCAGCTTTTTTAGATCGACCCTTCTTATTGTCTCTGAATAGCTATTGCACATGTCATGTCATATCCTTGATTTAGTAATGTACTATACTGTTTAGAATATCTAGAGAGTTTCAGTTTGTATTTCACAATGCTACAAAAAAAAGTATCCCAGTTTTTGCAAACATAGTATTTTTTGTCAAAACAGAAATTTTGCATGGCATTCTCACACTGCCACTTGCAGTTAGAGAAACATTTTTGACAGATTTACTTGCTCATTCCAAATGTGGCCAAAATAGCCTTAGGCTGCTGGTTCCTCTTAAGATTTAGACACTCTAAAATGATTAAATACTGTATGTGTTTTTCATCCAACTCTGCTGATTGTCAGGTGTTAGTGTGGATTTGTGTGGACCAGCTTGTACACACAGTTTGTTTACAGCCTGAATAAGCACTGATTTATAGAGAGAAGTCTGAGGTAGACTTAAGTCCCTTCTTGTACATCATTATTCACACATATTTTTTGCCTTCTCACTAAATTAAACTTAAAAAAAAAACAGTTTTAGTCAAATACAGCCTTAACCTCAACTCTTTCTTTTGCACATTGACTGAATGTATCAATTACATTATTTCACCAGCTAAGACAAGTGGTAATCTCATTAGTTCTATTGGTGCATGAAGAACTTTAATTCTCACACATTAATGCGTTTGTTTACCTGACCATTCAAAACTAATGCACTTTTACTAATTGTGTATGTCTTTGTTTTCCAATTTAAGGCTGGATCATCATATTGAATCACCAAATTGACCTCCAGTTCTGTCACCACATTGTAAAAATTCTGGTGACTTTTCCTGAGTATTCAGTTAATTTGATCGTACAGCCTGTGCCTAGTTTTTTTTTAATGCTAATGGCACACACAGCTCTTAAGATGACCATGTGAATATATGCTTGTTTGGTGAGGTTGATGATTTTCAGCCAGATTTTGGTGCAGCAGGCCTGTTGGGTGGCACTACCTTAACTCTGCTGGTGTAGATTTCACAATAAAGAAAAGGCCTATCTGCTTCAGCCCCCTGAAAGATATGACATACTTTGATTCTTATTTATTCAACAAAGACGCCACCCTGTGTGTCTATTAACTATTTGTAATGGATAAAACTGTCCTTGGATCACTTCTCTTAAATTAATTGCAACTATATAAATTATCATAAGTTCATTTATATCACTCTATATAATTTGAAAGTGCATGTGCTTCACTGTATTTAATTCACCAATTAAAATCCCCTTTATTAGTATCCGGATTACAATGTGAATGCTTCTCTTTGTTAATTTTACTAGTTCATTGTATTTAGGCTAATCAATCTAGTTAATAAATTAATTAATGAAAATAATATATATGTGCTCAAAAACTACTCCAAGTACTGATACTTAATATGATTCACCTTTAGGGCCCGTACACACGGGCGTTTTGGACCTGCACTCCCCTGCGTTGCGTTTGGCTGCTTTCAGCCGCAGGGGAGGGCAGGTAAAAACGCCAGTGTGTAAGGGCCCGAATTCTTAACCACTTCATAAATCAAAATTAAGTTGGGAGTGCTAGTTAATCCACCACCCCAGTGGTTTATCCAGGATCAAGTGATTGATTAAAGTGCTATGTGCTTAATTAATTGTGTCCAATAAATTAAACCTTAAAAACCATTGTAACTCAAGCCCTGCAATCACCCTTCTCAATCTTTGTGATTACAACTTCCTAAAGTGCTAAGTGCTTGATTCTTAAAACATGATGAATTTACCCTTAAAAAAACAATGAATTGATTTTCATACCCCACAATCATTTTCCATTATTAATATTAGAACATAAATTAATTCAATGTGTGAGCTGTGCAATTATGATAAATAAATAAAGGATCCAATCCATACACCACCCAACTATTGTTAACACATTATAATAATAGAAAAGTTTAGAAAATGGAAAAGCTATAAGCTTCTGTCTGGTTCATTTTGCTATCTAAGCCTTGGGATTACCACAAGGGGAGAAGGCAGAAGGTAATAACGCCTTCTTACTTCACAGTAAATTAATTGATATACTTCTATTTTTATAAAAATGGCAGCTTGTATGTGATGAATGATTTAAGGGAAATTAATTCCAAGAGGTTAAAGGATTTGGAATCCATTTTTGAATTACATTACATTACATCAGAAGAACCAAGTATGCAAATGGATCTAGCTGACGTAATAGAGAGGTCTAGATTCCTCTTCGTTGAACAGTGTAGAGCTTGGTGGAAGCTTAAGTTTTTTAAGAAATATAAGAGTAATGGATTAATCCCTAGGGGATTAAGAGTGCAAATATGCCCAACTTTCGAAGCACCAGATGAAAAGTTTAAAGAAAAATTGGAAGCATACTTAGGGGCAGAGTTATCATTATTCACGAATTCGAGGGCTTTCAATGAAATTTCGTGAAATTTCCTTCAATCGTTCGAAAAATTCCTACGATTTGAACGATCGAGGCGTTTGATCATACGAATGGTATTTGAGCAGGTGTTAGAAAAAAAAAACCTATGGGGGGATTCCCATAGGCTTCTATTGCTATTCAGTAGGTTCAATCTGGCGAAGTAGGCAGTCGAATAAAATTTTAAAGTTGAAGTACTTCGATCATTGAATGGTCGAATGATCGAATATTCGATAATTCGATCTATTCGATATTGTCTAATTTTGCATATTAGATGATCGAAGTGGCCAAATTTGCCTATTCGAATATCTGATAAACTAGTATGATCTGCCCCTTAATGATTGTTCATTTAAATTGATAGACATTCTGCTGAAGAAGAAACCAAACTCAACCATTTAGAGATACAAATGCAACAGGTCTGATTTAAAGGGGGAAGGAGAGACAGTGAATTTGCTGAAAAAATGCGCTGAAATGTTGAACAATGTGATTATGATTTAATCGTCATTATTGGAAAATAAAAAGAAAAAATGATGTATGGATATTAAAGTTTTAGTAACCTACAGGTGTACAGATGGTCACATGGGGGGCATAGAAGCCGGAATAATCACAAAACATATTCAGAAAACAAGTGGAGGCTAAAAACCAATAAACCAGGGATTGTTGAATACAAATCAGGGCCAAAGAGAAAGGGAGATTCGAGATACCCATAAACATAAATCCTCCAATAGGGTTAATAATTCAAATTCTTCACAAGAAGAAGAGAGTAATTCAAATATGGAACAAGTGGGAACTAGTGGGGAGAATCCACCCTTGATTAATTCTGATATAGAAAGGGGAACTACGCCTGACAAATATACAATTTTTTAGGACAGGGGAAGGGATTAAAAGACACATCACATATCCCAAGCAATCAAGTTTGGGATGTGAGTTCTTTTCAAAGTACATGCACAAGTGATTGAATTTTGGCCCAGTTAAAAAATTTTAAAAATTTGTAAAAAAAAATGCACACACACACACACACACATATATATATATATATATATATATATATATATATGTAACCCTTTCTTGGCTATAGTAAACCAAACCAAACTAGCATGGGTAGAGCATTGGTTACACGCAACATCTTTGATCTCAGGTAGGGCTTTTGCTAAGTGGAAAATCACGTGTGAGGTAGTTGAACTACAACTCAATACTGCAAAGTGTGTAAAAGAACAAGTGTTGGACGCCAGGGGTTCTTTGTGAAACAAATAGAACAGTATTTATTTACAGAGAGCACACAGGGTATTCATCATACTCACAACCAATAGATGGTAACAGCAATTGCATGGCATAGGTACAGCAATAAAGAATGCCCTCAGGTAGGATGTATGGATGGGAGTTGTAGTTTCACCAGCCAGGTTAGCAATACCTCATGTGGTCCGGATCCCACCAGCAGGTTAAGGTCAGTTCAGGGGTTAAATACTCTTCCTGCAGTCCCTAACACTGAGGTCCCTTCACTTCAGGCAAGGTAGAGCCTGGGGGAGCGCTACTCCCTACTATCCTCCTTGATGGGGCTTGAGCTGCCCTTTCTAGCTTCCCTCTCTATCTCACTTCTCCTAGAGAGTGCTATTACAGGAATATCCTTTCTCTGACTATTCCTCATTCACGGGGCCCTGTTCCCCGACTTCTCTAAAGGTGTTCTTTACCTTTAGGGCCGAACGCTTCTGGGGCCTTGTTGACTCCCAGGCTCAATGGAGCACTGCCCCCTCCTCTGCTGCAGGCCAAAGAGGAAGTGCCCCTCCCTGCAAGCACCTTTATTACAGCACTGCAGGGGTGGGTCACAACCTGTATCCAATAATGTGCTACATTATAGCTATCTGGACTTTAGTCCAATAACAGATAGCTAAAGTAAGGGCAAGGGAAGAAGCCATAAGGGCCATGCTACTTATGGGTCCCTACATATATATATATATATATATATATATATATATATATATATATATATATATGTATATATATATATATATATATATATAGCACATTGATAATGTAAACACTGAAATATGTTGAGTGATTGTTTTTGGTCCGTTGATAAAGTCAGTGTAAGTCATAAGAAGTAAATTAATAGGTCAACACAACTTCCCTCTGGCAAAAAAATCCATAATTTCATTGCTCTTACTGAAAAGAATCCTTTCAGTTTGTGAAGGTGAAATCTCCTTCCCTAATGTCAAGGCATTACTTCTTGTTTGTTGTACTTTTCTTTGAATAACAAAATCCCAAGTGGGATTTCTTTGAACTGACCTTGAAAATACAGTATGTGTGTATTTTAACCTGAAAGACACTGCAGTTGTTATTAAAGCAGATGTTGGCTCTTTAGTGGCAGTAATCTACAAAATACATTTCAGTACTAATGTCAGCAATATTAAGCAGTATATGCAGCCTCTGTACCCACTCTACTTTTTCACTTAATGCTTCAGTGACATTTCCCATTCTCTTCCAACAATGCTATTAAAATGTGTTCCATTGCTGACCTTTTATGACAGCAACAAACATGTAATACCGGTTCCCTCTTTTCTTTTATGTAAACAGACATTTTTGCACTTAAATTCACCTGAAAATGAATCTTGAATAAATGATATAAAAACTAAGAAAGTGCGAGTGGGTTTTATATATTCATACAATTTCTGTGTCTTAATAAAAAGTCTAAAAACTATGTAGAACTAAATGGTCTCCTTATTCTCTGTTAAATTGAAGCAATGCATATTTCAATAGTCAATAGCGAACAATTCACACAATATGCCTGTTCCCCATACTGAAACCAGAGGTGGAAGGCGATAAAAGAGAGAATTGTTTACATATTCACAGGCAGAAGTGCAAGAGCACTAGGAAGTGCAAATGACAGAGCACAAAGACTTTCAGAAATTATAAAAAGCTGAGAGACTGTGTAAAGTGCAAGAAAATAGTGGATTGCACACATGTTTTGCATTTTGCACGATGCTTTGCTGGATGTAAACGATCACTAATGTGTAAAAAAATGAAAAACAAAAATTACTGACCATTTAGCTGAAGGTGATGATGCAGAAGAAAATAAATTATTGTGAAAAAGAAGAGGGCAGAGAGGCAAGCTGAAATGAAAAAATAGATCATTAAGATGAGAAGATGAGAAGTAAAAGAAAGTATTAACTTATCAACATATTGTCCATTTAGTTAAAATATGTTTGTTTGACTGTACAAAAAATTTGTGGAATCTTTTTCTGATGTCCTGGAAATCTGCTGTTTTGTTTCAGGTATAGATTTTTTTTTAAATTAGCTTTTTTGCACACATTTCACTTGAACATGGATCTGTTTTGGACACTAGGCCTGGCAGGCTTTTTATATAGTACCCGAAATATGTGGGACCAATAAAAAACTAAAATGACATCCACATACTAG
The DNA here is from genome assembly GCA_024363595.1 of Xenopus borealis. NCBI lineage: Eukaryota > Metazoa > Chordata > Amphibia > Anura > Pipidae > Xenopus > Xenopus borealis. Next base: position 124,590,312 of record CM044433.1, on the reverse strand, counting down.
TGATTTTACACAATTCTTCTAAGAAGCATAGGCCAGGGATCTATATATATATATATATATATATATATGCCCATGGCCGTAAAAGAATTTAATAAAGTGACATGGAGGATCTATTTTTTCTGCATGGAAAATGTGCTCATACCATTGTTGCACTCTTGTTTTATGATTTGGAAATGTTGAGCGACAAATATTTCTCTTAGATTTCACTGTCTAATGCTTTGCAGAACAGGGTATTTCACCATTATTTATGTTATTTATGTGTAGAACAACAACAACACAAGTCTAAAATAGAATAATGTTAGAAATGCTGTATTTTGTATACTAAATATAAACATGAACTTACTGCACCAGAAGCCTAATAAGACAAATTATATGCTTTCAAAGTTGGCGCAGGGGGCTGTCATCTTGTAATTTTGTTACACTGCAATATCAAGACTCGCACATGCTCAGTGGGGTCTGGGCTTCAGTTGGAAGGGTTAAGCTTAGGGATCGTCATAAATGATCAAAACAGCACAAGTCAAATAATATCGGCCATAGAAGCCAATGCAGCAAGACTGATTAATAATCAGAATATACAGACTGTACTGGGTCTGTGGATACAAATCTCTACACTGTCTCTGGCTGTTTTACAGGGAAAAAGGCAAATCTGCTTGAGTTCTGGGAAGTAAGGTGGAGGGGCTCCCCTCTGCTGTTTGAAAGTGTGACTGTTTCCCTGCAGAGGCAGTTAGGGAACGTCTGACAATCCCTATCCACAGCAGTAAATGAAGGGGTAATTTCACTGCATACAGTCAGGTTTCTTATAAAAATGGTATACATTTTTAATTGAAATATAATGGAGATAGATTTCTTTTTCATTAATGAAAGTAAAAATGGGATTTTATTTTTTTGCCTTTACATGCTCTTTAACTTATGCTCTTTAAGTTAGGAAGTATGTTCTAAGAGAGATGTGAGCAGAGACACAGAAAGAGGATGCAGCTTGCACAACAGGTCTAAACTATTGTTGAAATTTAAACCAAACTAAGAAAAAGGAACCACATTACACTAATGAATGGGGCCCACAGACCAGCATTACAAACACTATTTCTCTTTGGAACAATCATAATTAACTGGCTTGAACTTATGTCTTGTTTACCTTGCCTGATAAATATACAGAGTAATGTTTTATGGGTTATAAAGGCCTGTTACTCTGGGATTTTTGTTAATGACCCCTCTAATTTATAAAAGTGGTTTTCATTCATTAAATTTGACTTCAGACTTTTGTGAAACTTTCATTTTTATGATGTTTCCTATTCTGACCTACAGAAGGATGACATTATTTATTATGCTTTGTGCTGTAATAAATTACTAATCCATTTAAAGAAATGTCTGATTTATTAAAAAAGAATCAATTTTTAGAAATTCATTTGTATGAATAATACTCATATCCACGTTCTCCTCTTTGTACTCAAGAACTTTTGAACAATAAAGGAAATATGCTGTACAGTATAAATCATTGAGGTTCTGTAGCAGTTGTAAAGAAGAATTAACATCATACCCTTAGATGTCAGTTCAACAACATCAGCCTTTATTGCAAAATATTCAGCATTTTTTTGGATGCTGATGAAGCAGCTACTGTTTTTAGACTGTGGACATCTGCATTGTTCTTTTCCATCTTTAATAAGAACCAAGTCTTACCCTGAACAGCATGCCCTTAGGGATATTCATGGATAAACCTTTGTTTTTGTATGCTTCCTTGCTTATGCACTAGCCATCAAACCTTTTCTTTGCCAGTGCTACTGTACAAGCATGATAATAGATGTAAGCAGTATTTTGAAAGGAAAATATCTTTGTGATGTAAAATCAATGTCAGTTTGCTTTAAATCAGCAGAGTAGTAATGTGCATGTACAAATCTGGATGATCTGATGTCGGACCTTACCATCTCTTTAAGAGACAATACAATGCAAATGCATTGCACCACAGTGTGTGCACTGACCTAACCATATCGTTAAATGCTTAAATGTATTCCATTGATTAATTGTCATCTGTAAACAGGAGTCTGTTCACCAAAGTTTATAAAGCATGGGTTAAATTATAACTATGGTACAGCTTCTATGCTTCTACTTAATTCCTTTTACTTTGAGTATAAAAATAAGAAGTCATCAAACATTTGTTCATGCAGGTATAGAATCCATATCTCTCCCCATGGACTTAATTTTAATAAAATTATTCAGATTTTTAAAATGTATTTTACCTTTTTAAAAAACAAAAAAACAAAACAAAATGTATATGTATGTATATATAGATATAGATATAGATATATATATATTGGAGGAAATGTAATAAAATTTGCAAAGAGAACAAATTTCCAAACATAAATTCACACGTTCCAATGTAATATTCTTCATTAGGCTTTTATTGCATTGTGAATCTTAACTGCACATTTTGAACCTTTAAAAAGGAAGTATTTTCCTTTTTCTCTGTAATAATAAAACAGTACATTGGACTTGATCCCCACAAAGATATAATGAATCACTATTGGAGGCAAAAAAATAATGATTAAGTGAGTAATGTAGTTTAAGTCGCAAAGAGCAAAACAATGCACCTCAATAATATTAAAAATCACATCTCGCAATGTAATATTGTTCCTTAAAGGGGTGGTTCACCTAAAAGTTAACTTTTAGTATATTGACCAATTCTAAGAAACCTTTCAATTGGTCTTCATTATTTATTTTTCATAGTTTTTTAATGATTTGCAATTTTCTTCTGTTTCTTTGCAGCTTTCAAATTGGGGTCACTGACACCATTTAAAAACAAATGCTCTGTAAGGCTACACATTTATTGTTATTGCAACTTTTTATTACTTATCATTCTATTCAGTCCCTCTCCTATTCATATTCCAGTCTCTTATTCAAATCAATGCAGGGTTGCCAGGGTAATTTGTACCCTAGAAACCAAATTGCTGACACTGCAAACTAGAGAGCTGCTGACTAAAAAGCTAAATAACTATAAAACCACAAACAATAAAAAATGAAAACCAATTGCAAATTGTCTCGGAATATCACTATCTACATTATACTAAAAGTTAACTCAAAGGTGAACAACCCCTTTAAATGGTTATTGCATTGTGAATTCTAATTGTGCATTGCAAATTTCAATTGCGCACTAGGTGTCGTTATCTTTTGGAGCATTGACTGTGTATTGGGGCAAACTATAAAATTCACAAACGGCCTTCCACTGTTGGAAGTGGTTGCTAAACAGTTACTGGGTCCGCAAAAGCGATATCAAATTCGTATTAAAAAAACACTATTTAATCGTATTGGGTAAAAACTCAATAAAATACATTGAAAATATGAATTGTATGATTTTGTTTCCTGAAGTGCTCAGACTTTTTCCTGAAAAGTCACATTTTATTATATTTATATTGAATTGTTTGGGCTAATTCCAGTGCAGACCACAGAAACTTACCAATAGCATAGGAGATGGAGTTTTCAGATTCAGACTTTTTTCATCCTTGTGGCATAATAAATCTCAAAAAAAATTAGGTTTTTATTTCCACTAAGAATTCAGATCTTAGTTAAAAAATTTTGATTTTTTTTTTATTTGAACTTTGATAGATAACCCACTCAAGTGACACTTAACAGACTTAAGGAATCGTGATCCAAATTAAGGTAAGTCCCCTGGTTCCCAACTTGTTTGGCAAAGTCAGCAAACAAGTGGATCTTTCACCGTTATGTCCATCTTGAGGTGTGCAATACCAGGCTAAATCAGATTCAGCAGATACAAAATAATTTATGTTCAGTACTAAGTCTTCCCATGACTTTACAGTATGTCTGACAAAAGACATATTTCAAGAATACAGTACTCCCTAATGCTTAGCAATGAACTTTGTGCCTCATTCACAATTGCATCTATGACTTTGGAGCACTGGGTGCCTTATTTATGAACGTCAGAATTTTTATGATTATTTAATTGAAAATTTTCCAGATCCAGTTAAACAATAAATAAGGACCAATCAAGGATTTAAGTTTGGTTGGACTTTTTTCCACTTATGTAAATACTAATTTAAAAATTTGTGTTTTGATAAATAAGGCCCTTAATCCCATAAAAATAACTCTGCTCTCCTAACATTTTAAGGAAAACATAGAAAGTAAAAAAAAAAATACATATATATATATATATATATATATATATTTATTTATTTATATATGGTGCCTTCGACACCACCTGTCTGCTACATACAATGCTGTTCTCACATCTGTTCCCCTATCCTATCACTACACAGAATCAACACCACTGTGAATTTCAGATGTCACCTCTCTGAAGAGTTACAATGTGCCGTTGTGGTTGGATTGTTGGAAGAGTCTATTTGCCGAGAACTCCCCTATACCAGTCAGTTGAACTGAAGAAGCTGCTCGGATGAGCAGTGAAACGTCTTCATTAAAATATCTCAGCAAGTCCAGTTGCTTTGAGTTACTTTTGATATATATATATATAGTGATGGGCGAATTTATTCGCCAGGGCCAAATTTGCGGCGAATTCCCGCGATTCGCCGCTGGCGAATAAATTCTCGAATCACCAGTGAAATTTCGCTTGGCGAAAATTTGCCGAAAAAACGAGTCACGCGAAGTTTTTTGACGCTACGCGTCGTTTTTGACGCGACGCGATTTGACGCGACGCGCGTCAAAATCGTCCCGCAACTCGTTTCGCGAATTTTTCGCCGATTCGCGAATTTCGATAGAAATTCGCGAATTTTTCGGCGAAGCGAATTTCGGGAGATTCGCCCATCACTATATAGATATATATATAATTAAAGAGAAGGACCAGCACTCACTGTATTTCCAAAAAAAGGTGATAGTTTTATTCTTAGTGCATCTCAGCCCGACGTTTCGGTCCCTCCTGGGGATCTTTTTCAAGGATTCTGAAAGTACATTAAATGTGAACATTCCCTTTAAAATGTTTGGGCACTAAAGGTTTCTTTCCTTTTAATTAAATTATTTCATTACTGTGGGTGCAGAAGAAAGAGTGGGGAATTGGGGAAAGTGATCAAGTATAAGTATTCCAAAAATAAAAGCAGATTCTGTACACAAGGCATTGCAACATGTCTACTAACAGGCAATTTTACTGAAATTTTGACCTAGACCTAAACTTGGGGCAGATTTATTACATTTGTGTGAAGGATTCGAATAGATTCAAAAATTTGATTGAATTGCAGAAAAAATCTATTAGATCATTCAACCATTCGAAGATCAAAGTACTTTGCCATTAAATTTTTATTCGATGGCCTAATTCACCAGATTAAACCTACCAAATTGCTATATATGCCTATGGGAAGCTCCCATAGGATTTTTTAAAATCTTTTCTTATTGAATAAAAGTCGTACGATTTTAATGATTTTTTTGTGAAATGGAACGAAATTTTACAATTTTGTAAAATCTTTCGATCGTATGATTTTATCGAGAAATAAAAAACTTGTAAAATCCTTAAAATTCGATGTTTGATTTACTTAGAAAATCATAAAATGGTCACATTCGAGGACTAAAACCCCTTTGCGAATAGGACCCTAGGACCCTAGTAAATCTGCCCCTTGGAGTCACCAAAGATTCACCTTTTGCAACTTAACCTTTACTAAATAGAATTTATAAACTGAATACACAGTCTCCATGTTTTCTTCATTTAAGGGTTCTGAACTTTGCCAAAAAGGAGACAAGGCGATGTATTGTTCCAGAAAGTGTGGCCATATGGGACATATGTGTTTATGAAATGCCTGTGTTATGTGGGAAAGTAATGGCATTACTTTTTGTAACACACAGAAAATGGTTTAACACATATAGCTTTGTTTGCTGCCTCTGTCTGTCCTCTGCTATGCATCCTCTGAATATACTGAATGTGGAAAAGAGACACTTGTAACTTGATAAATAAGAAGGTGTCCTTACCACCTGATATGCTCCTAGATGGTAAGGGAGCACAGAGATTTGTTTTCATACAGAATTGTAAAATGTTGCACTGACTGCACAGCTGTTTGCACATAATAAGTGCGCTTTGCACAATGTATACACAGCATTGGCACATGTTTTACATGCTTATAAGTTGCAGCAATACTTATGATAAGTTGCAACTCTGAGCTGATAAAAAAATATTTTTTGATCAAATTACTAGCATGTTCTAGGGTTTAGTATGATAACCATTGTATACATGAATGATGTGATTCTGAATTGGGAAAATACTAATATATATACAGATTAAGCCATTTTATATATATTCCAAAAGGATCAGAAGCCTTTCTCAATGTGCCAATATTAATTTAGATAATTTCTTATAACAAGTGACTGGCGGGAAACAACAGCTGCAACACTTAATCAGCGTCATTAACATACACAAATAGAATTATATTATGCACCATCCTATATTGAAATCTCTTTGCTATATCTACTAACTAATGCTGTGAAAGCTTAACATAAGCTTAAGATACTACAGAACAGTGAATCTACTTATATCAATGAAACAAAATGGCGCACAGCAGTCATCATGACGTCCCATTATTTATAAATACATCAAAATAATAATTTTACGAAATTCACATGAAATGATCGAAGTTTGATAGAATAACGATCGTACAACTTTTTCGTGAAATCATACAGTGAAATTTGGGCTCTTCGATCATCGAATATCGAATAGATCGAATGATCAGATATTCGATAGTTCGATCATTCGATGATCGAAGGAATCAAAATGTTGCAGATTGAACCTACCGAATTGTAATGGAAGCCTATGGGAAGCTGCCCATAGGCTTCTGAGGCTAACCAGTCCTGCTCAAACACATTTTTCGCACGCTCGAATGAAATTTCACGATTTTTCGAAGCATACGATGGTCGAATACTTATTGAATTGTGAATTTGGTCGAGCTGATCTCTGGGAGTAATAGTAAATTAGCCCCTTAGTGTTCACCTATTATTTTGATGTAATAATATAATGGGACGTTAGACACATTTTGATGACGTCATGTTTCACTGATATAAGTAGCTTATCATAACATGGTGGTCTCCTTTGAGATTTTGTTGCAGAGGCAGCTCTATCAGGGAATAACTAAAACATTGAATTTCAAGCGTGCAAACTTTGACAGTATAAGGGCATCTCTGCAGC
>CM044433.1:124551455-124579424 GCA_024363595.1 Xenopus borealis | reverse complement strand
ATATATATATATATATATATATATATATATATATATATATCCAAAAAAGAACAAGCACCAAGGGTCTTTTTAGTGGGGGGAAAAATGTTGTTGAATGTGAATTCTTTGATGTTTTTGACATTTATGAATTTATAACCAGGCATTGGTGATAACTGCTCCAGTTTGAAATTGTACATATATGTAAACTTTGCACAGTGTTGACTGGATATAAAACTATCGACTCTTGTGTATATCTGATATTTTATACTCAGGCTTTAATAGATCTATACATGTAATATCTGCAGGATTACATAACCTGCATTGTAATTCAATACACACTTGCACTTATCAGCTGCAGCACTGCTTACCAACGCCTATCCTAATCATCAATCCTAGAAACAAATTGCATTGGAGGATTATGGGAGGATTATGTCCCAATGTAAAAGATATGTTGTTAAATTATGCATTAATATCACTTGTTAAGAGTTAACAATAGTTATCAAATCAGCCCATACAGTTTGAACTGTAACTAGCTTATTTAAAGACTTACCATCAAGATTCTTTTCAATATCTGCATATTGACATGTTTTGGATGGTGTTTTTTTAATTCTTTCTAATGTATTCTCTTTTCAAAAGGGAATGAGTCATAAGAATTACACATGAACTGCAATTCATATAAAATTTTCATATTAAAAAGTTCAACATAAATAACTATGCAAAATATTTTGATGAAACCGAGTGTGCCTATGTTATTCAAGGAATTATATTAGAACAATGTATTCCATTCTGAACATCCTTTTAATAAAACAGGGTTTTGTTGAGATTTTTTTAGATATTGTTTTCAATAATTCCAAACAGAATAAATAAGATACATTGGAAAAAATGTAATTTGCAGAGAGTAAAAGGAAATATACACTCTAATAGTTTGACAATGTGTGTTTGCTTTGTGGGGTTTACAGGGGATTAGACATTGCAGGATCCGTGCAGGTTTATTACCTCCTGAGGCTCTCCTGTGTGGGTTTTGGCTCATCTTCAGTCAATTAAAGTAATTGGGTTATGGGTCAAACTGTCCTTATAGCCTAGTATAGCCCCATCTGAGTTCTGAGCCCCTGGTTTTGGGGAAGTCCTTGTACAGCCTCATCCAAGTTAGTCTCTGCAGAGGAATCAACACAGTCAACACGTTGCGCAAAGGCTTCCTGGGTTTCCAAATCAGAATTCAACTAAACCTCTACTTTCTCAGAGGCCATTTGCTGTTTTTAATAATAGGGATGTACTTTTTCAATATTTTTAACCTTTTCTTTAATATATATATACATAAAATATTAGTTAAACAAGAAAACGCGGCTCAATTCCTTTTTTAATTGGGTGCACGTGGGTCAGGCTTGATATACAAATTAAAAACAAGAATACCCCAGCACTCCAACATACAGTCCCATGGGAAACCTATTTTTTGCACAACTGAACTAACAAGAAACAAGAAAATGCAGCTAAATCCCATAGATTATCTATTAAATTATAAAATTAATAAATCTACTGGTTTGGCTGATGAAAAGTACCTACAATATTATTGTTTTTGGGATTTTCATAAGAATTTCACTTATGGGTTTAATGTGTAGTGGTTCCTCAATGTCTGGTACATCTAAGACCTACAGGAGCCAAGACAGATTCAGGGTGTAAGTGAGTGGGCATCTTGATCACCAGGTGGTCACATGCTACTTAAGCACTGTGGAGTCTTCAAAGGTTTAGTGCAACTCAGGGAGATCCAGTGAAGCACCAGGTCAGAGGAACTATCTGCATTCAGGCTGGTTTTGAGCTGTGCCTGTGGCAGAGGTCAAGCTAAATTAGGCCTCTGTGGATTAGCCTGGGAGTATCTGTATTTTTTATAGTTCCCCATACCATATGCAGCCACGATCCGACAGGATTTTTAGTCCTGCCCGATCAACATCTGGTCGACTTTTGGTCAGATATCGATCGGTAAAGCCCTTCGGAGGGCCACATACAGGGGCCGATAAGTTGCCGATTTGGTCTGTCGGCAGCTTTTATCGGCCCTTGTTTGGCCACCTTTAGACAGGACCTCGACAGTTCTAAGATGGTGGGTTTTCAGATCTGGCTTTTTGCAACATTCAAGATTGTTTTCCGTAAAAATTTTTAGTTTTATCACGATAAAGTACAACCAGATAAATTTGAGGTTTATTAAATAACCCTCATAATGTGAAAATGTTTTGCTTACAGATGAAGCCACTTTGGATTGTACATTTGACACAGAAAAACTTTTTTTATAGGGTACTCTGAAGAACTGGGATTGAGATACAAGGAAATAAATGCTTTATTGCTTATTTCCAGTAATATGACACCAAATAAGGGAAGAATGAAGATTAAGGGGTAGATTAACTAAGGTTTGAATTGATTTGAAATTCGAATTTATTTTGGGCTTATTCGACTATCGAATAGCCCAAAATTCGATTTGAATTTGTCAAATTCCAAAATTCGAATTCGATTGTCAAAGTACTGGCCCTTTAAAAAAAATTTGATATAACTATTCGGCAGATAAAACTTACCAAGTTGCTATATATCCCTATGGAAAGCTCCCATAGGATTTTTACAAGTATAAAAAATCGTTCGAATTATTCGATTCAAATGATTTTATCGATCGATCAAATTTTTTATGTTCGATCGTTCGATAATTCTAATTTAAGGGGTTTTAATTAAAATTTAATTTGAGGGTCGAATTCAAAGATTAATTAACCCTCAAAATCTGCCCCTTAGTAAATCTGCCCCTAAATGTGTAAACAGTGTTTTAGTTCTTTAGCATTCAGTTCAAATCTGTGTAATAAGGTTCTGACTTAAAGGAAACAAAAATAATACTGCCTAAAGCTTTTGTAATACCCATTTGTGCCTTAGGAAGTATATCAGAACTGCCAGACAGCCAGACATGATTATTGTTTATTCTTCATGGAGTTTCCTAACAAACATCTTCCATATGTAAATTCTCAAATTTTCTTGAAAATTTTGGGAGAGAAAAAGAGAGAAAATTATGAACTGCATTCGCTAGCTTGCCTCCAGCACATGCTATGAAAATCATGACTGTAGTAAATAGCAAATTATTACCAGAGAAAATTGAGGTAATAGAAAGACGAAAAACTCTGGGAAACTGTAAAATGTGCTGTTTCTGCAGATGTTAACCAGGTCAACTTTTCCCTTTGAGGCTCCTTCAATCTTAACAAGTATGTCATATGGGGAAAACAAGAGTCAAAATTCAATATCAGAAATTAATAACTTACACAGGTTGTCTAGAGAAAATCAAACAGCAAGCATCTATTATAACCAAAAATACAAAATAAATTACTCAATGTGTATTGTTTATAATATACTGAACCAATGAACTTAAAGGGGTGGTTCACCTTCATGTCAACTTTTAGTATATTGTAGAAGGGCCAATTCTAAGAAACTTTTCAATTGGTCTTCATTATTTATTTTTCATAGTTTTTTAATAATTTGCAATTTTCTTCTGTTTTGTTGCAGCTTTCAAATGGGGGTCACTGACACCATCTAAAACAAATGCTCTGTAAGGCTACAAATGTATTGTTATTGCCACTTTTTATTACTTATCATTCTATTCAGTCCATCCCCTATTCATATTCCAGTCTCTTATTCAAATCAATGCAGGGTTGCTAGGCTAATTTGTACCCTAGAAACCAAATTGCTGACACTGCAAAATAAAGAGCTGCTGAATAAAAAGCTAAATATCTATAAAACCACAAACAATAAAAAATCAAAACCAATTGCAAATTGTCTCAGAATATCACTCTCTACATTATACTAAAAGTTAACTCAAAGGTGAACCACCCCTTTAAGTGATTATCTGCTGGAACTCAAGCAAACCTGGGAAGCCTCCACTGCAATAATGAAAGACAGGGAATTTTGAAAGATGTGCACAATGTGTCAATTTAAATAGGTCCATGGGATACCCCACTTGGAAATAAAATACTATCACGCAAGAATAAAAAAAAAGGATACATTATTTCTAGCAGAGAATTATAAACTTGTAATATAAGACACACAGGGCCTAGGAAATTTACCATTGTACTACTAGCTAACTTCCTTTCTAGCACAGTGCTCCTAATGTAATTGTTTCCTATGCACAATAGTCCCAATTAGAGAGTTTTTAAACATATTTGTAGCTCTATTTTCTAACTTTCTCTTGGTAAAATTTGTATTTTGCTATTTAAAGGGATAGTTTACACCTTAAAACACTTCTGCTAAAAAAATAGCCATTTTTGCTTATTTTTTCAGGAGGTCTGTCATGGTGCTGAGAAATTGGTGAATTGCTAATGTGTTGCAACAATTCAAAATGGATCTTGTTCTAAGCCTCAAAATGATATGCCTGGTTATTTGATATTAGTGGTAGAAAAGCTTTTGGAAGGGGTATCATAAAATAAAAGTCTACAAACCAAGTGAACATTGCATCAAGGTTATTTTCATTTGCTCGTGTTAATGGTAAAGATAAAAAAAATGCTACAAATTAAAATAAACCACACCCTAGATATGTTTCCATGTCTGGATATATAGCTAAGCTACCTGACCTGCCAGTCACATTTCTGCTATTTTGCTTCATACACAAGCCAAACGTGATGTGTGAAAAGTGATGCTTATTTCAGGGATTCATTTCAACAAATGTGCATAGATATGTTTTATGCCTACTGTAAATAAAACTGTCTGATTCAAGTCATGTACGGTTTCTAACTATAAAAATCAATATTCATAACTAAATAATATAACTGCATTTCACTTTCATAAAATAAACCTCAGATCTTAACATATTGATTTGTCATTCCCAAGCCAGTAAACCCCATAACAAAAGTTTTATTCTTCTGCTTTAGTCAAACTGTTATAAATTATGGGTTACATTTACTGTGCTTCTTAAGTAGGCCCTCCCCATCATACTGGAGGTTTTGGTTTGTAATCTAAGGGTATGAATGGAACACAAGCCTCTGTTGTACACTAGTGGTGTTATGTAATTAATAGTGCACATTTGCAATGGCAGGTACAGTACCATTTACTAGTGATCTGTAGAGTGCAGATTGTTAGTATTACCTAACTCTAATGTAAAGTTGAGGGATTTGTTGCAGTGGCTTACTGAGCCTGTGCAAACTCTGTGTCTTATATCACATATGGGGACAGGAATTCTTGCAGAGGCACTGCTTATTAAACTTTCCTTTAACTTTTAGTTTGTAGGGGAAAAAAGCAATTGAGGTTACACTCTTGAAGCAATTAATTCAGTAGTTTGTGCACATTACCACTTGTTGAGTCTTGATTTGGTGCACTGAGAAAAATACAAGGCATATGTTAGTCTGCAGAATTTGTGTCATAACACAAAATTTGTGGCTTTTTATAGAAAGTAGAAGTTTACTACATCGTTATTTTTGGGGCAGAATCAATTTAATGAGAAAAGAATTTATCATGTGAAAAGTCATGGACGAGATTTAATTTGAGATGCAATGCAATTAAGAAAAACGTATCTCACTGTTTTTCATATGAAAACTCTTTTGGAGTCTATGGCAATAAAACTGGACTGAATTTTTTCATCTCAAATTGAATTGTGCTAATGACTTCAATTGGTTATCATAGAACAGTGATTATTAAACAATTCTAGCTAATGAATAATTTGCTCATGGACATTTCATCATGTGAACATAGCATTTCCTCTATCCTCTATTCTTTTTATACCAGTTAAAATAACATGATACCCCAGAATAATACAGGTCTCTGTTACAATATATTGCATAAAACAGTTCATATGTTAAGCCCTGATTCTTCTAAATAAACAATTTTCAAATCCTAAATAGAAAATTGCCTTTTTAAGAACTAAAGACTACTCTCTGGGATGCTACAATTCACAGTGCACACAAACAAACCAATCAAACCATAAATGTAATAAATGTTTGGTAAGATTCTTTAATAGACCACTTAATATGATATAAACTATTTGATGGTTAAGTATTCCTTATAGGGATATAGTTTTCCTTTAAAGTCAGTTCTTACCAATTCACAATGTGAACATTTCTGACTTTGTGCCTGTGTGCAGTGTATATGATAAAACTTACTGAAAACAGTTTTTTTGCAAAAAAGAAGGTGTTAGAAATGTGATATACACAATTAAAATTAGCAAAGTCATACTTCATTTCCATTTTTTATTTTAATTACATTGCCCCCTTAAGTTCCTCAGTCTCTTTATATTCTTGTTTATACTGCATATGAAAGTACTTTCTGTCCCAGCCAGTTGTTAAAATAACATAAAACAAAAAGCAACTGCTAGGTTCAGGCCCGCTGTTGAGTTGACATACTTAAACAACACTAACAAACCTGACCTGCAGTATTTATACTGACTGAACAAAGCAAAACAAAATGCAATGCACTCAACATATCCACCCCATTTTGGCCTTGCCAATGAAGTGCAGTTTCCTTCTCCCACTGAAATACAAAGCACTGGCATATTCCAAAATTTTAAAAATGTAAGTTCCTGTATTTGCTCATGCTCAATCTCTGTTCTACAATCAGATATCCCCCAAGATTTTGAAAGTCCTATAAAGAGTTAAATGTGATTTTTACTTCAGTGTACCAAAGCATAACCTTGGCTAGACTTCCCTGGATGCTTCAAGAACAGAGGGGGGAGGTTCAATGTATGTGCCCTACTGTGGAGGTTAGTCGATTAGTGACTCTTTGATGTTTCAAAAATTAGGGATACAGCATGTGGGGAAAAGTCTGAGGCAGTATGTTGGCCCATAACAAGAGTGTTGCTCCTGTTGTTCAGAGCTAGGTTGCTGTAAAACTGAAAAGTCAGGCCATTCAATGGGTTGAGGAGAAGCTGTTAGCAAGAGCACTGGGGATATGGAATAATTACAGTTAGGAAAAACTGCATCAGCTATCCATGGATTTCAAGCAATGGCACAATAAAATTCAATGTGAAGATGATTTGAGCTCAGAAAGGCCTACAAAAAAAATGTATGCTAAGCCAAATCCACCGACCATAGTAGGTGATCTGACTTTAGTCCTATCAGAAAATTATGTTAGTCTAACTCTATTTATATACATGCCAACATGCAGCACAACAACCAGGTCTTATGTAGGTTCCACTCCCAACAAAAAAAAAGTATTATGGTAATAGGTTTCAGGTTTAATAGGAAAATAAACTGGTTTATTCTACTGTGCACACAGAGACCAGTAAAACTACTTTACACCCAGGCAAACACAATGCAACAAGCAAGCAGTTTATGCAATAATAAAATGATGCATGTATTCCTTGCTATTAGCTACACAGCATTTAGAACATGTTATTCAAATCACTTTTTAGCTATAGACTTTTTAGCACCCCTCTCACTAATTTAGGGATAACAGCCAATCAGCAATGCTAATGGGAAAGGAATTTGGTTTGCTGCAGATTAACTACTGTACTATGAAACCTCTCAACAATGCCAGTTGATTTACTGCATCACTCCTTAGGTATTCAGGAAGAAGTGCCATCACGGGGGATACAAAGTTACACAACAAGCCATTTTCGCAGCTACTAATTAGAAATAAAGTATATATCTCTGGACTCACTTTCATTTATAATTAGCCTTTTAGCTACACTATATAGGTTTGAGGAGACAAGACCTCTAAACACAAAAGCTTATTCCAGAGTAACATAGTAACATAGTAACATAGTAAGTTAGGCTGAAAAAAGACTCACGTCCATCAAGTTCGACCTTTTTTTTTTTTTTTTTTAACTGCCTAACTGCTAGTTGATCCAGAGGAAGGCAAAAAAAAACCCATCCTAACCCATCCAATTTGCCTCAGAGGGGGGAAAAATCCTTTCTGACTCAAAAAAGGCAATCGGACTAGTCCCTGGATCAAATTGTACCATGAGCTATCTTCCATAACCCTGTATTCCCTCACTTGCTAAAAAGCCATCCAACCCCTTCTTAAATCTAAAGTATCAGCCTGTACAACAGTTTCAGGGAGAGAATTCCACTTCTTCACAGCTCTCACTGTAAAAAACCCCTTCCGAATATTTAGGCAGAACCTCTTTTCTTCTAAACGGAATGGATGACCTCTTGTCAACTGGAAAGACCTAGTGGTGAATAAAGCATTAGAAAGATTATTATATGACCCCCTTATATATTTATACATAGTTATCATATCACCCCTTAAGCGCCTCTTCTCCAGCGTGAACATCCCCAATTTGGCCAGTCTTTCCTCATAGCTAAGATTTTCCATACCTTTTACCAGCTTAGCTGCCCTTCTCTGTACCCTCTATAATACAATAAAAATCTCATTGGTTTTAGCTGACCAAAATTTGAACATATATCTCACTTAGTTGTGATATAAATATATAAAGATATAGTGGTAAATTCACTAAAGTGCAGGAATTCTCTAGCGACACCTTCGCCAGGAAGCCCAGGAAACCATTAATAAATACTGTAAAATATAGTTGTACTATTGTCCTAAACATGTGCCCACTGTTTTGTTGAGTTGCCATATGTTAGGAAATGTAGAGGGGAAGCAGGGTAACCCCCTCCAAAAAATTACACTATTTTTCAGACTGTCACCATAGAACAGTAAGATGCCAGCATTTTTTTAGGACTTTCAAGTTTTTTTTTCAAACTCCTATCTAATGAAGCAAAGTCTAGCGCAAGAGGTAATGTTCAGTACAATGGGCATCTCAGTGTATTAGTGTAGTTACATCCCTTCATACTTCCCCTAGCCTATGGGTGCGAAGTTGCACTAGTCTATCTACTTGACTATGGAATTTTCACCAGGGATACTGTAAATCGTAAACTGTACATCGGCGAAGTTGCGAAATTACCTCACACTGGCGAATTAGTACTTATTAGCGAAATAGTGGTAGACGCTTTGCGCTTTAGTGAATTTGCCCCATAGGCTTTATTATCTGGCATGCTTGGGACATAGGTTTTAATGGATAAGGGATATTTCTGTTATTTGGATCAGCATACAGTGCCTAACAACCCCTAAAAACATTTTCAACTTTCAATAAATAAAATAGGTTCTATTACCAGTATGGACTGTATATGTATCGGGAGTTCACAATGGAGTGAAAAAAAAGGTGAATGTTTTAAATAAATAAATAAATCCAATAAGTTGTTGCAGAGGGATATCCAATGTTGCAGAGGGATATCCAGCAGCGGTAGGTGCTGCTGTTATAGACCTGGGACCTGGCAGAGGGAGACTACCAACATGAGTGTTGCAGAGATTTGTGATCCTAAATCCCTGGTGAGGAGAAAGAGACAGAGGGGGGGACCCTGGATGTTTTGCTTTGAAGTTGGCTTTTTGTTGGGAATGCCCAGTGCTTAATAAACCTGTGCTTTGTCCAAAGCCTTGGGGTCCCTGTCCCTAAGCTCAAAATCCTACACTACCAGCCTACCAAAAATGAATTCCCCCCTGAAAAGTGCATGTGCAGGCGAGTGGTATGTCTCAATAGATGAACTATTAAGACCAGCCCCTATTTCAGATTTTCTCAGATTCACTTTCATCTGGTATAGTGCCTATGGATTGGAGGAAAGCTGATGTAATCTCAAGATTTAAAAAGGGATTACAATCTCAGCCTGGCAATTATAGGCCTGTAAGTTTGACATCAGTGGTGGGCAAATTATTTGAAGGATTGTTAAGGGATCACATTCAAAATGTTGTCCTAGTGAATGGCATTATGAGCAGCAATCAGTATGGCTTTATGAAGGATAGGTCATGGCAGACAGATTTGATAGCTTTTTATGATGAGGTAATTATGATGTTGGACAGTTGGGGGGGCAGTAGATGTGATCTATTTGGATTTTGCCAATGCGTTTGATACTGTGCCCCACAAATGACTGTTTTTTCTAAACTAAGGTCTGTTGGTCTTAATGAAGTTGCACATGTATAGGAAACTGGCTACAAGATCGGGTAGAGAGGGTGGCTTCTAATGGTACGTTCTCTACTTGGAATAAGGTTCTTAGTGGGTTCGCTCAGGGCTCGGTTTTGGATCCACTGTTATTTGTTCATTAATGACTTAGGGAAGGGTGTTCTAAGTAATGTATCAGTGTTTGCAGATGACACAAAACTATCCAGCCCAATTAATTCCATCCAGGATGGGGCATCCTTGCAACAGGATCTTGACAAACTGTCAATCTGGGCAGCTAAGTGGCAAATGAGATTCAATGTTGATAAATGTAAAGTCATGCACCTGGGATGTAAAAATATGCAAGCCACTTATACCCTTAATGGGACTGCACTAGGCAAATCCATTATGCAAAAGGACCTTGGAGTCCTTGTAGATGATAAGCTTGGCTGTAGCAAGCAATGCCAGGTAGCAGCATCAAAGGCAAATAAGGTCTTGAGCTGTATTAAAAGGGACATAGAGTCACGGGAGGAGGGTGACTGTCCTATTGATGGATCATCATAAATTATGTTTCTGATTTTTCATTTTATTAGGCACTTTGAAGCATATATTTTTTTAGAGAAGTGGAATTCTAGCATATTTTAAAAGCTCAGGTTGTCATGAAAAAAAACATATATTGTGTTCCTGGGTAAACTAAAAGACTCCCCCAGGAAAGACCCTTAAAGGGAAAGTGTACAACATGTTCAAAATGGTCTGGCAATAAAAGTACCAAATCAGTGAAAGGGTTAAACAAAGCAGGGATTGTTTGTCCTTATATTTCAATATATTTAAGCTGGCCAACTACTGTACATCAAAGTCATCCCCGGTCTTGCCAGTCCTACACTCAACTTGCATCTGATTCATTAAGAATTCAATTACTTCATTATACATTTTACAAAGGGACTAAGTTTCACCTGCAACTTACTATACTTGGTGATTTCAGTGTAAAACGCCTGAACACACTTGGTTGCCTTTTCATTGGCCCCAGTGGGATCACCTGACTATAGCTAGAAAGGGTGGGAGTTACAACATGGAGCTGGCCACTGCTCCTGTCTAATCTATAACAAACAAGAGAAAATTGTGCTCACCACTAATTTTTTAAAACATTAAGGGGGGGGGGATAAAAGGTCATCTGCACTCAAGCCATTAACAATATATTAAAGACACTGAGGCACAAAATGTTCCAATGTCCTTAATATATTGACAATGGCCATTTGACATTGTTGCCCAGCTTAAATATATTGCAATATATGGGCAAACAATCCCTGCTTTGTTTAAAGGGGAAGGTATTTTTAGTAACTAAAGACACAACATTTTGCAATGTCCTTAATATATTGATAATGGGTTAAGGACATTATGTTATGTTGAAAAATATTTCAACATAAATATTCTGGCTTTTCTTCAACAATATTGATTGATAAATGTAATTTTCAGGCCAAGCCCTGTTTATTGAACTAATTTTGAACAAGGTGGTATAGTGTCCATTTAAACAAACACTGTTTATCTATGTAAGCTTTATCAAGTGCTGGTAAAATATTTGAACAGCTGGAAGTCTGTATCTAATATGAGTGTTTGGCTACATGTTTGCCCACAATTCTTATCTACATGTAGATATGGATTTTTTGATTGGTTTAAGGCATTATATACTGCAGGATTCTGATGACTTGAAATGTAGGAGTGATTTACCGAATGTTTTGAAAATTATGATATACCCTTTCGTCAGATAGAGATATAAGTTATAAGTTTTGCTATATAAGGTCCTTAAATGCATATTTATGTTAAATAGAGTAAATTGGATGAAGTAAATAACAGAAAATGTAATGTCAGTTAAGAAAGGGTATGTTCAGAATCACAGGACACTTTAGGTAGCTTTAATTTAATTTTTTCTATAAATGTTTTATAGAATAGCAAATATCTAGTACTGATTATAGTAGTAATTGTTGTTTTAGTACTTCCTAGTGATAAAATTGTTAAAACAACAAGTAATGCAGAAATAGAAGCTAAAATTTAGTTTTGAGCAACAATGGAAGATATGGTCATTTATTGTTGAATAAAGTTTGTTTCTGTTATGTATTTATTCATGTAGCTGTAAACATATTATTTGTACTTGGGTGGTGAACTTTCTAAGAGATAGATTACAAACAGTGATCAAACGTAGAACATTTTCTAGTAGAACCAATGATGTAAGTGGAGAACCTCATGAGACTGTGTTGTCCCATTGCTTTTTGATTTATTTATAAATCAGCTTATGATTGACAGAATGAGAGATACATGCTATGTTTGATTTCTGATGATATTAAATTGTTCAAAACATAACATTTCATGCAGGATGTTGTGATTTGAATAAACTGAAGTACCGGGCAGGAGTGAAAAATAACAACATTGATAAAGGCAAGGTTATGCATTAGGGCAAAACCAAGAAGAATTTTGGGTTGTTTTTGGATAACAGACTTGCAGCTCATCTTGCAATAAAGTACTTTCTTGTATTAAAAAAGGCTTTGACTCAACTGATGAAAGCATCATTTTGCATATCTATAGCTTTATAAATGGTACGGCCACACCGTCAGTATGCAATATAATTTGGGCATTTAGGAGGAGTCCTGAAATGCTAAAATAAGGTAGCAAAAGAAACAGAACTCTCAGAAAAGACTATAGAAGTTGGGTTTGTTTAATCTAGACGTGATTACAAAGGGACATAATAACAAATGTGCTAGATGACATTATAGACAAATAGCAAAGGATGTTTTTTAACACAGAAAAGGCAATAAAATGTTAATTCATTTATCTCAAATTAAATGTTTGTTTTTTTACCTGAAACAGTGAATATAGTTAATTAATTATTTTTGGCACTAATGCAGATCAGTGATAACTGGATATACTGAGGTCTGCTTAACTTATTGGATATTTGGATTTTTCAATCAAAATTAACAATGTAGCTATATTGACTACTGGAAAAGATTAATGGCATAATACAATCATGTCCTTCATTGGTCAAAAAATAAACTGTGTCACTGTTCTTTCTGTATAATATAATATGAAGCAGCTTTTGGTCCAATATTGTAAGGCCAAACAACTAGGGATGCACCAAATCCCAGATTCTACCAAATCTGAGCTATTTGTATTAGGATTTTGGCCAAATCCAAGAGCCTGGCTGAACCAAATTCAAACCCTATATAACTGGAAAAACGGTGTTCTGCATTGGGTATCTCCATCTGTGCACCAGTTTTTCCACCACAGAAGAAGGGTTTGTATTCTCCTGGTTTTGGCCTTGAAAATGAGAGTTCAATGCTTCTCTACAAAACAACACACAAAACATTTGTACGAATAAAAATTATTCACTGGCCAAATACATTTTAGTGAAATTATAAAATGACATTCTTTAACAAAAGAATATTTGGGAATGCATTACATTTACAAATAAAACATTTTCACTAGCCAAATAAATTTTAGTTAAATTATAAAATGACATTCTTTAAAAAAAAAGAAGCTTAGCTTGTTCTACCTTTTTTTTAACATATAGAGCAGTTGATAGACCCTAAGGACTGCAACACAAGATCATAAATAGCAATGTATTAAAAAATACAGAATATGTAAATGCTTTAATTGATATAATAGTTGTGCCACCTTCAGCAGGAGTTCAGTTCTCTACATCCACCTAGCAATGTTTGCATTCACCTATTCACAAGCTGTAATTAATTATGACAACCCCCCTTTTGTAGATTATACATGAGAAGAGTTTTAAAGATTTATTTTAAAGGTAAACTTACTGCAGAAATTCTTCTAGGTAAAAACTGAAACTTTGATTAAGCAAACCTTTCATTTGAAACAGTTTGACTCTATTGAAATGCAAAGCAATATAATTAAACTTATTTTTTGGTCAGCAGGCAGAAATGCTGTATGCTGACAAATAATTGCTTCTTTTATTGCGGTCAAACTCAATATTTCTATAATACCTTAAATCTTGGATTCCTGTCCAGAATGAGAAAGAAGAAGATGTTGTTTAAATCTTCTTTTAGCTTTTAAAATTGCTTCATTATGCAAGATTAGCCATCACTAATCCTAAGACATGGATATTCATTTACCATTGTGACACCTCTGAAATTAATTTTTCTCAGTGCCTAATAATGCGATTTGAATAAGATAATGAAAGCATTTTCCGCACCTTTAGAAAATTAATTTATTTATTTTTCAAAAAAAGTTTTATTC
Organism: Xenopus borealis; assembly: GCA_024363595.1. Lineage (NCBI taxonomy): Eukaryota > Metazoa > Chordata > Amphibia > Anura > Pipidae > Xenopus > Xenopus borealis. Next base: position 124,565,329 of record CM044433.1, on the reverse strand, counting down.
ATTAACATGTATTTGAAATGGACAAAACAAATGTTAAAAAGTATGGTGATGGTTGGGTTTAACATTTTATAATATGGGGTGCATGACAGAAAACAGAAGTGGAAGTAGGAAGTTTTTACGGGTGGTAGCTTTAAGAGTAATGGCAGGGAGTAAAAAGGGTAGAGATGTAGCTAGGTGCAGAGGAATCAAGGGTTTTAAATATCAAGAGAAGAAGTTTATTGGTTATACTTTTCTGAATGGGTAGCCATGATTAGGAATTCAGCAGTGGAGGAGCTTGAGAGGGGAAGAATTCTAGCAGGAGAATTTTAAGTCAAACTTCAGAGATGAGAACCAACTATAATGAAAGTATTTTTGACTAATTAACATTATTGAAAATATTAAAATTTTGCACAGCCTATTCAGCCAGTTTCATATTTACACTGAACTGTTCCTTTAAGATTTTGTATAACTTTTATTTACTTGTTAATTCCTATAACATCATATTTCTGTGATTACTTACCCAGCACTATCATGGTTATAATCCCTGCTCCTGGATATATTGTCAAACACAGTTCTAAAGCCCTCATTATCAGAATACCTCACTTTACACTTTACACAGGACTTTGAAAATTTCTTCAAAAACAAAACCTATTTCAACCACAAATTGTCATCCCTACAGGCATCAATCTTGGCCTTCCAAAGCCTACTTTGTCTTTGTTTAATTCTTTTGATCTTGTGATTGAGTTTGAAGTTTGTCAGCCTCTCTTCTCCTTGTCACTTACAACTTGCTTTCTTGATACTAAGTGTTATGTCTTACTTTAACACTGTGTTCCTTTCCTTACTCCTGTTCTTATATATAATATATATATATATAGACAAATACAAAAGGTCCTCTGCACTCAACCCATTAATAATATATTTAAGACATTAAGACATTTTGTGCATACAGCTACTAAAAAATGCCTACCCTTCAAACAACGGGATTGTTTGTCCATATATTGCAATATATTTAAGCTGGCCAACTACGTCAAAGTCATCCCATATCTGGCCAGTCCTACGATCAATTTTCATCTGATTCATTAAGAATTCTATTGCTTAATTATACATTTTACAAAGGGACTTAGTTTTACCCGCAACTTACTTGCTGCTTTCAGAGTAAAATTCCCAATCTGCCCTTTTATTAGACACCAGTGGGATCACCTGACTATAGCTTGTTCCTGCTTATGTAAGGTCTATTTTTAAAAAAGCCCCACTGGACCCATCTGATTTTTATTACTACCATTGTGACATTTTGTCTTCTCTCAATGTAAAATCTTTTCATACAGATACTGTAAGGTGTCATTTATGAACACAAGTGCAATTCTGAGCACCATGATTTTACTCTTAGTGTGGCATTTTCTTCACAAATCTAGCATCACTATAGTCAACAGGTGTATGTGCAATTGCTAGTAATGTATTAAAATCAACACATCAGCCCTTTCACTTCGAAGTGAATTTTGCAATTTACCTTAATGTTTTCAAAGTCTGGTTGGCTAAATATATGGTGTTCAGCAAGTGACGTGTACACCCTAATTTTTTTTACAAAGCTGCGCTGCACTACTCACAGAGTGAACACTGGAGCTACCGCCTGGTTAGGAGGTGGAGGTAGCTTCAGTTTTCCCCTAAAGCAACAACACTTAATTTGGAACAGGAAGAAAGCAGCATCACTGAGCATAACTAGACAGAAGAGCAAGCAGTGCCTTTTGATGCAAGTTTGATGCAAGTTTGGTGCAAGTAATGAATGGATTTTTGCACAAATGACTGTGGGGAAATTAACATGATTGCAACTCTGGTATGGCAAAGAATCCCTAAAATCTGGATAGTATGCAGCATTGGTTTTTAACTGCACAAAAACAGCCTTATATACTGAAATGATCTCCAGATTACTAGGCCAAATGACACGTCTCTTTTCTCATTCTATGGATATATCCCTGCTTTGATATTGCCAATGATTCATGTATTCATGAAAATTCATTTGGTATTTGCAGTCAAGCTACCTCCTGATTTTCTTCTTACCTGTCACGTATGCTAAATTCTAAAGTTTGTGTTGTGGCTTAAATAAGTAGAAGGGATCTAATATCCCATTCTCTGTTAAAAATCTAGTAAAACAATACTCCTTATGTTCCCCAGTCTATACTAATGCAATTTACTACTAACCAACTTCCCACCTCTCCCCTTTCAGTGTATGATAAACTGTGTTCTCACAAAAGAGAATCTACTCCCCCTCTGTTAAAATCTTTATTATGGCTTCTTGTTAAAAAAAGGCTAACTAATATAGCACAATCTTTCTGCTAACTATAAAGCCCCTTCATTACTCCTAGTCATCTCCTCATGTCTTAAACCTTTTTTTGTCATGGCTCATTGCCTCTGGAAATCCATCCATTAATTCCTCCATAACATAGTCCCTTTGAAACAAAATTCAAAAGTCCCTCTTGGAGTACTAGCACAGTATCTGATTTAGTTTGGGCACTTATGGCCTATGCCTCAACTAAAGTGCAACAAACCCAATATTGTAATTTTGTAATTGTAATTTTACTTTTTACTTTTAGATTGTATAACAAAAAAATCTGAATTATTTATTGCAATCTATAATGCTGTATATCAATACCCATAGAGCATATGAAACCCAATGGCAGCTAGTAAAATCATGTTAGCAGTACATGCACATATGGGCTTGTTTAATTAGGTGTTTTTCAGTCCAGTTTTATGATATTTGGCCAGCTGCAATGCAGATACCATAAATGTATTTGTTGTATTTGTGTTTTTCTGTTCTTTTAAAGTTACCTTACCTTTTCATATTAGCATTGAAGTTTTTTTGTTGAATTATATGTACATTGTGGAATAAAATGATTTGGTACATACCTTTATGTTGGCAGTTTAAACTAGCAGATACAAAAAAACCTAGGGCACATATTGCACAATTTTACCATCTGACGTAATTGGAAAGAAAATATGCTTGCATAAATGAGCTCTTACTGGTATCCAGTCTTCCAGCACATAAGTAAAGTGTTGAAATGAATACAAAACACATAAATAAAATGGAACATGGTTACTAACAATACAGTGAAGAGTATTGAACACCAAATAGAACTTGTGAGTTACACTGAATGAATCTGAAGACACTCAAGTGGTACAGTAGAGTTGATGCTGGTTATGAAGGCCAAAACTGGTGATTAAGCATTGTATGAGGGAAACTAAAAAATATGCCTTTATGGGAAGGTGGCACAGAATAGTAGTACTCACCTAACTGCAGGGGTTCTGGGGATGAGTCACAGCAATCCAACCACAGCTGTAGCTTGATGTTGAAGAACTGAAGAAGATGAGATGAGATGATAGAGATGGCTTCAATATACACAGATATTATCTTGTAAAACATAACACTGATGAAACCAGACCTAAGGCTCAGAATGCAAACTGCCTAAGGCAAAATACCTTAAAACTGTTGACTGGAGAGCAGAAAGAAATGACTGTTGTGAAATATTGGATAATCCCTTTCAATGATAAATGACAATTGAGAATTCTACCTGAAAAACAAGGGGGTAATTTCCCCACAATGGTAAAGAATAGTATGACTAAAGCAGAATAATCTCAGGGATATTCACAAGAGTAACCATGGGAGAGGCACAGTCCACTGGTAGTGGCATGTGTGAAAAACAACCATAGAAAGGGTATGGTAGCCTTTAATATAATTCTATTGATTTTAAAAAGTGCCAGAGTGCAAAGAGTGTTTATTGACAGAACTACAGTTAACTTGAGCTGCTTATTTACATGCAATTTGTATTAAACTGATAAGACTGATTTAAATAATCAGTCACGGTAATTTGCATCACATACTAAAATAACCATTAAATATGTACAAGATAATCTTATGGAGTACCCTCAGGGCAACCATGGTAGAAACTGACAGGGATAGTGAATTTAGTTTTTATTTAGCATTGATTTCAGTTAGACAAATATTTTCCTTTGTTCTGATAACAAATACTTTTTTCATATGTTCATTATGCATCCTAGTCAATATTACTAAACTACAGCGCATACATCTATGTGAGTTTCTGATTAGAAAACAGGAAGAACTATTTATCCTAATGTGGTAACAAATTAAAGCTGGATGCCTGCACTGAGCATATTATTCCCATTTAATCTTAGTACTAATCAACAACATTTACACCTATTAAGGTGTAAAATGTAGTAATTAATACATTTTTAGAACATATATCCACATCTGCTCTCTTTATTTTTCCAGTACATTAATGAACTTTGCTGTTTGCACATACTGTATATTATGTGACTTAATCCTTTAGAAACCAATACCTGAGTGCACCTTTCTCTGACTATGAGCTCCACTCCCAATACGTATGTATGTCTCGCATGAGACCTTAAATCTTAGGGAGTAAGCCCTCGCAACGAGGTGGAGGCAGGGTGTAGTGCAACTGAAACTGTATTCAGGGTGCGAAGAATTGGGCGCCAGTGGTTCTTATAACTTAATCAAAGAACATATTTATTGAACAGACAATCCACACTGAGGGTACAGCAATCACATTAGCACATGCAGGATCAACAGTGGATAGGCAATACTCACAGCACCTTTGGTCAGAGACTGTCCCATTCACACATGGGAGACAATGTATATGCAGCATTGGGAAGACACCCAGCTTTCAGCCTTTTCCCTAAGTGGAACCTGAGGAGACACTTCTAATCCTAGGTCTGTACACTCTCAATTCCTCGTAGGAGCCTCAAACTGCTCAGGTAAATAATCCTAACTCCTAGAGTGACCTATAAGTGTGAGTAGCCTATCCTTGCTAGGCCTGACCTGTTTAAGTTCCACTAAACTCAGCCTGCTTGCTCAGGCCAGAGCCAATACAAAAATGGCCTCTGTAAGCATGGCTTACAATCCTTTTATACTTTAGCACAGTGCCATCTACTGTTCACTGTGAGTAACAGCAAGGGGCATGAATTTAAAGCAGGAATAGGAAACAGTTCCTCCTCCTAACTGTATTTTAGGACCCACTTAGGTGTCCATAACACTTGGGGACTGCCTGTTAAATATACTGGGAGGTTAATTTACCAGTCCCCTACACCAGGCAACTTAAAATAAATCATAAACATGACGATTTTGAAGTCCCAGGCCCCATGATTATACAAATGCACTATTCATTATATAGTAAGGGGCAGATTTATCATTGGTCGACTTTCGAATTTAAAAAAATTCGAAATTCGACCATGTGAATAGAAGGGAAGTAAAATCCTTTTAATTTGAATATCGAATTCAAAGGATTTTACTGCCATTCAATTGGTTGAACGATCGAATAGTAAAAATTTGATCGATTAAATAGTTTGAATCGATTCAAATGATTTTAACCCTTCGAAAAACCACTTCACCAGGTTAAACCTGGAGAAGTAGCCAATCGAATAAAAATTTAAAGGGGATGTAATTAGAAATCCAACTACTTGAATAGTCAAATAGATTTTTATTTGATCCATTTGATTTATTCGATTTGATCGAATTTACAAATTTGATGGTCAAATTTACGTAATTTGCATATTCTAAAATTCAAATCGTGGGAATAATTCAAATTTTGTAAATTCGATTGAATTTTGAATTATTCCCACGAATTTAGTAAATCTGCCCCTTAGTGTGGTCTGCTATAGTCTACTCATCCTCTGCTACTGAAACATAACAGTAAACAATATTCATAATGTATACTTGTAATAATATAATGTATACTTGTAATAATTGCTTTGAACATAAGTTAGTTCTTCTATTTCTAGCTGTAAAATACTCAGTGATTCACACACTGCATTAATATTTCTTGATAGGGGATGGGAATGTATGGTATAGACTTTATGTACTAGCTAACCTATAAATAGAAAAGCTCTTGGGAAAGCCATGCCCTGTCACTTGGTTTTTCAGAGAAAATGAATGAATGATGCAACTTAAAATAATGTATTTGGGTGTATTTTTTGTGAGCATTATCATGTGAAAGTTTAAAGGACAAGGAAAGGTTGAAATGAAGTTTAATGCATTTTAACTGCATCTTCATAAAGTTTTTGTAGAACTGACTGCTTCCCCTATCAGTGTTTTCCTTCCCTCTGTATGCTGCTCCATTCAAAACCTGCCAGCAGCACTAGGGTGACGTCACCAAATTCTTTGCATTCCTTCCTCACCCTGCCCGAGGCAGAAGACCTATGTCTTTTTCCATTCTAAAACTACACACAGCAGTATTCTACTTATGAGCTCTGCTTTGCTTCCTTGATTGATGTCGCTCTAAGGAGTCACGGTTTGAGGAATTTTCACACATGCGCAACAGGTTACCCTGGTGTCAGCCTTATGATAAATGGAACTGAGACATTTAGAAGTGCAGATTTTAACTCTGCAACTGCCTGTAACACAGAATTAATTTAGCAATTCAGTACAATATGTTGTGGACTTTTATTCCTGCAAAGATTATGGGGTAAGCTTTCATTCTCCTTTAACACCTTCACAGTATTTTGGCACTTAAACAGTCACAATAAGAAGCTATATTTGCCATAGGCTTTTTCTAAGTTTTTTTGATCGAATAGAAATCATCCGATTTCTCGAAAAATCGTTTGAATGGTACTTTTTTTCATGAAATCAAACGTTTAGTAAGATCTTTTTGTGAAATCGGATTGTCTCTATTCGGTAAAATCCTAAGAATTCGATATACAAATTTTTCGGATTTGAGCCTTGATAAATCTGCCCCTAAATGTCCTATACTGTACATATGCCTGTTGTTCCAACCGGAAAAAAAAACAAAAAACATCTTCAAATGCTTTTTTCGGATTCAAGCTTTTTACCATTTTGGCGCATGCTAAATGTAGAAAATTTTGATTTTTTTTTTTTTATCCAAAAATTTTTTAGCCTTTATTAAAGCTACTCTAAAAAACTTGAATTTTTTGGGGAAAAACATAATGGTATCTTTGAAAAATAACCTCCTTATAGTCGCATGGTTTCATTTTGTGATTGTTCTGGAAAAACTATACTTCAAAGTTACCTATCAACTTTCACTCCTGATTATTAAATGGTGTTTTAGGCAGGTGCAATGCAATAGTATTGTATAAGCACTATGGCTAGCTTTAAACAAGTCCACGAATCGCTACCATGAAACTGACATTTGCAGAAGTGATGTCACAGGCACCCTTTGCCACTGGATTCATTACATTTTGGCCAATCTAATGGTAATTGGTGCTCTTGAAATTATCTTCCATCACTAAATACTAGAATCCCCAAGATTAAAGACCTGTGCCCAAAATGCTGGGATATTATACTACACCCATGTATATGCTTAATAAACCAGTGGTCTGCTTTGGAAACTTTTGTCACACTTTAGGAATCATTTATCACAGCAAGTGCTGTGAGCAAAGTACAATCATTCACACTTTGATGCAAATTGGACACAATTGATCTGAATGTTTTTTAAGTTTGTTGGTGTAATTTCCTATGTTCACTGTGAGAGTGATGTGTGTGTCTGTTGATGCAGGGTCTTGAAGATTCTGCATGTCCTGGAAGGGGTAGTAGCTCCAGGATTTCCTTGCTTCAGTAGATACAGCAGCACTTGATTTGGTACAGAAGGAAGGCAATTGTGATTATTACAATTATATGGAAGGACATGCAGTGCATTTTGACACAAGCACCTTCAATAGGATTTTTTGTGTGGCTAACTTGTGTTTGTAAAATACCCCTTTTGTGTGGTACAGTATTATCATTATATACTGTACCACTGATTAAATTGTACATTGTGAATTAAATGTATCTATTTAAAGTAGCTTACCACTTGTGTGTTTTTTTGCGCATAATACCTTCATATTCTGGCTCATAAATAGCCCAATTATAAGTTTCAGTACTGACACAACAATTCTAAACAGATCTTGGTTTTACACTTTCTGCTCTTCCTCACTACTGTTGTTATGGGGTAATGTTCCATTTTAAGTGACAATTTGAAGTTTTAGGTAGATTTTTGCATGTGTGAGTTCAGGGACTGAAGTTGGTAGAGTTGGTAATTCCATAGTCTACAATAGCATTTTATTTTTGTACATTAAAACTCAAGGTTAATTAAGTGTTTGGTAGACGTTCACGTTGGGCACACAAGTATGCAGTGCATGAAAGTGCTACAGTTTATTGTTTAAGTTAGAGAAATTGTTGCTCTTCCTTATTTACCTTTGATGCTCAACATTCGCTTGACTTTTCCTATATGAAGTAGGGAACACCAGCATGAAACTAAATAGCAATTATTTGTTATATTTTCTATTTTAGTGTAAAAGTGGCTATGTTATGTTTTTTATGCAATTCATACATAGTCCAATAGGTGTCAGCAATGGGCAAATCATGGTTGACAAAGCTTACAATCCATATGCAAAATTGATGTTTCCAAAAGCAGATACAGCAAAGAAATAATCCACAATGTGAATATATTAATAGTAATAATCTTTTAATCATGCATAATGTGAACCCATATGCATTGTTATATTAGATTTTTAATATATATTGATAGAGATTAATTACAGCTTTTGTTATTCAGTAAACTGGAAATGTTTTTCTTTTAAACAAACCAACGTACCACTCTTGTAACAATTTGTCTTGCTTACCTTGACTAGAAATTCTATTTAAAAAGTGATTACTACCCATTAGTGCTTACAATTTGAAAGGAGAAAGGAAACAAGAAAAGCATAACATCTGGCTTGGGAAAAGAAGGGTTGCAATGTCAGACATTGTTATTATGTAGTAAATAATTTAATTGTGTGTCAAAATATCACACCATGAGATGTTATAATGTGTATTGTGACTGCTTTCCCTGCACTCTCCGGACTTTCTAGGTTCATTTTCACTAGCTGTTCGCAACAACATTGTCAATCAAGGAGCAGAATATGTGATGCTGAGCTTCCCAGTGATGCACTCTATCATAGCACAGTTGTGGCTATATGGTGTTGATCTTGGGAAGCCCTGAAAGTGATGAGAAACCGATAGAAAACACACTAGGGCAGGGATAGTAGTATCACTGCTCCGCTGAGACAACTAATTGGTCACTGAGTTTGTGGAGGCACTGTGTCATTACAGGCTGAGGTTAACTACAGTATCAATATGTATTGGAGGTTACTATAGTATTATTGGCTGGGGGTTATAGTATTATTATCAACTGTGGGTTTCTGTATTCTGCGTTCTATCCTTCGAGTCACTGAGCATTATGTACTAGGGCTAGTGTTCTATGATATGCTGTGGGTCATTTGTCCACTATATTCTAGGGATCACTGTACCATTATAATCTAGATGCAACTATGATATTTTATTATCATTATGCCATCATGTGTGTGTCTGGGGGGGGAGGGTAACTGTACAATTCAGGGGGAAATGGTGCAATTATATGTATAACTGATTTATATGGGGGTTAATGCAGCCCATTTCTTAATATCCAAGGCAGGGCATCATTGTGTATATGCTTTGCCAAAGATTGCCAATAGCAATAGAACAGACTAATTTTGCTTATATCCTTTATGTAAAAATGCTATAAAATGCAGAGTAACAAAAAAAAGTAAAGTTCACTCTCAGTCTGTTTAGTTTGTAGATGTCCTAAATCTGGAAACTATGGGGGTTGAGCTACCAACATCAAAAGCCAGTTCTGAAATGTCCCTGGTTTCTTTGCAATAGGCAATATGAGGATATGCACTCACTTATTTTATTATCAATCAATCAATCAATCAATCAATCAATCTTGATTTATAGGAGGTCCATTGAAACTGTGAGTTTTCTCCTTAGTTTATTCAAGGTTACTCAGCAGGTCACAGGATCTATGAATGAAGCCATTGGGATTTCACATTTTGCCGCACCTTGTCAATTTAATGTGCTAAGTCCGTCCTCTAGATAATGATAGAGTGCAATGGCCTTAGTTCATAAGAAGCAATGTACTGAAACTACTCTAGTTCCTCTAGAGACAGGACTTAATACATAGGACCAGGAGATGTACACTTTAGCTCTTGTGCCACCATCAGTTGCTTAGTACTGATAACCTTCTTGCTACTTTGTACCAGAAAACAGTTAAGATAAATAAAGACTCAAATGATGACAGAACTACAAAGCAAAATGTTCTTATGTTATTTTTATACACATTCAGTAACATCTTTAGGTGATACTTTTTAATCTGTTCAAAGACTGGTATATTTAAAATTATAGCTCCTCTATTTTAAGATGCTGCAGTCCATACATTTGCAGCAAGAACATTCGCCATGATGACTGAATTTCTTAGTCAATGCTTTTAGGTTTCAACTGTTCTTAGACACCCACTCAAATACTTTGCATACCTAAAAACAACTCAAATACTTTGCATACCAAAAAGCAAAGTTAACAGAAACTATCTACTTTAAAACCTATATAGAAAGAGTCCTTGTATACTTTTAACCTTCTACATTTTTGTAATTTAGAATTTTAATCCAAAAAACATCCACAGTCCTTAAACATTTTCAGGAATATGACAATTAGCTACATCAGAGAATTATCAACAATTGCAGAATTGAGCAAATATTCAGTGTCGGACTGGGATGCCAGGGTCGCACCAGAAAACCTTAGACCAGGGGCCCACCAGAAAACCTTAGACCAGGGGCCCAACTTTCCAAACTATTATTCCTTCTCTCCTCACTTAACCTCTTTATTCTCCTATTCTTTTAGATCTACTTACTATACTCTATTCTTCCATTATCAAGCATCTTTTTCCACATAAAGAAATAGGGAATGAACATAAAATAGGCCAAATTGTTAGAAGCAAGAGGGCTCACTGACACCTGGGCCCACCGGGAGTTTTCCTGGTATCGCTGTGGGCCAGTCCGACACTGCAAATATTTGTTACACAATCATTTGAAATTTCAATTCAATTTTCAAAGTGAAATTACTTTGAAATTCGACCATCGAATTCAAATCGTTTGAAACGTTTGATTGAATTGTTCGATTTGAATGACTCAAACAATTCAATCAAATGATTTGAACAATTTGAATTCAATTTGAATTCGATTGAAAATTGACCTATACGATCGAAAATAGAATAGGTCTATTTTCGATCAAAAAAACTATTTGAATAAAATCCACTTAGAAATTCTACTACTGTTGTATCTAGAGTATGGTACAATATAGGTGTATTACCCCTATGTAAATCAAAAGGGAAGACTATACGTAAAGGGAAATATACCTCCTATTTTCACATGAGTGCATGCATTACATACAACTAGTGATGGGTGAAACGGGCGCGTTTCGCTTCGCCGAAAAATTTGCGAATTTCCAGAGAAATTCGCGAATTTTTTGCCGATTCACGAAACGAGTCGCGCGTCAAAAACGCTTTTGGCGCGTCGCGTCAAAAACGACGCGCGACTCGTTTTTGGCTGCAAATTTTTGGCGCAAATTTTTTTGCCCGTTTCGCGAATTTATTCGCCAGCGGCGAATAGCGGGAATTCGCCACGAATTCGCCCCTGGCGAATAAATTCGCCCATCACTACATACAACCATTACATCTGCATTACATTGTGGAACCACTATGGAAGCAGAGGAACTTCAGGTTTCAGAATTCATTACTTTACAATGAAGCTATGTAAGTGAGCGATTGCATTACACTCCGAGCATAAGGGATTTTGGGAAATAGCTTGTTTGAGTTATCATGGTATCATTTATGCATCTTTTAAACATAAGCCCCGCTGAGTTGGTTCATGTCAAAAAGGTGCAATATGTTCTCTTTAATTGTGTGAGCAATACATATTGGGCAAATTTACTATTATTCCCCAAAAAAATTTGTTTTTATTCGATATTCGATTAGCATTCAGTTGTCGATTGTTAATCAAATAGTTATAGGCTACCTTTTATTCGATATTCGATCATTTGACGATCAAATACAAATTTATTCGATCAGTTGAATAAATCATTCGACTGAACGAATAAATCAATCGATCATTCGAAGGATTCGTACGATTCGAACGATCGAAGACTTCGATCGTATGAATCCTATTCGATCAGGACTTAGCCTCAGAAGCCTATGGGAGTGCTCCCATAGGCTTCTATTGCAATTCGGTAGGTCCAATCTGCCGAATCATTCGCTGGTCGAATGATCAAATGATGGAATATTCGTCCATTGGACTCTAGTCGATTGTATTCGATCGTTCGACCATTCGCTATTCGATGATCGAATATGCCAAAATTCACATATTTGACCAAACGAATAAATCCTACGTTCGAGATTCGATCAAATTCTATCGAACTTCGAATCCTTCACGTGAATATAGTAAATCGGCCCCATAGTGTTATACATTTATCTGATTTGTTTTTAATCACTGAATAAATTAATTAAAACAATGCATTTTTTTTAATTCTTAGGAAATAGGAAGTCTCACAAAATTCATGTTCTTGGGTTTTTAGAATTTTTTTCATTGCTGTGGAAAGAATGTTATACCCCCCCCAAAAGAAAAAATTGAATCATCTTGTCATATCTATTACTGCGAATAAAGGTTTAAAAGTCTAAAGACATGGTTTAAGCGTCCCTTTGTAATTCCATGGGAAGTATACAATTGAAGTGCAATGGTAATAAAGAGAATTGATTTTTAGATTTTCTAAATCATCTCCTGTATGTGCCTCACATAATTATAATATACAATATTAAAGATGTTCCATCTTCATTTTTATAGATGATACACTGTATGCATGCATAAAGGGATGTATACTGTATGTATCTATAGGGCATATGATGTATGTCTAAGATGCATCCTATAATATACAGTATATTTTTCTTTTTCATTAAAATAGATGTTTATTACATTTATTTACTAAAACTATTAAATGTGAATGGCACTTCCAAAATCTACCACCAACACACATGGAAACACACACAATCGTTCCATAACTACATGTATCTTTGAGTCACGCTCTTTATCAACTATAGATGGAAATCCCTTTAGGAACACACAGAGCAAAAACAGGTCAACTGTAACAAATGAATTGCAAATGTGTTAAAAGCATTGATTGTCCTAAAACATCCTATCATATTTTTGCAACAGTAAAACCTTTGACAATATGTCATTCCCTCTCCCTGTACTAAGTATATAAAATTCAAACTACATTTTTAGTTAGTAGAATCAGTACATTAAACATATTTATTTGCTACCGTTTGGCATAGGAAATAGCATATCTTTAATTTCATATAAAAAAAGTTCAGAATTCTAAAGCTTTATATGTATTTGGTTATATAAAATGGAAGTTTTTTGTTTATGAAATGGTAATATACATTTTATAACTAATGTATGAATGAAAGACTCTTTAACCAGCAGCAGTAAAAGTAAATATATTTTGTATTGAGGAAATATATGTTTAAATGAATTGCTGCACTTAACCCATGGGTTTCTCCTTACACTGTTCTTTAATAGCAGAAAAATAATTGAGGTGACATCTATGTCCTTGTGAAGCATGTTGGATGCAGGCGTAATACAAATGCACCCTGACAATTCAAAGAGGAATATAGGCATTTACATCCATGCAGTAAACTGGCTTGATCGGGAGCTCAGAAGATTAATGGTTTGCGGTTAAAAGTATATTCATTTGGTACTTTAGGACCAAACTCTGCTTGAAGGCACACATGATTTAATGAAACAGCTATGTTGGATTTTCTGCAAAACAGAAAGAAAAGGACAGCTTTATTATTGGCATTTAAAGAATGAAGAGAACATTGTTCAATAATAATAATACAAATACTAAAAATAATATAAATAGCAAATGTCCCAACAATTGTGTTAACATTGTCTTAAAACAAAACCCTTAATAAATTTTTTATTTCGGGGCTAAAAACTCCTTTGAAGCAACAACATCCCTATATATATAT
>CM044433.1:124477231-124531210 GCA_024363595.1 Xenopus borealis | reverse complement strand
ATATATATATATATATATATACATGTAGTGGCTGCTCTTCTGCTTATGCCAGTTGTCTTTGGCATCTGGTTGGGTGCCATAAGGGCTTACTGGAGCAATCACCACCTCTTGACCTGGTAGTATCTTTCCAGGGTCCCACAGTTCCACTATCACCACAGCACAATTGCACCAACAGAATATGGCACACATTGCACTTGCATGCCAAACACAAGAAATTATACCAGGCAAACAGAAAATATTTGTACACACAGTTGCATAAATGTTAGCAAATGGGGTATGGTTGTGGTGAGAGAAGCACAGTTGTGTCAAATTCAGCAATCTCTTGCATCCCCACTGGTGCTGGAATTCTCGGTAGAAATGCTGCATTGTGGGAAAAAAAAACATAGTGATTGTGCTCAACTTAAATGAACCCTCAAGACTTTAACTGTCTTCTCATAAAGCATTGAAATAACAGACTATCAACAAACTTGTATTTCACTGGCTCGAATTGAGGGAAGATGTTACACCAAATTAGCTTGTACATATCAGTGACTGCTGCCTTAAGCAACCTTTCTACAATAGCTTGTGTGTCACTCATTGGTCACCTGTCAGAAAAGAAATGCAGGTAGTGTTGGACTGGGTATCTAGGGCCCCTTCTTAAGGCTACACCACCCTTACCCCTTTGTAAACTCCCCCCACAGACCCCAACTTGTTTACCTTCTCTCTTCCACTCTTTTCTTGGTCCGCAGAACTTAGCCAGTTGGGGGGCAGATCTCAGCCAGCAGTGGGGGGGGGGATGAGCATTTTCTGCATGAATGTAATCCATTTATTTTTATACTCATCCTCAACTTTAACATATAATCACAAGGTATAATGAAAATTAGTGGTAGGAATTTAATGCAATGTAAATAAATATATGATTTGAGTCTACAACTTATAGCAGCATTAATTATGAATTATAAGAAATATAAAGTATATTGCTATCCTCAATAATATCTGAAGTTACAGTGCCATACAGTATATTTAGAAGTTACTTGGTTTTAGACATACATTACTAAGTTGCTTGTTTGGTGTACTCAGCTTCATTTTATTAATCCAATGTTAACCAATACCCTAGTGAGCAAAAGCACAGCTCTCTTCATGTCATGAAAACAAATCTCTTAGAACAGGGGTGTCCAAACTTTTTGCAATGAGGGCTGAATTTGGTGAGGTGAAAATGTGTGGGTAGGCCGACCATTCAGGGCTGAACTCCACGGATGATTTGCACAAGATTCGACGTGCTGAGCAAAAACACATGCATCTGTGGAGTTGAGCTGTTAGCCTGACATTCTTTGAACCATTATTACTGAATTGGCATACTGCAGTTAATCAGCTGTGTGGGGCTATGGAGGGTACAATATATTTGCCCTTATCACCTCGTGTGTTGCCCTCATTCGTAATTAATGAGGAAAAACAATACTGAAGTCAAATTAATATATCTGAAGCCCTGGAATCTAGATTGAGACAGATACAGTTTTAATCTGGCATTTTTATCTAAAGAAAAAATCAGGTATTGAATGTTAAAATGTCCCCTCTAAATAGACTTATTATTATATTATTATTACTAACTGGGTAATGGGCAGAGTCCCCCCTCCTCCTATATCCTTTGTGACATGACGTTTCCTTGAGAACCAAGCATTTCAAGCTGGGCCACATTCACATCCATCCTGGGCTGCAGTTTGGACACACCTGTCTTAGAAGGACAATGCGAATACAAAATGGTAGATGTTACTCTGGGATTTGAATAAGTTAACACAGCAGTTGAACATAAATTCATTGTCTCTTCTTTTTCTTTTAACATGTCCTGTGAAAGCACATAACAGGCTTGAAAGTTTGCTTTCTTCTTCAGGAATAAGATTAGATATAAAATAATTTCACTTACATCATTTTGCAAGCAAAATTACTCTAGGTTTATTGGAAAAGAATAGGGATGCACCAAATCCAGGATTCGGTTCGGGATTCTGCCTTTTTCAGCAGGATTCGGTTCCGAATCCTTCTGCCTGGCTGAACCGAATCCTAATTTGAATATGCAAATTAGGGCCAGGAAGGGACATCACATGACTTTTTGGCACAAAACAAGGAAGTAAAAAATGTTTTCCCCTTCCCGCCCATAATTTGCATATGCAAATTAGGGGTTGAATTTGGTTCGGTATTCGGCCGAATCTTTCAGGAACGATTCGGGGTTTCAACCAAATCCAAAATAGTGGATTTGGTGCATCCCTAGAAAAGAAGAAGATAAAACAGTTAGCACTCATTATCTATGTTTTGTACTGGTTGTTTCACTCCTAAATATTAGGGTGTTATATCACTAACTGATTGACACCTAAATGTCCAGTATACAATAGTCCCATATTCATCTTATCTCTAAATATATATATACCTTCCCTCTTTGATCAAATCATTAGCAGCCGCTTAGTGCAGCTTTGCAAAAGTACATACTTATTAGCCCTCGCTACTATAAAACAGTTTGAAAGCAGATGTTTAATAAGGAGTATTCTGGAAAAAAACACAAATCTAAGAGAAATACACAACTATTGCTAGAACAAATACATCACAACACAATATAAATTTAGAGATACACGACATACACAAGTAATCATATATATATATATATATATATATATAAAATGTCAGATATGTGTAAAGTAACTAAAAGTAAAAAAAACTCCATAAATGAAAAGATGTGTATTATCTAATTGCCAGAACATTACTTGCCTATTCTAAATTAAAAACAAGAATGTTTCTGATGTGAATAATGTATAAACTCTGTAAAGCACTGCAGAAATGTATCTGAACAATATGAATACCAGGAAATGCATTTTAAAAATGAATAACTAAAAGAAATACTAAGAAACTGTATTATACATTGAATAAGCACAAATGACTACCGCATGGTAAAAGTACAACCTGAGCTACCATAGCTTTCCTGCGTGATTATAGAACTTTATATGCTAAAGGAGAATTGACATACTAATTAGTAAGACCTGGTTTTCATCAAAAAGAGAAAGAATCATTGCCAGCAGACAACACTGTGATGGCTTTACCAATAACAGACTTTCCAGGGGCAGCCTGTCACAGCTAGAAGGACCATTAATCAAGTCAAGAAAGGCATGAACAGAGGCCCCACCAACCCTTATGACAGTATAATATTTAATTCCCACAGAGAGTAGGAAGAGATAACACCATTCTTGGATCAGTACAACTAATGAAATTCTGGTCTTCCATGCAATAAAAGTCCTATGGTCTTTGAATGACTTTATAATGATAAAATAACACCACAGTGTTAAATGACTTGACCCTAATACGGACACCCCCATAAAAATATGGGAAGCATTTTATAAGCATCCATTGATTGTTAAATGTGGCTTCATACCGTACACTACTTACTATACAGATTATCTGACATTGTTAAACGTTTGATATTTTCTGTTGAGAAACTATTCTTTGTTTTTTACATTTTACATTTTTTATTCCCAAAACTTTGCTTTAGAATGGGTTAGAACCAGAAACAAAGATTAATGATTACTATATGCGGCAAACTCTCCGGTCCTTTTGTATAATGCTATAAAAATGATCTAGAAAAAAATGTTCTTAATATTGGGGTCTGATAGATGTAAAGTGTAAGTTCAAAGAAAATATTTTAATATGAATTGTATAGAAATAAATGGAATGTCAATTTTTAATTTTTGGTATTCCTGGGTCTTTAATCAAAATACATAATCTGACAACAAATTGATATTGTGATTTACACACAGAATAAGATGATAATGTTACACACCAGCACTCAGTGTGAGGTACAGTAGCTCTTTGATTCCTGTGTTATGTTTGGTACCTCTTCTACAAATTGAAGAGATTTGTGGTATAGAAAACTAGAATTTTGAGAGCTTTGTATCATTGAAGAGATTTTCACATGCTGTGTATCCTTCCTGACAGAATCGCTAATGGCATACCAAACTATCCTATTGCTGTCAGAAAGATCTTACCTATTTCACAATGTAATTGGATATATAACACACTGAAGGAAATTTTCTAAGCTGCAGGTTGGAAATCCCACTCTAAGCAGTGCCATAGTTAAAGAATATTTTTCACTTCCAGAACACAATTTCTTTTTACAGATCCAAGGTTTAACACATAAGAAATGTACAAAGTATAAATAAAATATTGATATGTACGTTTCACTACCTATACACAATAAAGAAAAATGACCTTGCTATAAGACAGTCCTTTTCTGCCATTTAATATAAAGGGAATAAATATTTGACACTACTGTATATGAGAAACAAAGGGACTCTAAGACAGTAACCATTTCTCCAAAAACTGCCCATGCATATACTGTTTACTAGTTATTTATATCAGCTTGTAATTATTGGCATTTATTGTATATGGCATATGACTCTGCCAAACTACAAGAAAGCTTTGATAAAGATGAATTACAAAAAAAGAGATGACAGAAATCATTTCAAAATATTCACCTATGTAGGAGATTTTTGTGAAATAATTTTGAATATAGTGCTAAAACCTTTACATGTAATATGCAATAGAGAGTGCAAAGGTTTCTGCAGGGTTATTAACCCATAACAATCAATTAACATGTAGCATTTATTCTTAACCATAAACTTCTGATTATTTGCTATGGATTTTTAGGTCTGGGAAACTTTGAATATATATCATTAAATGAATCTAGTAATACAGGAAGGTTCCTTAAAACCTGCAGTTCTCATTTAAACAAATGCTAATGGGCCAGAAACGGAAAAAGCTAACAGTCTGAGATTAGAGCATACACTCAAACTCAGCATTTACATTAAGAGGGTTACTTACTAACATCCAAATGATCTCCTATTTTATTAAACCTCCCATGCCCAGTCAAACCCAAATTAATTGGATTGTGGAAAAACTGGATAAAACCGAATTGCTGGCTTTTTTTCCTGAATAGCTCGATTTTCTCGAGTTTTTGCCCAAACTCGCATTCCCAGAGTTATAGGGGAAAGGAGAAGGTGCCGCATAGAAGCTCGCAAAGACCATGTTACCTAAGTGCAGTCTTAAAGGTATAGACCCTGAAACACAAAATAGCCATAAACTTCTGATTTTTATGCACACAACGGAGGCGGCAGTAAGGGCTGCATCCGCCACCCCTGACCCTCCCAATAAAAACACTGACCCAATGCTAGCAGAGGTATTACAAGCAATTACCTCAAACCACACTGCATTAGTCAGTAAAATAGATGAACTAAAAACAGACTTTGCCATACTAAAACATGATGTGCAAAAGGTCAGGGAAAGGCCAGGCAAAGGACAGGGAGGTGGAAAGGAGATTTACGGATCTAGAAGACTCCACTACACCACTACCAGCCCGCATTACTACTGCTGAAAAACAAATACTACAGCTGGAACTTAAAGCTTATGATCTGGAAAACTGCTTAAGGTGGAACAACATACATATTTTGGGTTTGCCAGAAAGAGCAGAGGGCACTAACAAATTGTTGAACAATGGCTGCTTAATACATTTGGTCAAACAGCTTTCTCAGCGGCCTTTACAGTTGAAAGGGTGCATAGAATACCAGGCAGACCTCCGCCACCAGGTGCACCTCTACGTCCACTAATTGCCGCCTTCTTAACTATCGAGACAGAGATACAGCATTATCGTGAGCAAGGAAAGCTGGCGAACTCTTACAAGAAACCCAAAGAATATCAATATACCCAGATTTTTAAACTGAGGTATGGAACCAGAGGGCCAAATTAAGTTAGATAAAGGCGAGATTGCGACAAAAGCAGATTCCATACGCCATGATTTTTCCAGCTCTCCTGAGAATCGCAGCTGACAGGAAAACTAATTTCTTCTCCTTCCTTGAGGATGCCATCTCTTGCCTGTAAACAAGGCCACACAGATCACCAAGATGGGAGTGAACGGATTGGGCTTATCACAAGAACCTGTGGACTCCACCTGTGCAACAACAAAGGCAATTCTACGCTTGACTATTACAGCCACAGTACATCAAGACTGCATAAAGCAGGAGAAAGATTATGAACAGTACTGGACAAATCACATTACTCCATGGCAAACATCAGGACAAGTAATAAGAACAATGGGACAATTAAAATAAAGGGTAAAGTAATATAAGAACACTGTAGCCCTAAGGGTAGCAATACCCCAAGACTCTCAGGGGTAACTTTTCAAACTCTTTCAGATACTAACCTCTACAATTGTTTAATTCAAGTTGAAGTTTTGGGATAACAAGCTCACTCTACTGTTGTTATGGAGTGGGTAGGAAGGGAAAAGGAAGGGATTGGGGAATTGCTTTATGTTTGTTTTGGCTTTTCTCTCCGTCGACAGACTAAAATACTTAAACTAGTGTAAGAACTCTGAATGTAAGGTATATAACTACTCAAGAATATTGCTTCCGGTCAAACATGGCTATGGTTAAATTTCTATCTTGGAACAATTGGGGTCTGTGGGATCCGATTAAACAAAGATTAGTTTTTTTTACTTTATCCGAAGAACAAAACCTCAGTTCATTTTACTGCAGGAGATGCACCTGACTGGCATCAAAATACTAGCACTATTATTATTAACAACATGTATTTCTATAGCGCCAACATATTTTGTAGTGCTGAAAATGCTCTGGATCGGCTCAATGTACTATTCATTCTATTCCAAGGGGTGTCCATTCTGGCCAGTAAGACTTGTCCTGTTAGACTAGAGAGGGTCATATCAACAGTAAATTGATGGAGAAAGTACTTACTCTTCCTACTTCACCTTTGCTCTGTACTATATGTAGGGCTCTCTAAAAGGATATTGCATAAAGCAACTCATATGTAAAACCCTGCTTCATGTAAATAAACCGTTTTCATAATAATATACTTTTTTAGTAGCATGTGCCATTGGGTAATCATAAATAGAAAATAGCCATTTTAAAAAATAAGGACAGCCTCCTGGGATCCTAGGATTCAAAGGTGCATACAAACATACCTAACAAACTATAGAGTTAGGTCACACAAGCCAATTAACAGACAGAGCTGTGTCTTTTACTCCCACACTTCTTCCTGTTACAGTTAGAGTTGAAATATTTCTGGTCAGGTGATCTCTGAGGCATCACACAGACCATCTCAAAATGGTGGCTCAAGGAAAGAGATGTAAAAGGGCAATATTTACTTAAATATATATTCTAGTTTGATAATATTCTTTAACATGCCCTTAATATGATATAAACTATCTGTTGCTCAAGTATTCATTTTGGGGGGTATAGTTTTCCTTTAATGGGTGATTTTAATGCAATTTCAGATGATGAGCTAGACAAGTTGAACCCCCCTAGAATAGGTACTCCACCCTTAAAAGGAACAGTTCAGTGTAAAAATAAAAACTAAGTAAATAGATAGGCTGTGCAAAATAAAAAATGTTTCCAATATAGTTAGTCAGGGAAAAAGGCAAACTATAAAGACTGGAGTGACTGGATGTCAAATGTAATAGCTAGAATCCAGCTTCCTGCTTTTCAGCTCTTTAACTCTGAGCTAGTTGGCGACTTGAAGTGGGACCACATAGGACATAACTCTTCAGTGAGTTTGCAATTGATCCTCAGCATTCAGCTCAGATTCAAAAGCAACAGTCATGTTCCATGTGGCCCCCCTCAAGATTGGCTACTGCCTAGTCACCAGGGTAACAAGTCAGTTGAAAACAAGAAAGCTGCAACGCAGGAAGTTGGATTCTGGTTATTATGTTAGACATCCAGTCACTCCAGCATTTATACATTACATTTTTGGCTTACTAACTATATTAGAAACATGTTTTATTTTGCACAGCCTATTTATTTACCCAGTTTTTATTTTTATACTGAACAATTCCTTTAATAGGTGGACATCACTATTTAAATTAGTGGATTTATGGAGGGCCTGCAACCCATATTCAAGAAAATATATCAGTTATTCAGCAAGCTATAACAACCTGTCTAGAATTGACCTAGCCCTGGGATGTGAGTGTGTGAATAAATGTGTACAGGGTATAGAAATTCTCACCAGGGGAATCTCTGATCACTCCCCAATTCTCCTCAACTTGCAAATATCCCCTGGCCTGGTGGACAGGATCTGGATCCTGAAGCCCTTATGGGTGAACCATGATCAGCTAACTGACACAATACACAATAGTATTGAGTAATTCCTATCAGTAAATCAAGAGGAAGACCCCTAGATATAACTTGGGATGCCTTAAAGGCATATGTACGAGGTGAATACATAATATACCTGTATTAGCTATAAATCGTACAGCAGACATATCAAAATACCAAAAACTGCAAACAACAGAAGCTGCATATGTACAACAACCTACTGAGCAAAAACTCAAAGAATGGGAAGACAGTGAAAGGTCACAGTCATTGGCTCAACTAGAAATCACCAAAAAACATATTTTATACCAAAAGAAACATATTTTTGAGAATGGTGATAAGAATGGGAAGCTCCTGGAGATGGAAATGCATCAAATGTCATTCCAGTAGTAAAACTAGAAGACAATGGGGAAACAGTTTCTATACCAAGGGAAATAAATAACTGTCAGGATCGCGCCGCCCGGAAGCTTACCTGCAGCTCTGGGCGGCGTGTCCTCTCTTCCCTGGCATCACTCCCACAATGGCGGCGCCCATAGCTGTCACGTAGGCAGTGACGCCGGAGCAATGACGTCATGGCGCCACGACGCTGCAGTGTGCTGACGTCACGCGCCTGCGCCGTTTTGGAGCCAAATTTAAATATTTAAAGGTGCATTGGACGCCATTATGGTGCCCAATTATAGGACTTCATTGCTTTTGTTCCTGGGTGTTATTTTGATCCTGTTTTCCTGTATTTTGACCATTGCCTGTACCTGTTATTGAAGATTGCAGCCTGCCTATAAACCTTGCTTGGACCTTTGACCTTGATTCCTGCCTGATCCTTGCCTGTACTGCGTTATTGGACCCTTAACCCCTAAGCTTCCTCCTTGGTCCCTACTACTCCCCTAGGGTGCCTACCAGGCCTACCCTGACAATAGCAGGTTTGTAAGCTATTATAAAGAGCTACACACTTCTAAGCTCAGTGCCTCTCAAGTGGAGGTTGGGGATTATTTGGTGGGAACTGACCCATCTAACTTAGACGAGGATTCCACTAACTCTTTAGCAACTGCTATCACTCTAAATGAGGTGAAAGATTCTATTAATGCCTCTCCGGCAGCGAAGACACCAGGTACAGATGATATGCCTATGGAAGAAGTATGGTAAGCAATTTGCTCCACTTAGGGAAATACTGATTGTCCTGATTCCAAAACCTGGGAAAGACCCTCTAGAGTGCTCATCATACAGACCAATCTCTTTAATCAACGCAGACAGGGAAATGTTAGTGAAGGTATTAGCCTCTAGACTTGCAAAACTTCTCTCTATTATACTCTCCCCAGACCAATCAGGTTTCATGTCTGGTCGGACCTACGACACACATTAGAAGCATGACTAGACAATGAAGATTCCTTCAACTCGGTGGAATGGGAATGCCTTTGGGCTACCATGAAACAAATGTAAACCCCAATTTTATAAAATGGGTTAAAGAACTTTATCATCTCCCAGTTACCAAAGTCAGGACTAATACTAATGTATCTAACAACTTTCCAATCACCAGAGGTGCAGATGCCCCCTGTCGCCATTGCTGTTTGCAATTGCTATGGAAACCATGGTGAATTGTATTAAGCATTCCTTGAAGGAATCTGGGTTAAAAATAGGCCCAAGACAAGAGATCATTTCTATGTACGGAGCGATACACTCCAATATTTAGTGAACTTAGATCAAGCCCTACCACTGGCCCTAAAGGTGATCAATACACATACAAAATATTCAGGACTTAAAATCAATTGGTCCAAATCAGTACCCTTCCCAATTTACCCCTTCCACCAAATTCCCCCTCACATCAACAAGGCTTGAAATGGGTAGAGACCTTCAAATACTTAGGAATATGGATTCATAAATTCCTAGAACTTAAAATATATCTGGTCCTTAGATACTGTATGTTGAACAAAAAAAACGAAGCTTGGGCCCAACTTCCTCTATCCCTTACACACCCGGACACATTAATCTGTTTAAAATTGTAAATTTTTTCTCCCAAAAGTAACATATCTATTTAGACAAGCCCTGATTGGAATACCAAAAGCAACCTTCACAAAGCTAAAAAGTCACATGCTCAATTTCTTCTGGAATGGTAAATTCCCCAGGCTTGCATTACAAACCCTACAATTACCAACAAACATGGGAGGATTGGTAGCACCAAACCTATTTGTTATCATCTGGCATCACAAATAGCAGTGGCATGACAATGGACAACACCAGATTTAACTAATGCAACTACAATTCTAGAGGCTCAGTTATTGGGATCCCTGGAGGAGCTAAATAATTTATTACGTATATAGAGGTACTAAGTGCACCCCGCAAATGAAAGCTAATGAAAGCCACAGTAAAGGCAACTGGCAGACAACTCTTCAGTTTTTTCGAAAACCCCTGCAACATAAATCGAGTTACACCCCTCTGTGGGATAATCCACAATTAAACCACCTACGTAGTATATAGGACCCATGTGTGTGGGCAAGGTTTAATAATAAATATATAGCTGATGTGACTGAGGAAGGCATGCTATTAATATATCAATCAGACGGAAGACCTGAAGGGCGCATCACACTCTGATATCAATACTTAGTATGTATTGGACGATGATGACTCCTAGGTGAGAACATCTTAATATAAATATAAGGCTGTAGGGTAGTCACATAGTGCTGCCTACCCCCCACAGGAAAGGATAATGGGGATGTAGGAGAGGAATATGGATAGCAACCTATGGGGAACCTAAATTGATGTACACTAATCTGTATTACATCTTTTGATATAAAAGGGGGAACAAAGAGACACCACAATTATTATTATTTATGTTTTTTATTGGTTTAATTATATGCTCTGTAATTACATACTACAATGTTTCAAAAACTATAAGTAAATTGTAAACTGTTCATTCTGTTTGTAATACAATGTGCATCTGCTTAATAAAAAGAATGTTAGATAAAAAGCATGCAGAAACACACACAACATAATGACACAACATAATGACTTCATGTGCTTCTGTAATCACTAATTTAATATGCGAATGGCAGAGAATTATGGTAGAGTAGAGCACTTGCACCTCAAGTGAGCATTGAAGCATGTGCCTACAAACATAAAAAAGTATGGGAAGATGCCTTAGAGATACTGGGTGTGATATTAGTGTGAGGACACATCTTGTGTTTACCAGCTTTGTGGGAGTATCTGCCTTTTTTGACAAGGAGTGGTACCTTGGGAAAGGTAGTGCTAACTGGGTATATGAGCTCTATGAATGGATTTCATACAGCATAAAACTAGTGGCAGATATACCTTCTATTATTTCTATATTCAATTGACATGCCTAAAACATCGTAAATCTGCATTAGTGTTCTCTCTAGATGTATACTTGGAGCTGAGGTGGAACCTGACAGGAGTACCGGAAACTTTGTATTGGCAAAATCTCAGAACCTATTAGTGGTTAAGACTTTGTGCCAGGAACTGAACTGTGCTTTTAATATCCCACATGAAGGTAACTGTGCAATTGTCACAGTATCACAGGGGTGAAGGGAAGGGTGCAGTTTATACAGAGTTCAGTATCTTTAGGGTAATAAGTATGTTTGAAAACAAAACATTGCTCTGTTTGTAATGTATGATAAAACATCAGTAAATAGTTTTTTATTGAAATAAAGTGTAAATATAGCAGGTGTATTCTACCCCTTTACATCATATATTTAAAAAAAAAAAAAAAAATCTGTAGCATTCCAAATGCCAATGAATAAATGAACAAACTTTCAGTTGCAGTTGATTATTTTCCACACGTGGCTATATTTATGAGCAAATGCTCTCAGCTGCTAAACAGTGAACTTACACAATGCCAGAACCCATGTAACCAAAGGCAAAGCATTGTACTGGAACAAAATCGGACTGAAAAAGAATTTAACACATAGCAGGCAAGAAACTTTTTACATCCTTCTTTATGTAGCAGTTGTGTAAAACTGACATGAGAATGTTACATTGTTCTTGCATGAACAGTAAAATGTATATATTCCAGTTCTGGCATGCACTGCAGATAACTCATGAATGAGTAATAATTGAAACATCTGATCAATGTGTTTAAGGCAGTTTTTTTGCTTCAGCACAACAAATTCAGCTTGTAATTGTAATATATCAGTGTTTGAATAATTTATTTGTTAGGGAAAAAATATGAATAATTACACTTCAAGGCATTTTGTTGACAAAAAATAAATCAATCAGAAGCAACAGATAATACAGGTGAATTATTGTGCTTTTAAAGTACATCTTCAAAAATATATTTCCTTCTGTTTCTCTTGTGAGGGTTGTTCTAAATTTAACATTTTTTCATACAAAGTACTGTAAGTTGCTGGTGAAGCTGCACTGGCAATAAGCATGACAAATGTGCTTTACAATAAGGTTAATCATGGGCAATTTTTTTGTTTCAAATCATAATAACAAAATGTAAGCAGAACTTGGAAATCCCATAAGCTTGACCAATTGTTTTCAGATTCAAACTTGTCAAATGGTATAGGGTAGTGTTAGCCCAGAGAAGTGACTGGTGTGTTTGTGTGGGGGGGGAATATGAAAGCTGGTTGAGGGAAATGGTCATTTTCTATTCAAAATACTCCACAAAGACCAGCTTGAAGTTCAGGGAGTGAGGGATTTGGGATGAACACCAATTTAATTGACTAAGTGGCAGATATAGTTAAATATATGTAACCCTATCTTGGCATAAAAGTGCCCCGTCCAACTATTCATGGTAGAACATGGATATCACTGGACTCTCTTACCCAGATGGGCCTCCACTAAGTGGAGGAGGAAGTTGTTGTGAAATTATATCTTTCTGCTGCTGTGTAGAAATAAAAAATGGATGCCACAGGTTCTTGCAAATGGAACAGAGGGTTTTATTGAAACCACACCACAAAGTATGCATATGACCTTCAGGGAGTCCAGTATCAACTATGAGAACACCCTTTCAAAGCTACCAGCTAGTGGTCCAGATCCAGATTTCCAGTGGGATCTGTTACACTAAGCATAAATCCCTTCAGCACTGGGGTCCCTTCACTTTAATGAAGTAATGCCTACGGAGAGCTACCTCCAGTTACAACACTGTGGTAGAGCACACAGCTGTACTTGCTAGCTTGCTTCTCTATCTAGAATGTACTTTTAATAAACCCTCTACTAAACTTCATTCACAGGGTCTCAGTTTCCTGACTTTCTCTAGAATGGTTACCCCTCTAGGGCAGAACTCTGTACTGGGCCTTGCTTTCCCCAAACACATCCCCCCAGGTATAAAAATGGAGGTCAAATGTCAAGAAGCACCCCTTTGCAATCACTATATTAAGGTAGCATGTGGCACGTGGCATGTCCAAAGTCAAATCATTGTATCAGATTTCCCAGTTCATAGAAAAAACGTCCAATCAGAACATGCAAGTCTTTAACCTATCTAAACTCCTTTTAGCAATGTCCAAAAAGTATATAATGTCCTGTTAGGAATTTTTACTATAGTAGAGAGAGCCAGGCAGTGCAGAGAGGCTAGAGTGAACAGCAAAGTCTTTGATAAAGTAAGCCAGGCAGTGTAGAGAGGCAAGGGTTACAGCACAGTCTTTGAAAAGTAAGCCAGGCAGTGTAGAGAGGCCAGGGTTAACAGCATAGTCTGTGATAAGAAATTATAAATATTCTTGACTTCAGCTTCAAAAAGGTTAATCAGTACTGCTGGAAACTCCTTGAGCAAATATTGAGCTCAGGCAAGAAACAATACAAGTTTGAGTAATTCTTAAAATTCACTCATGAACAGGAAAGATCAAGGCAGAGCCATTGCTAAGGAGCAACCACCAGGAAATGGGACCAATGAAAAAGAAACATTGCCAGTGACCAGAGCACGCAGGGTCTAGCGAAAAGATCCCTCCTCCTGATGCTGTGGTACCAAGGAAGAAGACCAGAGCTGAATCCTACAGTAAGCCAAGTCAGGAATCGAAAGAATCTCGGAGCAAACAGCCACTAAACCTACTTCCGACACTGCACATGCGCACATTCTTTTATATAGTTACATAGTTAAATTGGGTTGAAAAAAGACAGAGTCCATCAAGTTCTACCCCTCCAAATTAAAAACCCAGCATATACACACACACACATCTCCACCCTTTCACATCAGTGTTGGACTGGGATGCCAGGGGCCCACCAGAAAACCTTAGACCAAGGGCCCACCACAAAACCTTAGACCAGGGGCCCACCACAAAACCTTAGACCAGGGGCCCACCACAAAACCTTAGACCAGGGGCCCAACTTTCCAAACTATTATTCCTTCTCTCCTCACTTAACCTCTTTATTCTCCTATTCTTTTAGATCTACTTACTATACTCTATTCTTCCATTAGTAAGCCTCTTTTTCCACATAAAGAAATAGGGAATGAACATGAAATAGGCCAAATTGTTAGAAGCAAGAGGCCCACTGACACCTGGGCCCACCGGGAGTTTTCCTGGTATCCCTGTGGGCCAGTCCGACACGGTTTCACACAAACCATATATGCCCATAGCTATACTAACTGTAGAGTTTAGTATCAAAATATGGAGAAGAGGAAGGTGGCCGCAAGCTCCGGCGCTTTACATGTCCACACAAGTGCTACAAAGTGATACATTTAAAACAGTGTTTAGAAAAGTGATTATAGTGTTTATAACAAAACAGAGGTGGATGCGTGGATAAATGAGAATACCTATTCCACATCCATTTGATGTCCATAATTAAGTGGAAACAATGTGGAATATTGACAAATGTGCTTAGGAATGTTTGAATATCTCTGGGGTGTAAGGGTGACTTAAGTAGTTTGCAAGGTATACAATTACTGTATGCTAACCCTAACCCTAACTATAGAAACAATGCTGGGTCAAACAAGTCAAATAGTACTTACTGGTATGTCTGCACTTTTTTCAAACTTTTATAGAAGAAAATATGGTACAAGTAGGCTATCCCTTATCCAAAAACATATCCAAATAATTCAACAGTTTTTTTTAAATAAAAAAAACAATGTTTTGCACTTAGCTGTATGAATCCATATTAGTGGCAAAAAAACATATTTTTTAACTTTTAAAATGTTTGCTAGTCAGGGACGATTCCGCTGAAGTTGCTTGCAGCTGCTGCCCTCCCTCCCAGTCTGTGCTCACCTTTTTTTGGCATCAGAGAGGGTCCAGGGGGTCCAATGGGCTAGCACTGAGAGGCATAATTGCACTCTCTATGCTAGAAGAGCCAACTTTCTGATTTGAAAAGCAGAAATTTGTCTCTTAAAGTTACCAGGGGTAGCATTTTTGCTACCACTGGTAAATATTGGGGCACTGCCGCTTAAAGCGGTTTCTCAAATCACCTCACATACAGTGACTTTGTTACTAGTTGACTCATTAGACTATATAATTTCATTTTTCAATAAAGCAAATGTATACACACAAGTTACACTACAGGGGAGTGTAGGCATAAGGATGATTTATTTGCACCACACGAAAGTGGTAAGTACGTTATGTTGAGGATAAATGAAAATACTGACAGATTAATATTAATAAAATTCAGCTTAAATATATTTCTTTCTGATCCTTCCTAATTTTAATTTAACTTTCGTTGTGAAGCAATTTAAAAATGACCACAAGAAAATAGTCTTGCTGTGAACCTATTAAATTATTATAATTGGAAACTTCAAAAAGGTTTCATAAGCACATGAACTTAATTACAGAAAGCAGGTTGTGAGAAGTGCATATAGACAGATTTACTGTGATGAAAATAAAAACATACCTGTAAAGATATGAGCTGTATAATTCCACAAAAAAATGTAAAAAAAAAACGATATATTGTCCGCTATCATTGAAAACCTTCAATAAAAATCATTAGTGTCAAGGAGACAGTTTTAGAAGAATGAATGACATCCCTCATATGTAATAAAAGGCACTAAGTAAGCCCAGGTGCAGTAACCCAAAGCAACCAATAAGATATTTGCTCTGTTCCTATCAGATGCAATTCAATAATAAAAATGTATCTTTCTGTTTATCAAATGAAACTGTTGAAGTCTATGGGAAAAATAGAATTGAGTGGATTTTTCTTCTCCTTATTTTTCTCCTCATTTTTCATGTGATAAACCAGACAATAATGTTTTTTCATTTATATGAATCTTGCCCATATTGCCCATATCCATAATAAAGTTTCTTTGTATTTTAATATTTGCAATGCTAGAAATATGGCTTTGACTCTGGCAGGTATTATTTGAATGGAGTTTTGTAAGCTTTGAGCATCATCTCAATACAAGTGGGCATATTGTCTCTGAGTAAAACTTGTGTATGAGAAGGCTTAGATTTACTTCAACTTGTAGTGTATTTGTCAACCCAACATAACTATATAACTAAGATATCAAAGGTGTAATTTATAGAGACCCTGGCATTTGCATCCAAGGTCTAGCTGTGGTCTGCACTTTACTCTGGATAAAAATGTGTGCAGAGGTGCAGAATGCAGTTCCCTAAGGCCCAAGATGGCCCTGTTTTCATGGCTCCATTGCAGCCTCTGGCATCCATCCTTGGGGCTCATTTATCAACACTGAGCAGATTTGCCAATGGACAGTTACCTATAGCAACCAATCAATGATTAGCTTTTTAAAGTCAGCTGCAAAACAGAAATTTGATTGGTTGCCATGGGTTACTGCCCATGGGCAAATTTGCCCAGTGTTGATAAATGACCCCCTTTGTGTCTGAAGATTGAGTAAGCTAGGGTATGGGAGAACTCCTTTGTGCCTCCCATGACCCTCCTGTCATGCACTGCTGTACACAAGTTTTATTTATTGGGGAGCAAAGGTTTCTGCACTCCGTTCTTCTACATGGGTGCAAAGTGCAAAAAATATGGTAGATTATTGCAAATATTTTTGCACCCTACCCTGCTGGTAATTAGTTATCCCTTATGAGTTGAATTTTATGATTAGACACCTAAATACTTTACACTTTAGCACTTCTAGTATAGCATAATGTATGTATTTTCTGTCTCTCGTCTTTAAGACAGAATCT
The DNA here is from genome assembly GCA_024363595.1 of Xenopus borealis. NCBI lineage: Eukaryota > Metazoa > Chordata > Amphibia > Anura > Pipidae > Xenopus > Xenopus borealis. The sequence continues at coordinate 124,514,085 of CM044433.1, read as the reverse complement.
TGAATCAATCTCCCTGTGCTTTATACTGTTGGCACAGCACCAAGTCCTCAATGAAGACTTTCCTTTTAGACGAAAAATTATTCAAATATAAACATGCTTCCACAAGGTTACATCACTAAAATCAACTTGTTTGTTACATAGCATTCAAATATAGATAGAATCTAGAAATATAGGCATAACAAAAATCTATGGATCGGCATATGGAATCTATCGGCATATGGATTCTATGGAGCTAAGATTTTTTGCAAGTAGCCATGGCCCGTGATAGGTCTCATTTTCAAAGTCCCTAGACCATAGTTCCTAGTAATGCCAGTCCTTGTCCCTTGCTCTACTTTGTATCACTGAGTCCTTGAAGTTTCTTTTCTGACCCTGGTCCTCCTTGCCCTTCTTGTGCTTGTTTGTAAGGCCTTAGACAAACCGGCTGTGTTCTCCACCTTTTGATTTCAGCTGGCAGAGATTCATCCTATTGTAACTGTTAAGCCTTTCATTCGCTTTAATCCATCTATTGCAATTGCTGAAAAACACTGTGCACAGTCTTCCATAGGCCTAAGAACTAACTCTTGCCAGGTTTCCATGTCAAATGTGCCTTGATCTGTAAACTCAAACCTCACTCTATTATTTATGTATACATCTGCCACCTTAACCTACTTTGAAGTAAAACATAGAGGTAACTGAGTAGCCAAGGGCACTGCTATAAGGCTCCAACCCAGGTTCATGTCAAGTCCATGATCATTAAGAAACCCCTGGGTTTTACTTGCCTCATGTAACACAGGCAACCTAAACTAACAGTAGCCATAGGCAACCTATGGTCAACCCCGTTAATTGAAATAAAGAAATTTTAAAGAATAACTGTAGTGTTGAACAAATGGTAATTGTAGTTTAATACTGGGAAAATAGCAAAAGCCAAGATGCATATTCAGTTAAACTCTGGGACTGTGAATTTCCCAAAGTGTTTAACAACTATTTCAGTAGGACCAACCACTCCAATGACATAACACATGTTAGTATGTTAAAATTATCTTATCTAAAGGCTATATCTTTGCAGGTTATGTCTGTTAAAGGTGGCCATAGATGGACGATATTCGGTGCGTGTATGGTGGGAAATGAGTCGACCGATATCGTCAGAAGATTAAGATATCTGTCGGCTGGTTGATCGAGCTGGACGGAAAATTTTGATCAGATGCCTTTGAAAGCACCCTGAACATCGGCCATTGTTAGTGCTGAATCGTCAGATACAAGTAGGATTCTATTGTTTCTACCTGTATATTTGACAATTCAGCTCTACACGTGTGTGTTGAAATGAACTATCTTTCTTGGAAAGATATTTTCCGAGAAAAATCGTAATTGTTACGTCTATGGCCAGCTTTAGGATAATTGAATACTGAAACAAATCATGTAGCTTTTGTATTTAATTAAACTTTAACAAACGCTATCCACTTAAAAAATGAATAAATACAATGAAATTTAAATGTAAGTTAGTAACAGTAACAATGATAATAATCCAGAGAAACAAAAGTGTCAAATCTAACTCAAAATTATACCACACACAATTACTACAGTTAAAGAAATGTGGGTAAGGTAATTTAGAAATTTAACTGGGTTTTATTTAATTTCTTTAACAGGTCACAATTCATAGTTTAATCTGTGAATTTGAGTGCTCTGCACGTCAAACAATGTCGAAATCTGCATCTCATCAGTTGCAAACACAAAGCTTTTCATGTTTTAAAAGCCATTTATAGTTTTACATTCTTTATTTTCTGTGTCAAATGTCAGAACAAATTCCTTTTAGAACTACAGTATGACTGTGTACTTTTATGATCGTGCTTTAAAGATGTGTAAATACACTAATAATTAACGTATGTGGCTTATTAATATTAATATTGGTCCATAATGCAGTTGTTTTCACATTTATAAACTCTATAACTTTTGGTACAGTGAAAATAGCTTAATAAGAGGAAAGTGCAATGGTTTACTTTAATCTTTAAAGAAATACATCTAGACATCTAAGAAATATTTCAAATATTTCTGTTAATAACTAACTTTGTTATGTTACTCATACCCCCCCGAATCTGAATTAAAGTGAGGAGGTGTCTCTGGGATCCCTTTATAACTTAGAAGATCAAGGCCTTCCCTTCTTTTTCCTAATATCCTAACTCAGGCATGTGGTTTTTGGGAATAATATTATTAAATTGTATTGCTAGTGTCTCTTTTTATGCAAGGGGTGTCTTCAATAAACAAAATAGATTAGAGCTGTTACAATAAATTTGATGTATTTTATCCTTCAAAGTTGTGATTTACAATTCCATGTGGAAATCAGATACATCCTTCCAGTCTAGTGCCCCACATGGCCTTGTGTTGTTGCTTGCATGGAATATTGCCAAAGGCTAGACATGTTGATCCTTTAATTGTTGCAATTACCTGTGGTTAACACTAGTTTCCACCCCTGCACCATTGTTCATTGTCAGTTTAATTTCCTTGTGTCTGCAATATCAGCTAGACACATTCCTGGGGTGGAGATATGATTGTTAGCACTGCTAGTTACAGTATTTCCTAAAAAGTCTATGTTATGTGAAGACACCTGTCAACTGCCAAGCCATATCAACTGTAAATTGTTGTAAACTACATTTTTCACATTGCTCTCATATTTTCATGCAATAAGCAAAAGGGAAATTTACTATTCCAACTGTGCAAATGAGATTATTTTATTAGCATGCTAGTATTAAATCTGCATAGAAATATTCATACTGCAAGTGCCTGCTCCAGGCTGAAATGCTCAATGGTGTCATATAACAGTTAGAATCCAAGTTGTGTCTGTGTGATGTAAATGAAATATGCTAATTTCATTCAACCATTTATTTCATTGTGGAATTTACAATCTTATTTGAATATATTTCTTTTCATGCAGAGGCAGCTTCCTATAAAGGAGCACTACACTGCATTAGCCAAGTGGTATTAAACAACAAGAACATTAAACTTATTGGTTAGCAACTTTATGTCTGTATATAACACACTTTACACTCATTTGCATACTTGACCCAAACATGAAGTCATCTGATCAAACTATAAAAATAACTTTTTTTTAGAGAAACCTTGGCAGCTTTGAATGCATTTGTGCATACATTCTTAGTCTCTGAGATTTCATACTTTCCAATCCAAGAGAAATTAATATATTTAAATTTAAAGGGCAAGGAAAGGCAAAGAAATAAAATCCCATTTTTACTTTCTTTAATGAAAAAGAAATCTATCTCCAATATACTTTAATTAAAAAATGTGTACCGTTTTTATAAGAAACTTGACTGTATGCAGTGAAATTCTCCCTTCATTTAGTGCTGTTGATAGGAATTGTCAGACGGTCCCTAACGTCTGGCAGGGAAACAATAATACATATGAACAGCAGGGGGAGCCCCTGCCTTACTTACCAGTGATTAAGAACTCAAGCATCTTTGTTTTTTGATCATTTATGATGATCCCTAAGAAGCCCAGATCACACTGAGCATGTGTACAGTCTTGGTCTTGCAAAGATGTATAACAAAGTTACAAGATGACAGCCCCCTGTGGCCAACTTTGAAAGCATAAATCATTTGTTTGATTAGGCTTGTGGTGCAGTAAGTTCATGTTTATGTTTAGTATACAAAATACAGCATTTCTAGCCTTATTCTATTTTACACTTTCCTTGCCCTTTAAAGCCACAAAAAGAATTCAACTGCATGACCTCTCTATTAAAAAAATCCCAGTTATTGCCTTGACATTAAAAAGCCATGCATTCAATTTATGCCACAAATTCAATGAAAAAAAACATTTATTAAAACACCATGTCATCATAATTAGTCTTGAGCACAACCTAGGACCGTAGATAAGATTGCTTGCAAATTTAATAAATTACTTACTGGTGCACATTGTAAACCCTGGTAAACAATTTCACTCTACTGTACATAGCATCACTCCCTCACCTGTGCTTGCCACAAGTTAAAATTATGGAACATGGTAGGCACTAAGTCACGGTAAAGATAAGGATGAAACAAAAATTGTCAAATCAGGAACAGAAATCAGGAGTCAAGAACTTCTAGGTAACTGAGACCTTCCACAGTTAAGGGTAGCTTGCAGGGCTTGGGGATGATTTAGGGGAGGGGTGTCCAAACTTGAGCTTTACGCCTGAGCACGTTTCGCCACGAGAGCTTTATCAAAAGCCTTATGGCGAAACGCACGTTAGGCGTAAAGCTACGTTTTTTCGATTGGAACTTGCACAAGCAAGTATGGGAAATGGATGGGATGGTGCTGGTTAGTCCTTAATGGTGGTTTGATCGTTTTTTTCTAACAGTGGTATATTCAATACACCACTGTTATCAGGCAATCATTTGTTTAATGAATTGAGCGATTGGGGACCCTGCTTGGTGATGCCTTTTGGACACTAGTAATAGGGATTAGGCCACACAACATAGGAGCCTCTGAGAGTATATAATGGTAGGAGACCCTTATTGGCATGCCAGGCATGGTTTGCTTTTACTCACAGTATTAGCTAACAATTGAATATGTTTTTTTCCTTGCCTGATTATAGACAGACTAGGCGACTGGTACACAAGTGTTACCACCGTCAATTTATATAATACTACCACACCATAATAATTTCACGATATCTACATATATATATATATTTTTCAAAGGTATTAGTTTTTAAGAGGGTTTAAAAGTTTTTTTGATTTAAGATCATGGTGGGGTCAGTGCACTAATTGTATTTTACACTGAATATTTTATACAGAGTATTTTATACTTTAATACCAGATCATAAGTAGTGATGGGCGAATCTACCCTGTTTTGCTTCGCTGAAAAATTTGCGAATTTCCAGTGAAATTTGCGAATTGGCGAAAAAATTTGCGAAACGAGTTGTGGCACGGTTTTGACGCGTCGCATTTTTTTGACGCGCGTCATGTCAAAAACTACGCACGAATTCGTGGGAATTCGCCCCTGGCGAATAAATTCGCCCATCACTAATCATAAGTCATCAAATTATTTTAATTGTTTTTAACATAATGAATTATCCCTCATAAATTTAGTTAAATTTGACCTTTTTAACAAGAGCTATTAAATGTTAAGTTTTAAGCAGAATTTATATAACCATTGGATATTAGTGGACTGTGAACTGCCTATTGTATACTTACCATCCTTTTTGGCACTTGAGCACTTTATATTGATGAAATGAGTTTGTATAATTGATGAATTTTCACCTAATGAATTTTCATGAGTGATTTGATAATAACCAAATGAATTTGTACACCTGATTAATTTTTTGAACTTGTATGAATGAATTGATAAATCACATACAAAAGTATATTATACTATATAGGGTGTTTATTCTTCACATAATGATAGATACACATTTTCAACTGTAATTTTTGTTACACCAATATAATTTTTCCTTCACTGTACTTTGGATGGTGTGACGTGTAGAACTCTCTTGTGGTTCTTTCCTTTTGGGAAATTGTATTGCAGATTAAAACTGTATTTGTCTAAATCTAGATTCCAGGGTTTCAGATATATTAATTTGCCTTCAGTTTTGTTTTTCCTCATTAATTACAAATGAGGGCAACACACGAGGTGATAGGGGCATATGTGGTACCCTCCATAGCCCCACACAGCTGATTAACTGCAGCATGCCAATTAAATAATAATGGTTCAAAGAATATGAGGCTAAGGGCTGAACTCCACATATGCATGTGTTTTTGCTCAGTGGTTCGGATCGCACGCAAATCGTCCGTGGAGTTCAGCCCTGAATGGTCAGCCCCCACATATTTTCACTTCACCAAATCCGGCCCTCATTGCAAAAAGTTTGGACACCCCTGATTTAGGGAAAGGCACAATAGGCTGCACATGCTGCAAAATGCATTGCAACTGTATCTTTTTTATTTAAATTTTATGGTTTATGGTTCTTTTATAGTTATTTTTTACATATCTCACTCATTTGTTTGGACTCTAATACCATCCTTATAATACTAAAAAGTACATAGAAAGATATAGGGGCAAATTCACTAAATCGCGAAGTGTCTAATGCTAGCGCTAATTCGCGGACTCTGGCGAATTTTCGCTAGCAAAGTAGATAGACTTGCGCAACTTCGCAACCTTACGCCAGGCGAAGTTGCGCACTGACGAAGGATCGTAAATTCGCAAATTCACTAAGATGAGCATTTTCCTCTACGTTAGCACTTACGCTAGACATTACTTTGCCGCGAAGTTCAATACAATAGATAGGAGGTTGGAAAAAAATGTCCCAAAAATTTTTTTTGGGGGGGTTACCCTTCTTCCCCCCTACACTTCCTAACATATGGCAACACAACTATACAGGGGGCACATGTAGGGCAATAGGACAACTTTATTTAATTTATTAAAGGTTTCCTGGGCTGTAGTGGAATGTAGTGGCTGTAACATATACTTCTGTTATAAGTTAAAGTTCCCGCCGTATGCAAATTAGGCTTTTCTAGTGTAACAGCGATCTGCCTAGCGAAGTAACACTAGCACAACTACGCTACCGTTCGACAACCTAAGCGTAAATTTGCACTTTAGTGAATTTGCGTAGGCGAAGTGCGGTGAACGCTAGAGAAGCCAACGCTAGTGAATTTGCGCATCTTAGTGAATTTGCCCCATAGAGCAGAATGCCACCAAGATCTTACTGTTTACCCTCTCCTCCTTCTGTCAGCCTTTCTTCTATCTCCCCTTGGATGACACAAAACTGCCTTACAGTATATTCAATCCGTCCAGAACTACTTTCACAATATTTCCACCATCATTCCCCTCAGATTTTATTCATACATGGTCACTGGCTAGAAGTCTCTTTTTTATGTTTTCACATTAAAAAACCCCTTGGCATATCCTGCCTTTTTTCTTCTGCACAGCACAGCACTGCCTGAATTTACTTTTCCTTTATCCTCTCTCTTTTTTAAAACCAGTGTAGCTAATTGTGTTGCTGGTAATTAGACTAGTTTCCTGTTTAAATATTGTGAACTAGCTACATCTGACATGGGTTAAAGAGTTTCAAATGACTTCTTTTCCATGCAATCTTAATTAAAATGAATAAAAAAAATTAATTTCCATCAAGGAATTGATAAGGCTTATTTTACAATTAAACATTTTGAAAGGCTCATTAGTTATTAACTTACTATGTAGCAAGGAACATTTACATTCATTTTCATTTGATTTTTGACACAATTTTTGAATATTATTTTTAAAAATAAAAATTTGAAACCTGTCAAAAACCACATTTAAATTCTATCACTAATATAGATATAGAACGTTATTCATAAACACTAGAAAATAATTATTAGTCATTTTTTCCCTACTTGTGTAGTATATTAAATTGTCTTTGCATGCAAATGGAAGTTGGTCTTGCTTTATTGCAGTAATGAACTATTAATGAACTTGGTGACTTCGGGGTAGGTTTTTTATGTTGGCAAACTTCTTTAAAATCAACACTTGATGAAATGTGCTTTAAAGAAACATATGTTAACCTTTGTATAAAAGAAAACAACCAGTCAGGTCTTACATGCACAATGTAATGTTACACTTCATTAACCTTACCTCAGAGTCATTAAGAAAAATTAACTGGGAGTGATTGAACATTGGAGGTAACTGACCTGGTTTTGGCTAATTACTATATTCTCAATGACCCATTCATGGTATCTGTTTTGTTTTGAAACGTTATTGTTTTAGTTCTGTAAATACATTAGACCCTTAATATGCAAAGTGTTTATTCAACAAGCCTATAATTTCAGTAAATTAAAGTTGATTTATTTTTTATATTAAGAAACTCTAATATAGAGGGCATTTGAAAGACAATTCACCAGTCAGCTCATAAAGTAGACTCACTCTCTTTCTTTTTTAAATTTGCTGTATTCATATTCATTATCAAATACAGATCAATGCAAGGAATCTTGTTATGCACAGGATACAATAAATGCTTGTGTCTCCAACCACATCTTTCTTTCTCATCATTCATATTGTTCCACACTTAAGTTGGCATTATCTAAATGTACATATTTAGTCAGCTATATATGCCATTCCATGATGAGTTCCAGTTGTTGGTTCAAAGTTCTTATGTCACTGGCCTTGCACAGAGACAATGACATTGATGCCCCTGTGCTAATAAGGGGAATGAGAAATAATCAGGTAGAACAAACCAATACTAGCATGTGGTTTATCCTGGTGAAAAAATATAATGCCTATTTTATTTCCTGCTTTATTTCATTTTTGGTAAAGTACCACTTCACAAAGGCTTGACATACATTCTGTACAATCCATTGGCCACATCTAAGTTCTGCTGGGAGATTTATTATTATTAATAATAATAATAATAATAATAATAATAAGAATTATAATAATGATGATATAGCTGCATTACACAAGCACAACCACATTTTTCTGTGTTTTATAGAGATTATTCATCATTCCTTTAAGGAGCTTACAATCCATCCATTATAAATTACAAACACACATACACAATATTTTATGAGGAGCTAGTTAATCTGCCTTGAAGATCTCAGGCTGATTTTGAGCTTAGCATCCAAAGCAAAAAAATATTTTATGAGAATGGATTTTAAGAGAACAGAAGTCACTTCTTCCACCTCCAACCCCAAAAACCTTGTAGCACCTAGCATATGTTCATATGTTTTTACATGCACTTTGAGGGTATAGTGCCCCTTAAGGACATTATCAGAGTCAAGCTCCACTGTCACATCTCTTCAGTCAATCGACATGGTTTTCAGGATCAAACTTTTTTTTTGCCCTACAAGGGACAACACAAATATGCTTTAGATGTCAAATTTATTGTATTGCACTTGGCGTATATGCTGTACATGAACAAAAGGGCAACGAGAGCAATAATTTTGCTTCTTCATTGGATACTAATGTACTGTAGCTTGCAATTTGCATCTCAACTGATATAATTTAACCCTTTATCATGTGTTTTTATATGAGCAATAAGGCATGAGATAGAAATGTAAAATATGTAATTAACATTTAATAGTCCTGTTAAATAGGGATAACTATTTCAAAAATTCACCCTGCAGAGCTGTGCTATCATTTACAAAAGTCTGTGAAGTGTGCCATTAAAAAATAAAACTACTACTAACCCCAAATGGAGTGCGGGCTCTATTAGCCTGCACCTTTGATTGGGGATAATATTTTTGCCCAAGAGGTGCCCTTTAAATATATAAACACTATAGGGGTCATTTACAACTGCAAGTACAGTGCACAAAGTACAATTTTGGGCCCAAAATAGCATATTTTTTATACACAATGCAGCATTTTCCCCAGAATTCTAAAATATTTGTGGTTATGAGAGGGTGGTACGACTTACGCAGTTGCGGTGCTTTAAAATATGCTCAGCTACTATTATCCTTTGACACAAGTCATTTGCACTGAAAATCTTAGTTATCAGGATGGTGTAATTTCTGCTACTTGCCATTAAAGCAAAGTCTGTGCGCAATTCTTTAAGTGTAAAATTTAAAACAGGAGGCAGTACAAAAGTATTGGTGCCATGTGCAACTATATAGTAATTCAAGGAGTGTCTTTTGATACAAGTACCTTTAATGAATGGGAAACATTTTCACAGGAACTGTTGCATAATCACAGTTGCTGTTTTAGTAGTACTCCCAGTGTTCAGCCTTTTCCCTAAGTGGAACTCCAAAGGGCACCAGCCCAGACCTAGCTCTGAAACATAGGGGCAGATTTACTAAGGGTTGAATTTGAGGGTTAAAAAAAACCTCAAATTCGACCATGGGAATAGTTAGGGAATAAAAATTCTCCAAATTTGGAAGATTTTTACTGCAATTCAATTGGTCGAACATCTGAATAGAAAATTTCAATCGATCGATAAAATCGCTTGAATCAATCGGTAGCATTGATCTGGCGAACTAGACAGTCGAATACAAATTTAAACAGGAAGTACTTTGACTGTCGAATATTCAAATAGATTTTTATTCAAATCATTTGAATCATTCCATTCGATCGAATTTTCAAAATTCACTGGTTGAAGTGGTCTTCAAAAACATTCGAAAAGTCTAATTCAAAAAAACTTTTTGAAAATTCGATCGAACTTCGAATCCTTCATGTGAATTTAGTAAATCTGCCCCTTAGTTCCTACTCTGGCAATTAGTACCCAGAATCCTTGTCCCACTAAATCAGTGATCCCCAACCAGTAGCTCACGAGCAACTGTTGCTCTCCAACCCCTTGGATGTTGCTCCCAGTGGCCTCAAAGCAGGTACTTATTTTTGAATTACTGGCTTAGAGGCAAGTTTTGGTTGCATAAAAAACAGATGTCCTGCCAAACATTCTCTCCTGTAGGCTGCCGGTCCATATAGGGGTTACCAAAAAGCCAATCAGAGCTCTTATTTGACATCCACATGGACGTTTTCATGCTTGTGTTGCTCTCCAACTCTTTTTTAAATTTAAATGTGCTCATGAGCAAAAAAGTTTGGGGACCCCTGCACTAAACACTCCTCAATGGAGGCTGTGCTGCTTGGCTAAATAGCCCTAACTACTGTATCTATCACTCCTAGTGTGATCTATTAAAGCCCATAGCTCACTAGAACTGACTTATCTATGTTCCAAGTAGTGATGGGCGAATCTCCTGCGATTCGCTTCGCCTAGAGATTCGCGAATTTCTAGAGAAATTTGCGAATCGGCGAAAAATTCGCGAAACGAGTCGCGGGACGATTTTGTCGCGCGTCGCGTCGTTTTCGTCGTGCGTCGCGTCGTTTTCGTCGCGTCAAATACGACGCGCGACTGACGCGCGACTCGTTTTTCGGCGAATTTTCGCCAAGCGAAATTTCGCTGGTGATTCGCGAATTTATTCGCCAGCGGCGAATCGCGGGAATTCGCCGCGAATTCGACCTAGGCGAATAAATTCGCCCATCACTAGTTCCAAGCCTTCCTGCCTGCTTAGGTTAAGGATATGGCAACATCAACCCTGAGCATGTACACTTAACTTATATATTATAACACAATGACATCTATTGGCTAAATCTGGGCTATTTAGGGCTCATGATTTGACCCATGAAATGGAGCCTAGTTCTTGTATAAACTATGAGGCCCTTCCTTTCTGTGGCCAAACTTTATGGGAATGCAATATAAAAGACTATTAAATATAATTAAATGTAACACTATATTTATTATATTTATATTAGTTTTTACATTATGTCCATACAATTTGGCACTGTGAGTTTCACAAGAGGAAAGCTTATTCTACTCTAAATATTTCCATATAATTTTAAATGTTACATTTGGAACTTTTTCACAGTAGCCAATATATATATATCATCCTGAAATCAAACATAAATATTTTCCTTGTAGTCCTTCCTTAAACTGAAATCAATCCTTTCTCAACACCACCATGGTTCGCCAGCCTTTATTCATGCCTGAATTCCCCTGTAGGAATAAGACTGCAAATTCTAGCACAATTGATTCCCTGTCTACTTAAGAAGCCTATTTGCAGGGTTTGGCATACTGCATTGCTCTCTCGTGGTGTTTCTGAGAAATGTTATCTGTATAATAATTTGAATTTAACCAGTTGGAACCTTAAAGACTGTATATAAATAATACAATATACAATTCAAAATAGATTGTTGTGCCATTCCCCTAAAGAATTCCTGTAAAGTGTTTTTACATCTTTAGCATTCTTAGCTGCCAAATGAGAACAGGTGGATAGTCCCTTCCCATATTTTTAATCTGAAATGTTATTTTCCCCTTGGATCTATTATAATTAACACAGTGAGCATACTGCTGAGCTCTGTATTATTTAGATTTTGGTTAATTTCCCTTAACCACAAGTGAATGTACAAATTATATAAAGATATGACAAATCGTTAGACACGCATCAAGATATTGCAAACTAGTATTCCAATTTACGATTGCTTTGGAATTCAAAGTAAATACCTAAATAAATTGATCTCTATTCTCACATTTTTATCATTATTAATGTATCATTTTATATTACTTTTCTAAAGATAAAACTTACAAAAAGAAGTCTAGACACATATTGGCATCTTTACAGGTATAATATTACCAGAGTTATTTTACAGCTTGCACCAATACTCTGCCAGGTAAAATATATTTTTAGCAGGGGGTATAATTCTGGTGGGAAAATATGTATTCTGGACTGTGCTAATTGAGCCTAGCTTGGATTATCAAATGCAAGGCACAACATCCTTGATTACTCCTTGAATGACAATATGTCGATTTCTGATTAATTCTATAAGGGCAAGAATCAGAATACTAAAATACATTGTGCTTTTGACCCTGTACACTTTTCTCCCTAGATTGTAAGGAGGTTGTGTAATAAAAGGTGCTATAGTTCTAATCTCCTACCAAACCCAATCAGCAGGTAGAAATTGCTAGTCACCTATTTAAAGGCAAGCCACCTTTTGATTGCTATGGGTTATTGCATCATGGCAAAGTTTCTGTTTTTATTACATATGGGGGCACATTTACTAAGGGTCGAAGTGAATTTTCGAATAAAATAAAAATTTTAAAAATTAAAATTTCGAAGTAATTTTGGGCTACTTCGACTATCAAGTAGCCCAAAATTATATTCAAATTGAAAAAATTGGAAAATCGAATTTCTAAGTACTCGAAGGAAGCTAAATGGATATGTTGTTTAGAAACTCTGGAACCCCATGGCCTAAATCGATAGGACCTACACCCCATATACCGATAGCTTTTATGGTTGTATAGTATGAACTGATATGTTTTACAAAAATCTGTAATTTTTTATTGCTTTTACAGATACTTTAATATGAAATGAGGAGGTGTATCGGGATGAACGTAGTGATTACAAGATATGGAATCATTTTTGAAACCCTGTAACAGGAACTAAGTTGACACCTTTTTTGATATTATATAATGTATCTGATGTTTGCCTTTATATTGCTACTTTGTATCTATTTGTCAGTTACCCATAGATGGCACTCTGTATATTAGTATAAATATGTGTTACCATTAGTAATGGGCAAATTTATTCGCCAGGGGCAAATTCGCGGCGAATTCCCGTGATTCGACGCTGGCGAATAGATTCGCGAATCGGCAGTGAAATTTCGCTCAGCGAAAATTCGCTGAAAAAAAGAGCTGCGCGTCGCGCCGAAAATGACGTGACGCGCACCGGAAACGACGCGACAAAGTTGATGTGATGCGCATCAAAAGCATCCCGCGACTCGTTTCGCAAATTTTTTGCCAATTTTTCGGCGAAGCGAATCTCGGGAGATTAGCCCATCACTAGTTACCATAAGTAGTTTAGTAACTTGATAAAAGGCGACACAGGCCTGAAACGTCATTGTCTGAGATCTTAGCCAAAGAACCCAGTAAAGGCTTTTTATAATATAAGATTTGGATGGTTCTGTAATCTCGAATGAAAATCTGACACCCAATTCCTGCGTGAAGACAGCATGAAGAGAAAAGTGCTGAGAGAGTGACAGTGAAGAAAACGATGTAGAAGTTTTAATTGATTGTATTTAGGTTTATTATTTCAATATGATGAAGCTTATTCTATATTACATTTTCAATTTTGCAATAGTTGCCCTTTAAAGATCCCAAGTATAACCGGGTGTCCTTCTTCAGAGATAAAGTCTATTTGAAATATGAAGTGTAAAGCCCCAATTAGATGATACAGATACTTTTTACTGTGAAAACAAGCTGAATCCGAAAAAACTCCATCTCAAACCTGTTGAGGTCATGTAGAAGTCAGTGGCAGGTGTCCCTGAAGTTGTTTCTTGACACCATGAGCTGCACTGGATAATCCAATAAAATCAGGGTATTTTTCTGATAATCCAAAAAAACTGTGACAATTTTATAAAGTTGAGTTTTCGGAGCATAAATTGCACTATACAAATTGGCGCACAATTTGTTGCAACGTTGTGGCGCTCTGATTTTTTAGAGGAAAAGTTTGAGAAATGAATTACATTTGTGGAAGGAAAAAACTGAGATTAATATATTTGAGTATTGTTAAATAACCCTCTAAGGGACTCAAATGTGCACAATACAGTGCAAGCAATTGTTCCCCATCGGGAAGGCTATGTTTATTAGCCTCCCCCCACTCGTCCTCAAGGGGCATGCTACAGGTCTCTGTTCTCCAAGAAAACAGTGCAGAATCCTGTGGCTGTTCCTCAAATGCAAAGTGCAAAAAATGTTGATTGCAGCTTTTTTTTTGCACATTTCCCACTGCGTGTGGCATTGTAAATTACCACTATCATGTTTATTTTAATAAAAATTCTGCATGTAAGTGATTCTGCAAGGCAAGGCATTGCATAAATGTAGATAAATTAACTTATTTAAAAAAAAAATTATATATATATATATATAATTTTGTAACTACCTAAGGAAAATTTTTTTAAACACTTTGAGGTCACTTCCTGTGAACTCCCACAAATGTGACTTGCTAATCCAGTTGCTTTTGTTACTGCTTGAAAAGGGGCATATTACATGCCCAAAACATTAGATATGTGATGTGATTCTTTTAATACACTTTTTGTAGCAAATTGATACCAAGTGCTGCTTCAGTTCTTTCAAGATTTCTCTATGATTTGGGTACGTAACAGCGTTCCTTATGGTAGCTGAGCACTGGGACTTGTTCAGACATGGGAGTGTGCTGAGGATCTTTTCTACTATAAATATAATTTGAGAGCATTTATGTGGTCTTGTGATCACCTACCTTCACCATTTAGCTCCTTTCTTTGCAGTCAGTGTTGTCCCACTGAGTTGAATAGGTTACCCCAATTGTAATACTCTCTAAAAAAATGTAATATATTCTGGTATTTAGGGGGCGTAAAGCACACTACACATCTCTATACTGCAACTCGCTTTTTTAATGGATTATTTCTTTGATTTTATTAAACAGTACAGTATGTTGTAAATTCACAAAGGAGAGTAAATATACAGCTTTATAAAATGTTATTTATTGTACATCAGGTTCTGCATATTTATTTCACTTAAATCATTTTACACAGCTTTATAAATATGCCATTTAATATAGCTGCCATTAAGAATTATGTAACTGATTTTTTAAGAAATATCCAAATAGGTACCAGAAAATACACTTCCCTGAGAAAGAAAAATGTTTCTATAGCTTTTTTAGTACACTGTACATTGTTTTCCCCCCAAAACTATACTATTTAAATAGTACACTTTTTTTTTTGAAGACAGTACATTTGAACATGTACTATATGTGCTTTAAGTGATAAGTACCATTTATATGCAATTGGTGAGAGTGACAGTATTTTAATTTTAATCGAAAAGAAACTGTACTATAATCTACTTGGTTCTAGCATTTCTTACAAACCTAAATTAATTCTTACTTGAAATCTTAGCCATCTATATGCAATCTTAGCTGCCTAATATGATATGCTGGTGTCAAATCTAGCAAATCATATTAGTAACAAGACTCAAATGAATTGCTTGCTGGTTTTTGAAATGCTTGATAAGGTTACAGTAAAGGGGAGGGGATGAAGCAAGAAATTTGATGGGGTAGGGGAAAGGATCAGGAAAACATACATTTGCAAAGGATTTAGGGATAAAATAGATAATGAAATAGAAGTGTAAATATAGCTCCAGGCTCTTCTTCTAACATGGTGAGAATAACAGGCAGTATAATAATGACTAATAAGCTTTTGCACAGTTTTAGATGCTGTGCTTATCTGACAGATTTCTGTACATGTGGCCGTGCTGCAGATTAATTAAAGATTATCTGTAAGTATGGTGTAGTAAATTAATGCTTTACTATGCACGCAGCAACATTTGTCTAGCGGCTGAAGAGGCTGCAAGAAATTTAATTTTGCTTCCATATTGAAGAGAAACAAGAAAACAAATGTTTCACACACACACACATATATAAATATATATGCATACATGTGCTGGAAGACTAGACGCTGCCAGTCTGCACAGCATTCCATTTATTTGTGACGTTGCAAGAGGAGAAGGGTAAGTAACTTCCCCTTTTTAAAACAGCCCTCCCTGAGTGCCATCAACCAATTCTATCTTCCGTGTAGCCAGTCCCAGATTTACCTCTGCTCCCAGCACCTCCCCACAGTCCCGGACACCCTTCATTACCCACGTTGGTGCATTGCAGTCTTTAAAAGTGTCTCTGTGTAAAAAAGTTTTATACTTTAATATAAATAAACACACAGGCTGGCATTGGCAGTAGCTGTCTACATTTTCTTGCAAAAAACTCCATCATACTCCTACATCACATACAGTTCATATGGGATTCCGTATATATCTAGAGAGGTTTGACAAGTGCTGATCTCAATGCTTTGCAGCAATGTTGTTTTGAAATTCTTTTAGCAAAAGCTTTTGTCTTCCATTTGTTGGTACAAAATGCATCTCCCCATTTACACAATACAGATGATGTTAATAAATATTACAATTTGTAGAGAATGGATTGGATTAAAAATACAGGTGATGTAATCCTAATCCAATTGCATGAATAGTTCATGTAAGATTTTATTCTCAAACCACCTATCTGCTAAAACAGTATATGGCCTGATGTATTTATCAACATTAACTTTGCTCATTGCCTGCAAGAGTTTACATAGTGTATTTATAGATGTTATTATTATCGCTAGTAAAATATATTAAGAAATATATTTTTATTGCACACTTTTTTTTAACAGCAAACAGTTATTTTCAGTAAATCTCACTGTATCCATCAACATTATCACATCTCTGTGCAATTTTAATGATTTGTTGGTGTTGTAAAATGAGAACAATGACCTTTGTTGTAATTAGTTTGTATGCTGAACTTACTGAATTGTAAAGTATGGAAATTAATGGGCTCTAAGATATACTTTAATCATAAAATGATCATAATATCTAAATCTAATTATGGTAATGAAATGGGATCAAATAGACTGTGTAGCTAGTATATGCTAGAATATTTTTTAACACCATTTTGAATCAAACTTTCTATGGGAATGTTGATTATTTTGTCTCATTGGCTCAGATGCCTTTATAGATATTTTCATAAGTACCATATTAGTTAATTTTCCTCTTAAATATGTATATTCAGTTCACTTATTTTAAATAAAATAAATCACTTTAAATTTTCATAATACATCAGTCAAAATTTGAGCAATTTTCTAACCAATCATGTTTTCTAGGAAAAGAGTAACCTAGTTACAGACCATGAAAGGTAATTTTTAAGGCACAGAACTCCTTCAAGCTCTAACCCCCTAAATAAAACCCAGCGCCCATGCATACACACTCATATCAACCCATCCATACAATAACATGAATAATTTATAACTATCTATACTAATTGTAGATTTTAGTATAACAATAACCTATGATATGATGCTTCTCCAAAAAATCAACAGAACCATCCATGACATCCTCTGGCAGGGCATTCCACAACCACTCTGTCCTCATTGCAAAAAACCATCTACACTGCTTCAAATTAAAGTACTGTTACTCTAGTCTTAAAGGGTGGGGGCTCTGTGTGGTGATCCTTTTTTTATAGGAAAAAATTCCTAGATATCTGTCTATAATGCCCTGTAATGTACTTGTTAAGAGTAAGCATGTCCCCTCACAAGCATCTTTTTTTCAGAGAAAACAACCCCAACCTTGACAGTCTACCCTCATAATTTAAACTTACCATACCTTTAACCAGCTTAGTTGCACGTCTCTGTACTCTATACAGCTTATGTATATCCTTCTTAAGGACTGCGGACCAAAACTTCACTGCATACTCAAGGTGAGGTATTATCAGGGACATATAAATAGGCAAAAAATAAGTTTACCTTTAGTTAATGCCCTTTTGAATGCAAGACAGTACATTGTGCTTTAGCAGCCACAGAATGACACTGCCTGGAATTAGTCAGCTTGTTATCAAAAAAAATCCCCAGATCCTTCTCAATTAAGCAACCCCCTAACACACTACCATTTAAGTGAATAACTCACATTTATATTATTTCTACCAAAGTGAGTAACCTTGCACATATCTACATTGAACTTCATTTTCCACTTTGCTGCCCAGTTTTCCAAATTAGACTTTAAATTGCAGTTCACCTTTAATGAACTTTTAGGGGCCCATTTATCAAACCCAATTTTTTTTTATGGTCAAGGTTTTTAGAAGGAAAACTTGATTTTTTCATGGAAAAAATGGGAATTTTTTTAGATTAATCATACCTCATAGCTGCTGCAAATCTGAATCAGAAACTATTCTGTCTCAAACCTGTCGCGTTCATGTATTAATCAATGGCAGATGTCCCTGAAGTTGTTTCTTGACATTGTGATCTGCACTGGATCCAAAAATGTTGGGGGTTGTCAGCCTATAATGCAAAAAAACGAGTTTTCAGAGTGTCAATCATACGTTTCAAATTGATGCTCGATTTTTTTGTGACATTTTGTTGCTCAAATTTTTTGCAGTTTTGGGTTTAGCCCTTAAGAAGGATATTACTGAGCTAAGAGAGTGAAGTAAACTGGTAATAATCAATATATATATATATATATATATATATATATATATATATATATAGAACAAACAAAAATAGCTCTGGGTGTGCCGATTAATTCTCACTAGTATTTGTTATATCTGAACTTGCAGAACTTAGGGGCCAATTTACAAAATTAATGTGAAGAATTCGAAATTCGATCAAATTGTAGAATATGCAAATTAGGCAAATTCGAATTGATCAAATAGATCGAATAAAAATCTATTTGACTAGTCAAATTTGAATTACTTCCCCTTTAAAAAATTATTCGATTGCCTACTTCACCAAGTTCAACCTGTCGAAATGTTTTGTGGGAATTTCGATCAAATAGCAAGTATTCGATGGAATGGTTAAAATCGTTTGAATCGATCGATTCGAATGATTTTAGCGATCGATCGAATATTTGCTATTCGATCGTTTGACCTATCGAGTAGCAGTAAAATCTAAGGATTTTACTTCCCTTCTATTCATATGGTTGAATTTCGAATTTTTTTATATTTGAAATCCGACCAATTATAAATCTGCCCCCTAGTGTTAAAGTAAATGATCACAATTTAAGTGGAAAAAAGTAGACATAAAATGTATTGTATCAGATCTCTAAGAATCAGATATAAATCAATTAAAAAAAGACTAATAACACGCCCAAACATATTCGTATATGTACTTATCCTAACATTTGCTGTATTTCACAAGTGCTAGGAATGGCAGCTTAAAAAGGCAGTTCCACGGAACTCAAGTCTCTTCTCATATCTACAGGTGATTCTGCTTATCTGTGCATCCCTCTGCCTCCAATGTATACAGTTATATACAATACACCATTATCTTGGGGCCATTATTAAACCTGCTTAATTTCTGGGAACACTATTTTAATTTGTATCTCTCACTCAATGACTTTTCTCTGTTACACCCAGTTTGATTTAGTGTTTGTGACAGCCAGATCCAAATTACATCTGTGTCCACTCCTCAATTATACATTTTTACAACCCCAAACTTGGTTCTGGTGTTGTAAAACTGTCTTTTCCTACACAGCTTACTTGCTGATTAATTGATGAATTAGTTAATCAGGCGCTGGTTCTCCCTATAAACAGAATATACAGTATATGCAGAGCATAACATAAAATTGCTATTGCAGAGTGTGGTATTTTGCCACATTCTTATGGTTAGTACATTGTAAATCAAGATCCACTTTTCTCAAGGGTCATTAAGTCCTGGACGTGCCAGGTGTCAGGTTCTAATTGTATATTGTGTTTGCTATTTCTAGTAGGCACCTCATAATTAATATGATCATTTTAACCATTCAAGTCTATATATCCAGGTAAGTCAAGACTCATCTACTGTTCAGTAAAATATCTCTCTTGTTAGTAATCTCTGGCTCAAATTTAGAGCAGAGTTGTATTGCAGTAGAGTCTCCAATTATGTCACCGACTGAAAATATAATACTATACCAAACCACCAGGCAAATGTTTTAGTATTGGAACCTATATGCTCATAGTGGGTTATAACAGTTAGTAGACATTAGGTATGGAGTGCCGTCTGTCCCTAATACATTCTGTATACAAAACTATCCCTGATACACAGAACAAATGTCTCTCATGGTATATTTCTGACCATATACACAAATAAAAAATATACAAAAAAATTATTTCTATTAAATAATGAGAACAAAATATGGTTAGTGCACAAAAGGATGTCATTATATGACAAACTCCATTCTCTACATTTTAACAATCAATCTGTCTCACAAATATATAATCTCCATGTAACAGACACACTTATATGCAAAGTTACTTACAGAATGAATTATGTAAAAAAAAAACTTGGACAGAATCTATAATAGTGTTACTAATTAGTGCATGCCAAGCTAGATCTGAATGACAAAATAGTTATTTGTGACAGAAAGCAAGATTTTATTTTACAGGATTCATTCTTTCGACAAAATTAAAGTTTTGTTTCACAAAACAGATAAAATAACCATTCTGTGAAGCAATACTGTCAGTTACTTTCCTGAACCAATAAGAACAAAGCTTACTGGCCCGCTTATGCAGACATTTTGGTTAAGGGCATTCCTGCTGTTTTGCAATTAGATTTAAACAGCCATTTCTAACTTAGAAAACTTATTGGTTACTATGGGCAACATCTCCAGAAATCTCTCCACATAATTATCTCCAATGTTAGTAAACATGCCCACTATTATCTTGCAGCCTAACTTTAACATCATTATAATAGGCCTAATATCCCTTCAATGAGTCACTTATAAATTGTGTATATGATGTTAGGCTCTAGTGTCTGCTCTAATCTTGCACCACATAGCTTTAGCACTCTTCTTAATAATCTGCTTAGCTATAGTAACACTATTACATACTGTAATAGGTTTAGCCACAGACGTGGGAGTGATCATGCGCACACACATATTGAGTATAGTATGTGTAGGATTTATGAGCAGCCACTCCTGAGTACTGTGTGCAAACAAAAGGGTATTTGTGAGACAGATTGATTGTTAAAATGTACAGAATAGAGTTTGTAATATAATGACATCCTTTTGTGCACTAACCATATTTTGTTCTCATTCTTTAATAGAAATAAGTCTTTAGTATATTTTTTACTTGTGTATATGTTCAGAAATAGTAATATACCATGAGAGACATTTGTTCTGTGTATCAGGGATAGTTGTGTATACAGAATGTATTTGGGACAAATGGCACCCCATACAGATGCTGGAAAAAAAGCAGCAAGTAAAAGCTGGAGTGCACAATATGCTGCTAGTGATGGGAAGATCTGTCCCATTTAGAATTTTTCAGGGAAAATTCACAAAACGCATTAAAGCCTTTCTAAGTTTATAAACACTCTTGATAAATGTGTGTTAGAAATAATAATAATAATATATCCAAATATGGCCCTGGCAGAAGTACTGGATAGTGAAGCCCACTGGCACACTGTCAGGATCACGCCACCCGGAGGCTTACCTTTAGCTCCAGGCGGCGTGTCCTCTCTCTCCCAGTGTCGCATCCACAATGGCGGCGCCCATAGCCGCCACTTGGATAACGGTGCCGGGTAGTGACGTCATCACGTCGCGCCTGACGTAATGATGTCATAGTGCCCGTTTTTGGCGCAAAATTTAAATATTTAAAGGGCTATTGGACGACATTAGAAAATTCAGAAGACGCTCAGAAGGCCTTTGCCTTTATTGTGGGGAGAGTAATCACTTTGTCAAAGATTGTCCTATGAAGCCTAAAGTACCTTACCCCCAGAGTAAGCTTGGGACATCACAAGTGGCTAGCGTCACCCCTGGTCTCCAAGCAAAAACTCACCAATTGCTTCTCCCTTTACAGATCCGGCTCCCCCGTAAGACTGTTCAAGTATCAGCCTCTCTGGATTTGCGCCACCCGGAGGCTTACCTTTAGCTCCGGGCGATGCGTCCTCTCTCTCCCAGCATCACATCCACAATGGCGGTGCCCATAGCCGCCACGTGGATAGCGGTGCTGGGTAGTGACGTCATCACGATGCACCTGATGTGATGACATCACGGCGCCCATTTTTGGCACGAAATTTAAGTATTTAAAGGGCTATTGGACGCCATTAAGGCGCCCAATTATAGGACCTTAATGCTATTGTTCCTGGGTGTATTTTTGATCCTGTTTCTTGTACTTTTGACCTTGCCTGGACTTTGTATTGTTTTTGCCTGCTAATACAAACCTTTGCCTGGACTGGCTATATCTTTGGTTATATCTCTTTGTATTTACTTGATAATATTTCTAGGTGTAGATATATCAACATTCCTCAAGATTGGTTTGTTCTGGATAACTATGCCTGAATCTATAGTCAAAATGCATCCATGAATATCATTGAATGGAAGGTATTAAAGTTACTATTAATGCAACAAGTGTAAAAATTAAAAACAGTTCAGCAATTTCTGAAAATTCTTATTTATGTTTCCTAGCAAACAGCTTGAGGTTTTTTAGTTTATTTTTTTAACTCACCTGAACTATTGCTACTTATAATTCCATTCCATTACAACTTTTTTAATGATAAATAGGTCCATTCAGGCAATTGGAGTTGATCTGATTTCTGACTTAGAAATACTGAGGTAATTTGGACCTTGATAAAAAAAAACCTTAATGTTTGAAAGTTTTACAGAAATGAGAAAATATGTGATTGTCTTGAAAGCAGAAGACCAATTATAGTGTCCATTTGTAACTTCTAGGAAATAAAGACTATACATTACCCACAGACTTTGGCGGCCTGGAAAATACACTTCTATATACTGCATATGAGTAGTATTGCTTCAACTGAGCAATAAAGATTTCGATATTAGATAGTGTCACTCTGGGAATAAGCTGTCACTTGTCATTTCAGTGACATGACAAAGGCATTGATCACAATTCAATTGTCAGGATAAAAAATGCACATAGAGAATCCATTAAATGTTATTATTGGAACATAAATTAACTGAAAGTGACTTAAACGGCACACCAGGTAGATTAAGCCTGAAGAAAGCCAATGCTTTTTACTATATCTACAGGAGAAATGGGAACAGTGCAAATAATGTAATAAATGCATCTAAAGAACAGAAGGAAGGTCTGCTGAAAACTAGACTGAAGAGAAGTCATTTAAAAGCTACAAAGCAGTCCAAGGATTACATTTATTGTTCGGTCACACACACGCAAAGTCTGAAAAGAGATGAATAGAAACACTAAATAGACACTATAACGCAAAACAACATCAATAGTCAGCTCTTCTCCAGTCAAACTGCAACTCTAATAATTCCTTGCATGTTGTGTGATAAACAGACCTGGGAAGATGTAAGAAAAGAGTTTGAGGCAGTGGTGTAAAAAGTTTCAGCTGGGCCCTCCCACAAAAGAAACTGTGTCCCCTGCTCTCAACCTCAAACCCACAGAAGAGGCTGGCGAAAAGCACTGCCATATAGCAGACCCTGTGCTATGGACACCCCATCCCCCATCTACCCACTACATGGTAGTTACTCCACTGTTTGTAGGAAAGATTTAGCTGAGGAAGCTGATTCTCATACATTTTGCCTGTAATCAGGCAAGCAGTGAAGAGAAAAGCAAAGTACAGTCAGATAATGCTCTCAATTGAAATAAAAAAATAATAACCAAATTGTTGAAATTAATATATATTGAAAACTATTGAATTTATTTGGCAGGCATGTATTTGCTGCACCAAAATTCTCACGAAACTGTGGCGAACAACCGCCATGACAAAAAAATTGTCACGCATAGAAATTATTGCACATCAAAATTATTCGGATGCCCATTGACTTAATTATTATATATTATATATATATATATATATTTATATATATATAGTGTTTGCACAAAGAGTCCCGCATATAAAAATCGTCACTCGTGTCACAATTGTCACACTTCATAATTAATTTGACTCCCATTGACTTCAATGCATTTCACAACTTTTTTGATGTTTTTGAGTTTCGTGAGTTTTTCACAGTTTTTCAGAGTTTTAGGAATTTTTCGGTAAAACAGGACAGATTCATCCCATCACTATTGGAAATTTGCTTAGAATTATAATGCCTTCAGTTGTGAAAATTTAAATGTGCAGATTCTCCCTTTAAACCACAGTTACAAACTGCAATTTTATCACACTCCCAGTATTCATACAGATGTGTGGAAAGCTCTGGGCAACAGCATATTTAACACATTATGAAAGGAAGCTGAAATGTGGAAAAGCAGAATTATTTTGAAAATCCGGTTATCTAAGAGGATTTCTTCTCCTGCGTCTGTTAGATATCTGATGCAGAAATTCAGGAAAATTCAATTAGCCTATTTTAGATAAGTGTGGCAAATCTAATAGGAAGCAGATTTGTGAAAATGAAATATATGCAAAGTATGCATTTTGAAAGAGACAACAGTGAGTGTCTATAATGTGGAAATTCATATTTTTTACCTAGGATAAGTATTCACTGATGCAAAATAAATGGTGTATTTATAAAGATCTGTTGCTGCCCTCAAAGAAGAATGATAGTTTTAATAAAGAAACAGGGCAGAAATGTTAAGACTTACTAGTAAGGTGCCTCCATCTAATGAGTGATAAGTAATCCACCTCAAGGAATCCCACTAGGAAGTCAAATACTTTGACAAAGATAACGCAACTTTAATAGCAACGAGGACATGTGGAATTCTGCCTGACTGACTATGAAAACCATACAAACTGGCTCAATGGTTAACATAATCCCTTAAAGTGACATGTAATACAGGTAAAGTATACCTGTAATATATTTCTCTTACTCTGGTTGTGCAGCTGAAGAGACTATTAATGCTTTACCTGCCAATTAAAGCTTTACCCAGTGCTGGTTCATTAAGCCCTGCTGTGGTAAAACATGCTGTTCCAAGTTCCTCAAATCCTGCATTCTTGTGTAATGTGCTCCTACATCTGCAGTCCATGGGGAAAATTCTCTAAAGCGCAAATAGTCACCAGTGGCTGTTTCACCACACTCTGCACCACTTCGCCAGGCGCAAATTCATTACTCCTACGCTAATTCACTAAATAGCGAAGTTGCATCCAGGGAGCCGAATGCTGGTGAATTTTCATTAGCGTTACTCCGGCAGTGCGAGCATTTCAAAGGGAACTGATGCTAGCTTTCATTTCTGCCTAGCAAAACTTCACTAGAATTCTAGCATTTAGGTTAATTTAAATAGGGCGGGTATATTAAAGTTGTAAGGATGTCTTTAATAGTAATGTTGGTGCAAATGCTTGAAGTGGCCACTTTATCAAACACATGACCAATGAGCCATAATAAAGACAAAGGAGATCCTCTAATGCCCTAGACATGAGCCCAACCTAAAACAAATGTGGTGTGCCCCTCAAATCAGTTTTAAAAAATTCCTCACATACATTTTTTAATAGTGTGGACTTTGAAGGCAATCCGGCTTTAAAAAAAGAAAAATCGCCAGCGTTTTTTACAACTTTAATGCATTCTCGGCAAACAGGATATGATGTCACTGACATAAGATTGATGATGATGAAGTTATAGGGGCTTATTTACTAAAACTCCTTAGGCAATTTCGAGAGATTTCAGGAAAGCGCAATGCCACGTGTGAATAGTCACAGGTGATTATTTATTAAAGACGCTGGAAGGCAGGGGGAAGCAGTTCGGGGAGATTCGCGCCAGGCGACAAATCTCCCCGAATCTTCCCGTCTGGCCTGAGCCTTACTGTTCAGGCACTTACAGGCACTTACTGTATAACCCCTGAGCAGAAAGCCAGTCCATATTGTGAAATACTTGTCATGGAAGTACCCATATGTTATAACCATGAATCAGATAAATAGGTAAATACAGATGCAAAAACTGAGATTTCATTGTTAGCTATATTCTTTTAACTGAATATAAATAATGATGCAACAATTAAATACTAAATAATTTAATTAAGTATAAAATTAAACTAAATAGTAAAACACTGTTAATGATCAGTGACATATAATTATGTACCATACGTTTTAGAGAGCTACATCTCTTTATTTTAATCTACCATATTGTATAGATCAGGCTTGGGTCTAAAAAACTGCTAAAGACATTTTTGCTTAAAACTTGTTTTTTTTTTTAGATTATTCATTGCTCTACTATAAACTTAGTTGGCTGAGACCTACCTATAGCTACATCTGCCAAACTCACAAGTGAGCCAATTGTGCTTCAAGATGTGTATAATCTGTGATTATAATGTATTTAAGCAGCATTGTTGTATGAGAATATGGAAGAAATGTAAAAGGTGTACTTTTAAGATTACGTACAGCTGGATAGCTAGCTGCATTTAAATATTATTACCTCAGGGTTTAGAGGTTGCTAGGAAATTATCTGATGGAAAGTCTATTCATATTTTAGCAGCAATTGATGTTCCAGCAATTTCTAATGAAGAATTCGTGCCAAATGGAGATTCAATTCGAATTAATATTGTAATTAAATTAATAGCATTCATATACTAATAGCAAAAGGGAAATTAATGCTCACCATTAAATATTTTAAAATATAGATCAGTGATGCAGTGACAACCACATACTGTATTTCATGTAGAAAAAACAATGATCTGCATTTGCACGTAAAAGCACTTAGCACTGTTAAAAGGGCTAATGTAAGTGGCCCATTTATTAAACCTCAAATTTATCTAGTCAAGTTTTTAACGAGGAAAACTGAAAATTTTCAGGAAAAGATTCTAAAAATTTAAATCCAAAATACTCCATCTCAAACCTGTCGAGGTCATATAGAAGTCAATGGCAGGTATCCCTAAAGTTGTTTCTTGAAATTGTGATCTGCACTGGATAATCCAATAAATTCATCCAATACTCAAGTTTTCAGAGCGTCAATTGTACAATTCGAATTGATGCTCAATTTTGTTACAATGTTTTTTCACTCCAACTTTTTTGAGAAGAATTATTGATAAATGAGCTCATGGATGGAAATTTGGTCTTCTTTGTTTTAATAAAAAACTATAGAGATAAACTTTTTAGTTTTAGTAAATGACCCATAAGTGCTTCTTCACATTTTGCAATTTATTCAAGCTGGCTAGTGATGGGTTAATTTGTCCCTTTTCGCTTTGCCGAAATTGTTGCAAATTTCCAATGAAATGTCTCTTGCATTGGTCAATGGGTGTGTGTACATTGTCACCGGTGTCCATTTTTTTCCATTTTCGCCATTACAAAAGTATTTTTGCGATAAATTTGCCCATCACTAAAGTTGGCCGACTACATCAAAGTAATTTATGGACTAATTATGAACTCTAGCTTTCATTATGCATTTTTATAGACACACATTTTACCATTTAGGGGTATAGACATGTATGGGATTATTGGTATTTGCTTAGCAGAACCTTATTTTTAAGCAGGATTCCAAAACAAAATTCTTCAGAATATGTATTATACAGAAATTGGAATCTTGGGAAGCATGTCACAATGCCACACTTAGCAAGTATGACATGGATAGCTTCAAATGTTACACGTATTTGCTTTAATACCCTCTTTTTGACACTTATATAGTTACATTGCTAAACTGGGTTGAAAAAAGACAAAGTCCATCAAGCTCAACTCCTCCAAATGAAAACCCAGCATCTATACACACACCCCACCATACTTTCCCATAAATTATGTATGCCCATATCTATACTAACTGCAGAGTTTAGTATTACAATAGCCTTTGATATTCTCTCTGTCCAAGAAATTATCCAAGCCCCTCTTAAAAGCATTAACAGAATCAGCCATCACAGCATCACCCTGCAGTACATCCCACAACCTCACTGTCCTCAATGTGAAGAACCACCAGCACTGATTCAAATGAAAGTTCTTTTCTTCTAGTCTGAAGGGGTGGCCTCTGGTGCAGTGATTTTCTTTGTGGGTAAAAAGGTCTCCTTTTTTTTATAATGTCTAGTGATGGGCGAATTTATTCGCCAGGGGCAAATTCGTGGCGAATTCCCGCGATTCGCCGCTTGTGAATAAATTCGTGAAACGCGGGCGAAATTTTGCTGCCGAAAATTCGTTGAAAAAAAGAGTTGTGCAATGCAACGCATGACGAAAACGATGCGACGCGCATCAAAAGCGTTCCGCGACTCGTTTCACAAATTTTTTGCCAATTCGCGAATTGGGGAGATTCGCCCATCACTAATAATGTCCTCTAATGTACTTGTAAAGTGTAATCATGTCCCCTCACAAACACCTTTTTTTCCAGAGAAAACAACCCCACCCTGGACAGTCTACCCTCATAATTTAAGTCTTCAATCCTTCTAATCAGCTTAGATGCACGTCTCTATACTCTGGCCAGCTCATTTATATCCCTCTTAAGGACTGGAGTCCAAAACTGCGCTGCATACTCCAGAGAGGCCTTACTAGGGACCTATAAAGAGGCATAATTATGTTTTCATCCCTTGAGTTTATGCCCTTTTTTATGCAAGACAGAACTCTGCCCAGAATTAGACAACTTGTTATCTATAAAAACACCAAGATCCTTCTCATTTAAGGAAACACCAAACACACTGCCATTTAGTGTATAACCTTGCATTTATCAACATTGTACCTCATTTTCCAGTTTGCTGTCCAGTTTCCCAACTTAGACAAATCACTCTGCAAAGTGGCAGCATCCTGCATGGAACCACTTATGGTAAGAGAAAAGAGGTACAAGGATTTCCATAAATGGCAACAACTTTCTTGCACCAGGGCAGAGACACGTATTCAGAGACGCGTATTTTATTGTTTTCTGAGTGCAAATGGAGCAAGCTATGTGGTCTATATCTGCCAAAAGCAGACACGGGTGCCTGCTGCACCCATCAACAGTGGGGTGTCCTCCATCAGAATTTTTAGAGTTTCATCATACCCCAAAACTGCTAAAAATAAAAAAAAATATGCCATCTCTGTAATGAAATCCTGTTCAGGACATGTAGTGTCAATAGCAAGTCAATAGCAGATGTCCCTGGAGTTTTTTCTTGACATATTTATCTGCACTGGATGTTAAAAATTGAATGTCAATTGAGGCTCAATTTTGTTGTGATGTTTCAGCGCTCCGATATTTTCAAGAAAAATTATTTATAAATGAGTTCATGCAAGTAAATTTGGTCGGATTTGTTTTCATAAAATATTAGATTAATTAAAGTTTTAGTAAATTAGCCCCTTAGAGATTTTTGGATTCTTTTTCACCAGAAAGAGGCCTGTTTATGGGTTATCTGATTTTACTGGTTTTTGAAATCATAAACTCTAAGGGTCACATTTCCAAAAACGTGAATTAATATATATTTAAAAAAAAAATCCAACCAAACTTCCTTCCATGATTTTAACTAATTTATCAATAGTTTTTCTGGAAAAAATCAGAGCGACAAAATATCAGTAAAAAATCAAGTGTCAATTTGTATTGTACGATTGACATTCTGAAACCTGAATTTTTTGGATTATCCTGTGCAGATAACAATGTCAAGAAAAAACTTCAGGAACATCTCTCATTGACTTCTACATGTCCAGGGTTTCACATGGCATATTTTTGGATTTGGATTTTAAGCAGCTTTGGGGTACAATAAATCTCTAAAAATGTGAGTTTTTTCAGAAAATATTCAAGATTTTACCCTAAAAACCTCCACCAGAAAAAACTGAGGTTCAATAAAAGGGCCCATAATACGAATGTCGTCATGACATGCATAAAAGAATCTGAATAAACATGTACAAACAGTAAATTGCACTAAATGTGATGGCCAATATTAGCATCAATCATGATACAATATAAGCAGAAATCTGGAGCATTTCATTTAACATTTAGAAAGTATCATGCAACACATGCAATTCAAAAATAATTGTATCCTAAAATAATTTAGATGAAGTTTAAAATGCTGTTTTTCATTTTTTTCATCTATCAATAAATTATTTGGATATGTCTATTATTGATCATGTTAAGAATAGCTGTCAAAGTAATAGTAAAAATCTTTTGGAAGGATATGATTTTCAGGTTATACTACCTCTTTATAATGCTAAAGTTATGTATAGTTTTCCTCCTTAATTTTTTTTTTTCACATGCAAATTTCACCACAATTTAGGAAGTGGCCTTCTCTCGCGACAATTCACCAGAAATCTCATCCACAGGGACATCGCCAATTTACTAACAGGTGTAGATGACAATTCACTAGTGAAAGAGACCATCGCTAGCACATTTTGGCGCCTTAGCGCCAAACGAATTTTCCCTCAGGAGAACAATCGTTACTCTAACAAAAAAGCTAATTTTACAGAATGTTGACTCATTCAATTGCAACATTTTTTTAAAGCAGTATTGCCTAATTATTCTTTGTGTTTGTGTTAGAAAAGTTTGTATCCGATTTGAGGAGCATACCACATTTGTTTTAGGGTGTCTCATATTTTGGGATCTATTTAGTGTTTCTTTAACTTCATTGGAAATGTGTTATAATAAGTGGCAAGTTAAAGCATTTTAACCAACATCTGTAATAAAGACATCTATAAAACCTATATGTAACTGCCATATACAAATGCTGCATGAAAAAAGTCTGAAATGAGTATGCATGCAATTTGAGCTCATGTTACTTTTAATTGCATTTGCTATCTTGGGGTGCAAAAAAGTATGCATTCATGCAGTTCAAATCTTAACTAGCCCTATATCCTGTGGGCAAAAGTAAGATTATAGGTCACATGAAGGTATAGCAGTGATCCTAGTGTGAGAATGTGAAACTTTATCAGGATAATTTTCTAACAATAGAATTTCTATTTTTGCCACGAATATCTAAACAATTTGCGTTTTTTTCCTATTTTTTTTAAAAGCTCTGAAAATGTGCAATATTTTAATTGTAAAAAACACACAAACCTCTAATACAAAACTGCCATGTAAAAGTTGTTGAGGTCCTATACAGTAGAAGTCAATGGGAGCTGCACTACTCCTGTTTGACTGTTTTTAATAAAAACTGTTAGCGGTTTTCAGAATTGTGAAAAACTCACATTATTAGATGCTTTAGAGGTATTCATGTTCTTTCTGATAATTTAGGGGCACATTTACTAGAGGTCAAAGTGAATATTCAAATAAAATTAGAATTCCAAAAATTCGATCAAAATAGGTCAATTTTTGATAGAATAAGCCCTTTAAAAATACTTCGAATTGTCGAAGTTTTTTCACTTCACTTCGGCCCTTAGTAAATCTGGCCCTTAGTGTTATTTTCCATTCATACTTTTTTCATTTGGTTTTATAGAAAGTGAGTTTAGGAGGAGCCTGGGACTAGACAGCATGTAAGGACTACAGACCAGAGGGGAAGTCATGATCAATCTTACCTCTATTCCATAAATATGGTGGTAACTAGTGATGGGCGAATCTATCCCGTTTCGCTTCGCCGAAAATTAATGAATTTCCAGCGAAATTCGCGAATTGGCAAAAAATTAGCGAAACGAGTCGCGGCACGGTTTTTTACACATCGCATCGTTATTGTCGTCGTTTACGACGCGCGTCTCGTCATTTAAGCCGCGCAATTCGTTTTTTTTAACACCAGCGAATTTTCACCAGGCGAATTTTCACTGGCATTTCAGGAATGTATTCGGCCGCGGCGAATCTCAGGAATCGCACCACTAGTCGCACCACTAGTGATGGGCGAATAAATTCGCCCATCACTAGTGGTAGCAACAAGGTAGACTTGTATAGTTTACATTACCCCCAACTTGCTTACATCCCATTGAGCATGTTTTCTTGCATATAGTAAGTTGGTTTATGGTCCCCACAGCAGACATAAAACTTCGTAGTCTAATTTTACTTCTTTAAGTCCAGTTGCTTTACCAATAGTTGTTGCTTTTTTCCCAAGCCAGCATACTCACAATCAACAGCATATTTCCTTTCCTTTCCACCTCAATTCACTTATAAAAGGTTCACCCTCCACTGTATAAAGTTGGAAAAATGGACTTCATAAATGTTACTACAATTTTTCTAGCTTTGACTGTTTTATTCACAGTGTAGTTTTTGCAAATTACCCATTTGAAATATAGTCTATTTTAAACTGGTATACATTTGAAAGGAAAAACTATGTAAAAAAAAACACTACTGTTACTTACTTAAAGGATTATATACTTGAGATTCCTTGGATGATTCAACAGTGTGAAAAATTACCTGGAGATGCGAACAAGGTCAGGGCATATTTATAACTTTTATAAACCTACAAAATAATATGGAGAAGAATTGCTGAGCAATTGCAATTTACTTTGCATGCATTTGCATTTGCCCATTCAAATTGCTATACAGGCAGCATACCTGGGGCAGCATACTTAGTCCTCATTAGTCTAAACTGTACACGTGTTAACTGAATATTATACCAACCAGAATGTATAGAAACATTCTGGCTGGTTAGGAAATTAGGAAATATTTTTTGAAACCAGAAATCCATAATTGACTTGGTGTTTTCTTTATAAGGGGTATTTCTGTTTTTCAGTCTACTAAAAAAATGTAAACATTACAAAAAATATGATTGTATTGCCATAAACATGGAATTATTCTCTTAAAAGGGACTTTTATTATTTTTCTATACAATTATTTTGGGTTTTTAGAATAATGGGTTCCCATATAGCAGTTCCCAGCTGGATCCCTGAGACACTGAGTGTTATGCCCCCAGCATTAGTTTGTTTTTTATCAGCTAATCATTTACTCTATGGGTTATGCCTTTTATAGAAATGTCTTTCTTAGGCCACCATACCCCTACCATGTGGTCCTGTGCAATACCAGGAAATGATCACTCTGGCTGGCATCTTTACCTGTGCACAGCTAGCACGTCACTATCCACAGTAATCCTACCCCATCCAGCCTTGTGGCAGCATCAATGGTAGGTGCTATTCTATCCCATGCCTGATATATAAAAGCAGATGATTTTTTACATGTTTGGTACATTTGTTGGCATTTAGACCTTATATTATCTGCAGATGCCTCTCACCCCCTTAGTTTATTTATGCCACACAGTGTTTAATGTATTTTATATATTATGATTTATTGTACAGCCTTATTATGCAATGTCATTTCTGTCTTTCCTTAGTTTTACATTTTCCCTTGTTAATAAACTGAAGCTCAATATCCTGTGTCAGTGGATTAATAAGGAAGGAGTTTAGCTGCATGGCAAGCTACACACTACCCCAGGGTAACACGCAGTGAGGACAGGACAATGGCCTTCATGGGTCCTGGTGACCCAGCCCACTCCTAGGGTTGCCACCTTTTGATGGTTCATCTCAATGTTATTAATAGGAAAAAAATATAAATCTATAGGAAGGCCGGTATTTTTTTCAAGAAAAGGTGGCAACCCTACCCACTCCCCTGCCCGGAATGAAGCCTTCCCCCAGCCCAGACTAAATAATGTCAAATTTCAGTGCAGGAAAGCAGCATGCATGCATGTGCCCAGGTGGGGAGGTGGCTAGGTTGGACAACAAGTACCAGGAAAAAGGTGCTTTAGTCGCAGTTCCGATGGGTCCCTGACAACCCAGTCCAACCCTGCATACTTGTACATCTTTTCTTGCCTGTTTATTTATCTTTCTATTTATCTGTTTCAACTTGAAATTAGTTTTCATTGCAGCTGCTCCATTACTTGGTTTTATGTAAGTTAATCATATTTTAATATCTTAGAACTCTAATAGCACTGCTTCTGTCTGCAAGTCAATAATTCATAACATTTATTATATATATTTGGTGAACTGGGAATTTATAAATATTGAAATTCAGCAATGCATTTTCTTTTTTCTACAGATCCCCCAATGGAATGCCGGCAGGTTGTGCGAATCTCAAGTGAAAATGATCAGTGAGGCTCTGATTGTCTCATGTTTTTACAAGCTTACCCAGAAGTCACTGAGTAATGACAACGATGTAATCAGCTCTGAAACTGACTGGGGGATTATTTGTTATCTTCCCTCTCCGATCACTGTATTTGCATGCTGCGAGAATCCTAATCAAGCCTGTTTAGTTAGACTTGCATGAATTACTTTTTATGTCACATAACATGCCTGTTTTCACTTTGACAGAAAAAGTTCTGTTGATCAGTGTCAGAAAAAACAAAATTAAATCCTCTACGATTTAGGTTTTTTTTTTAATAAATTCTGGTCAGGCGTTTTAGGAAAAAAATAATTTATTGGGGTTTTTTAAAAACTCAAATTTGTTGAGATTTATTAAAGCCAAATGCTAAATGTGCTGAAATTAGCTGAAAAACCATTTCAGGCTTTTCAAGCAAAAATCTAAAAAACTTTTTTGTGAAAAAGCCCCAAAAGAATCAAGAAATTATGGAAAAGAAAACTGAAAAAATCTCACAATACAATTTTTTGCTTGATTTTATATTGTTTTTTACCAAAGCAGTTAAATCAAGCTTTTTTAATAATAAATAAGGTAAAATCTTGTATGGGAGTTTGGCTGTTTTTTTTTTACTTAAAATATTAGATAAGTTCGG
Source organism: Xenopus borealis (assembly GCA_024363595.1). Lineage (NCBI taxonomy): Eukaryota > Metazoa > Chordata > Amphibia > Anura > Pipidae > Xenopus > Xenopus borealis. The sequence goes on along the minus strand of CM044433.1, from coordinate 124,479,730 downwards.
ATTTTAGTAAATAAATCCCTTAATGTTAGGTAGTGATGGGTGAATAAATTTGGCAAACACAAATTTGCAGCAAACTTCCGCAAGCGAATAAATTTGTGAAACTGCACCGAAAAATCACAGGCAAAAAATCCATCCATGTCAAACAACAATTGGTGCGCATCAGAATTGTTGCTCCCGTCAAAATTTTTGTACATCAAAATTATTCGGACACCCATTGACTTTAATGCATTTGGACCAAATAGTTGCGTGTATAAAAAAAACATTATGCTCACATCAAAATTGATGCATGTCAGAATTATTTTGCCGCCCATTGACTTCAATGTGTTTTCACCATTTCGTGAAACTGCAGATACTCCATCACTAATGTTAGGCATTGAATCTCCTGTTAAATTACTCATCTAGTCATTCTACTTCTCACACTAAACAACTAATTAGTATTTAGAGCCAAAGCATCTTACAGTTCTTTCTCCAATTATTATGGATTGTAGCTGATCTAATTATTAATCAGACATCACAGGGCTCATTTACTGTGGGTATAGGTGCAAGTGCTGGAGCACAAAACATGCAAAATTGAACCTCCCAGAACCTATATACCTATAAACTAATTGTTTGCTCCCAGCTAATTGTGAGTGTTACTGCACCCAGATTGACAGAATGCAATTCTCACAGGTAAAAGAAAACTGCAGTATGTACTTAGGACTCTCCAAGGAGAGAGGAGAAAACAACTAGGAATAAAAGCCAAATTTTTATCCTGCAGTCTGGCATCCATGTGTACATTATTTTAGTTGTTGCCTAAGGGCACCAGATACAAATTGTTACTACTTGCTACTCCCCAAACTTCATGTAATCTTTCTGTGAGCATTCTACTCTGCCACATGCACCAGAAAATATGCCCTCAAGCCATGTTGAATTTTATAAAAAGCCCCGTCTAGGGTGGGACATGTAGTGTTTTCCGGAAAGATAAGTCCCCAGCAACAAATCTCCTCTTCTTCAGGAGTCTAAACTGCGTGAAATGCCTTCCCACCATCTAGAATGTGAATGGCACTCGGATCGCTTTGTTTTGGAATTTGGAATCCCAAGCTGGTTACCCCCCACAATATCTATGCAAGTACAGTTAAGGAATCTGTTATTTGGAAAGCATCCAGAGAATCCATTGTAATGAAATAATTTTTTTTTTAATTATCTCATTTTCCTCTGTAATACTAAAACAGCATCTTGTACTTGATCCCAGCTAAAATACAAGTAATCCTCATTGGAGGCAAAACAATCCTATTGTATTAAGTCAATGTTTAAATGATTATTTAGTAGACTTAAGGTATACTTAAGGTATATAAATTACAGAAAGATACCTTATCCTTAAAACTCCAAGTCCCAAGCATTCTGCATAACATGTCCCATACTTTGTAATATATTAGTGCAATTTAATTAAGCCCAACAGACCTTAGTTTAGCCTACCTTAATGTTTGTGGAACACAAATGCTTTGGAAAAATCTAAATAGATCACACCTACTACTCCCCCGCTGTCCCACCTCTTACTTACCTCATCATAAAAAGCAATTAAATTTGTCTGACACAACCTATGCTTCATAAAGCCATGCTGATTGTTGCTCATAATGCCATTCTCTAGGACAACATTTGGAATGTGATCCCTTAACAAGCCTTCAAATAATTTCCCACCACAGATGTCAAACTTACTGGCCTATAATTGCCAGGCTGATATTGTAATACTTTTTAAATGTTGAAATGACATCAGCTTTTCTCCAAGCCATAGGTACCATACCAGATGAAAGAGATGTAAGAGAAATCTGAGAAAATCAGAAACAGAGGCCAGTCTTAAGTTGAATTAAGTTCTCTTAGAACCCAGGGGTGTACATCATCTGGCCCTGGTGCCTTGCTTACATTAATTTTATTTTAAAGCTTTATGAATCATATCCTGAGTCAGCTACCGACTAGATTGAACTGAGCCATCAGCACAGCTATGAAGTGAGCCTGGGAACTCTGACTCCTCTATTGTATACACTGAAAAAAAGAACTGATTTAGTAAATTTGCTTATAACCATACTGGTACTCTTACAACCATACTGGTACTATTATTAAAAGAAGCAACACTCTCAACCCATATCTTTTTACTATTAATATACTTTTTGGGCTTAGTCTTAGCCTTAGATGCAATGCACTCCTCATTTCAATTCTTTGCCTTCCAGATTGCTGTTTTACAATATTTATTATAGTGTTTATATTCATTAAATGCAGCTTATGTCCCCTCAGACTTGGTTTTTAAATGCCTTTTTCTCTTTTCTATTAACTTCTTTACTTCTATATTAAGCATTGCACACACAGATCTCCACATGGATGATTATATTTAAAGCTTACTTTGGCCGTTGTTATGCTTCCAAAATAAACGCTATGTTTTAACTTACATATAATGGTTTGCGAACTTGTTGGACTATATATATTCTCAGTGGAGTGACTCACCACATTTCGAGATAACCAACCAGC
>CM044433.1:124439563-124477090 GCA_024363595.1 Xenopus borealis | reverse complement strand
ACGTGTCGCTTCTACTGTTCAGTTCCCGGATGCACTTTGTAACAGTTTAATGTGCGATTCTTAAGTGAAAACATGGAACAATGTTGCAAGTTGAACTAACGATGTGTGTAGCGCTTCCGAGGTAAAGATCATTGTTACAATGTCTTGTTACAAAAGGCACGGTGAGGTATGCATTCAAAGGGGACTTGTTGATCAGAACTTGCGCAGGGGCTTCGCTGGGGCGGGTGGTGTACTTCAATAATTAACATCAAATATAAATCACATACGATAATTGTCGCCAAGTGTGATTTAGTAAGTATGATTCCCCTTCGTGGGGTATATAACAATTACTGACCTACCACCAAGTATAGATCACTTGAGCAATTATCGCCCAGATTGAAGGAAGGACCATCCGTTCATGGGGTAGTAATGGGTATCCATTGTTTTGGGGCGCCTCCTCTGTCTTTTTGTTGTAGGTGGCCACTATAACATGGGGGGTAGTGGTGCATGAAAATCCATAGTTGGACCAATCTATGTAGTAAGTGGACCCCAGAGAGTTCACCGATAATTATTTATGTGCAGGGGGTTACAGATGTAGCCGGGAACGGCGTTTGTAGTGAGGGGGAATCAGGGTCACGGTTGCCTACTCTGATGGGAGGTGGTACATGATCAATGATCATGTATCAGAGGTTGGCAAGTGTATGTTTGAAGGTTAGAAAATGTGCTGCCACTGGTGCATCAGCTCGGCCTGTCTCGAGGGCGGTTCTGATGGATGATCGGTGGTTGGCCATCCTCTCACGGAACGAGGTGATGGTTTTTCCCACATAGTAGAGCCCACAGGGGCATTTGATGAAATAGATGACGTATCTAGAGGTGCAACTGAGTCTGTGGGTGATAGGGATATTCCTACCAGTATGGGGATGGTTGAAGGTGGAGCCTGTGATGAGTGAGCGGCACGTAGTGCAAGAGGGGCATTTGTAGCAGCCAAATTTTTGTTGGTTAAGCCATAGATTGGTGGTTGCGGAGGTGTAACTGGATCTCGGGTCCGTTTTTACTAGTAGATCACGGAGATTCTTACCCCATTTGTATACGATACTGGGCCTCTGTCTGAACACAGGAGGTAAAGTTCTGTCTCTTTCAAGAACAGACCAGTGATTGTAGACGGCCTGATTAATCGGTTTCTTGTCTGGGGCATACGTAGTGATAAATCGTAACTGATTATTTACATGCTTTGCTCGCTCTGTACATAGTAGGTCATTTTGTGTGAACTTAAGGGCTTTATCCCGCATGGTATGTAGGTCATGTGCTTTATAGCCTCTTTGTAGTAATCTTCCCACAAGTTCATCCATCTGGGGAAGAAGGGTCGAGCGATCAGAGTTGTTCCTCACAAGTCGTATCATCTGAGAGTACGGCACACTCTTCATGACATGTGGTGGGTGACAGGAAGAGTTGTGTAAAAGGGTGTTTCTATCTGTGCTCTTGCGATAGGTGGTGGTGCTTAGTTCAGAGTTAGTTAGGTGTAGCGCGATATCCAAAAACGTGATGTCTGTGTGGTGGATATTCACCGAGAAGCGAATTGTAGATGGTAGGGAATTTAGGTGGACCAGCATGGTTTCGAATTGCTCTGTGGTGCCTGTCCATAGAATGAACAGGTCATCGATGTAGGGGAACAATTTGTAGATAAACTTGCCAAATTGTGGCAAGATGTAGTTCTGTTCATAGTGGGCCATGTACAGGTTTGCAAAGGATGGTGCGACGTTAGAGCCCATACTTGTGCCGCTCAATTGTAGGTAGAATGCATGTTCAAACTTAAAGTAATTTAGCTCCAGGCACAGTTGTAGAAGTTGTGTAAGAAATTCAACTGGTGGTCTCCCGGGGCTCGGATTACTGTGGAGTGTATCCCCGATCACTTTGATTCCTTCTTTGGTCGGAATAACAGTGTAGAGGGAGGTAACGTCCATCGTGGCCAGTATGATGGAGGAAGGAAGGGGATAAAGCTCACGTAGCTTAACGAGAAAGTCACTGGTGTCCTTGATGTAAGTGGGCATCGCCTGCACCAAAGGTTGTAAAAAATGGTCCAAAAAAACGGCAATTGGTTGTAATATGGAGTCTCTGGCACTTACAATGGGTCTTCCTGGAGGGGGGGACAAGCCCTTGTGTATTTTTGGAAGTGTATACAATATGGGACAGATTGGGTAATCTTGTGTGAGGAAGTGTAAGTTTCTTCAGTGATGTAGCCCATTGTATGACCCATGTGTAGTAGAGTGTCCACTTGCTTCTTGTACTCTTGGGTGGGGTCCTTCGAGAGTTGCTTGTATGTGCATGGGTCAGACAGTTGTCTGAGAGCCTCAGTGCGATAATCACTATAGTCCTGTATTACGATAGCACCCCCTTTGTCAGCAGGTCTGATAACAATCTGTGCATTATTAGCAAGGGAGCGTAAGGCTGCTGTTTCCTCCCTCGACAGATTAGAGTGATACAAACTCGAGGTTCTGGGATTTTGTGTCTCATCGATCAATAATCTGGTGAAGGCCTCAATAGATTTAGGGGTATTAGGTGGTTCATAGAGGCTAGGTCTTTTAAACAGGGTGTCACATTTGTTGGGGATACGAAAATGTTCTTTTAGTTTTAAACATCTTTGAAATTTGTGTATATCCACCATCGTCTCCAATATTTGTGTACGTACCGTAGGTACAAAAGAAAGTCCCTTTGCAAGCAGGTTGGTTTCAGGAACGGTGAGGCTGTACGTGCTCAGATTGAACACTATTTCCTCGTTGATCTGTGGTTTTTTGCAGAACGGGTGCTGACGCCCACCGCGTCTCTTGTGTGGACGCCCTGTTCTGCGTGATGTGGTTCTTGGGTTAAAAAACTGGGAAAATTGGCAGAAGGTGTTTTGGGGGAGCCGCGTCTTGAGTGTTGGTAATTTTTATGTGGATACGGAGGTCTGGATCTTCCCCGAGGGCCTCCTCTGATGTTGTCTGGGGTGTCCGTATCCGATGAGTTGGTCGTGTAAGCGGAGGAGTCCAGTTCAAACCGAAAAGGGGCACGTCTATATACTGTAGTGACATGCCACTGGCCTGCATATTAGCATTTCTTAGGCAGGTAGCGTAGGATTTCAACCTTAGAGACAGGGACACAAAGGTTTAAAACAAAAAACAGGTTTATTTAGCACTGGGCATTCCCAACAAAAAGGCAACAGAAAAAAATTCAGGTTACAGTTCAACAACTTCACTGTAGATACAGTATGCAGGGTACAGTTCAGTAACTTCACTGCAAAAACATTCAGGGTTTCCACCCCTCTGGTTGCTCACCATCAAGGGAAACTTTCACCCTCTTGAACTTCAGGGTATTTGGGCTTCAGTCTCAGCCCTGCTGGCTTCCCCTCCTGGGACTCAGACTCACTAGTCTCTGCCAGTCCTTCCAGGGATTTAGGCTCCAACCACTGGAACTCTCTTGCTGGCAGCAAAGCTCATTCTGCCCAGCAATGTCTCTCACAGCACCTCGCTTCCCTTGAGAGCTCTGAGCTATGGGAACACAGCCCTTTTACATTGCCAGTTAGGTCCTCTCTCAGCTGCAACTTAATTATTTTGCTGAGACGGAATATTAACCCTACCTGAGCTGAGTATTCCTTTGCAACCAATACAATGCAGTTTAAATGCATTCTTTTATGTGTATTTTCCTCTAAGACAGTGGTGCTTCCCAAACTGTCTTATGCCCAGATGTACAGCAGTACAGAGTGGGTTAATTCGAACTAGGGATTTGAATTTTTTTTTTAAAGGGCAAGTACTTCGACCATCGAATGGTCGAATGTCCGAATAGATTTTTACTCAATCTATTCGAATGATTTGATTTGATCAAATTTTTGAAATTCAATGGTTGAAGTGGCCACAAAAATTATTCGAAAATTTTAATTAAATCTTTTTGAAAATTCGATCGAATTTCGAATCATTCACATTAAGTTAGTAAATCTGCCCCTTAGAGGCAGATTTATCAAGGGTCCAATTTTGTTCAAATAGGAATAGTTCAAATTGAATGATTAGTGAATTTGATAAAACGATTCGAAGGATTTTCCACCAAAAAAACTTCAACTTCTCATACTCCCCCAAAGACTCCATTTAGGTTATAGGAGGTTCCCATAGGCTAAAACAGCAATACGGCAGGTTTAAGATGGTGAAGGGTCGAAGTCAAAGTTTTTAAAGAGACAGTACTTCGATATTCGAATGGTCGAATTTTTTTCAATTCAAATCAGAATTTTTAATTCAAATCAAATTTTAGCCTATTCGATAGTTGAACTTCCCAAAAATTACTTCGAAATTCACATTTTGTTAATTTTGAATTTTCACTTCAACCCTTGATAAATCTGCCCCTTAGTTTGCCCATGAGCAGTAACACATGGCAACTAATCAGCTCTTGGGCAAATTTATTTTATTACATATAGGGGAATGCGTTTAATCTCAAAAATTAATGATTTATTAAGCCTAATAAACTTGGAAACTTGAGTTGGCAGACCCATGGAAAATGAAAAGAAGAATACAATAAGCACACATTTGAGTTTTCAAGTTTATTCAATTTTTTCATAAAATAAACCCTGAAATTCAAAAATTCAACGTCTGATATATTAGCCTGCCCAAATGCAATGAAAGCAATAAAAATGAAATACAATAACAAAAAAAATAAGAAAAATAATGCAGTGTGAATAGAGCCACACAAATTAGGCAAAGTAGCAAATAATTAAAATATATACACTTTTTCATCCTACATCCTATATTTATTAAAACTCAAATTTATCTAATATTTTTATTAAACCAAGCTCGAACAAACTCCCATTCACGATTTTAACTTATTTATCAAAAAAATAACTAAAAAAATATGGTACGGGATTTAATGACCAAATCTCTCTATATTCATCATTCAAAACCCCACATTTTTCAGATTATTGTATGAAACCATAGACGATCACAATATCTTCAGATTGTAAAAGGGACATCTGCCATTAACTTCTACATGACCTTGGCAGGTTTGAGATGAAGGATTTTCAAATTCTGACTCTGAGCAGCTTCAATAATAATAAATCTCAAATCTCAAAAAAAATTTAAGTTTTCCCCTTAAGTTAATATGGAAAATATGATGCTATAAAGTCTATTGTTTAAGGTATTTTTCAGAATGTAATAAAACTCGTCATTTAAGCTTAGATTTGCAGTTTGAAAGTTTAACCTGAAAAACAATTGATATTTAGTAAATAACCCTCACACTGTCAACTTTTGAAAGCTATCACATTTATCTTTATTCATCTGCTAAATTACATTTTTAATTGCAAAAGGGTTGTAACTTATATGGAAAATGGTAATATTTATACCCTTATTTATTGTCATTAATTGTCAAACAACCACCCTTAATAAATGAAAATATATGACTCTCTTTTGCATCCTGCAACTATTGATGAAATTAGATTTATGTGCTACACATTTAGCAAAATGTCTTCTTATACAGGAAAGAATAAGGAAAATAAATTAAACATAGGTAAACATTTGAGAAAATCATAAAATGTATGCTTTGAAATGTGCTCCCTCAAGTAAATATTTTATATTAAATGATGCCAAGGGTAAAGTATAAAATAACAGAACATACTCATTAATTAGGGAATCATGAGTATACATAAAATTTTCAGAAAGCCTGTTAGATAGTTGAAGGAGCCCAAAATTACTTTGAAATTAAAATTTTAAAAATTCGAATTTTATTGGAAAATTCTCTGCGACCCCTAGTAAATCTTCCCCTATGTTGTGCTAAATAGACTGTTAATGTTAATAAGCTGCAGAATCATGCAGTTGAATATATATATATAATATAGCAAATGAATGACCAGCAACTCCAGGGTAACTTGTGAAACTTCAAATTATATTGTGAAATTACATGCAAGCCACGCAATTTCACACTACAATTTGAACTTTCAAAAGTTACCTCAGAGTTGCTGGTCAGCCATTTGCTTTTACAGTTTTTTACCATGAACCTGAGTTGTGTCCTAGAGGCGGAGTGCTGCCCACATGAAGAGATATATATATATATAGTGTACAGATGATCAGCACTCACTGCCTTTCAGGTGAAAAAACGTGCTTTTATTTAACGAATGCACATAATCATCCAACGTTTCGGACCCACATGGGGTCCTTTCTCAAGGATACATTGTGCTAACAGTGACATTATTAAATACCCTCCCCCAATCAGTGAAAAATGGCGCCAACAGTGACGTCATATAAATATATATATATATATATAACAAACAAGAAAAAGTTGTGCTCACCACTAATTTTTAAAACCATTAGGCGGGGGTGCAATGAGGCTGTGACCACAAAATACATAGACAAAGACAAGAGGTCCTCTGCACGTCAAAGTCATCCCATATCTGGCCAGTCCTACGCTCAATTTTCATCTGATTCATTAAGAATTCTATTGCTTCATTAAACATTTTACAAAGGGACTAAGTTTTACCTGCAACTTACCTGCTGCTTTCAAAGTAAAACTCCCAGTCATGGTTGCCCTTTTATTAGACACCAGTGGGATCACCTGACTATAGCTGGGAAGGGTGGGGGCTACAACAAGGAGCTGGTCACTGCTTCAGTATAACTACAACAAACAAGAAAAAGTTGTGCTCACCACTAATTTTTAAAACCATTAGGCGGGGGTGCAATGAGGCTGTTACCTCAAAAAAAAGTTACCTCAGAGTCAGCCATTTGCTTTTACAGTTTTTTACCATGAACCTGAGTTGTGTCCTAGAGGCGGAGTGCTGCCCACATGAAGATCGACGTTTCGGTCTCTATCTAAGATATATGTAATTTCTGTCACAAAACTGACTCAAATTGTGTATTTTAATAAATAATGAACCCTCTGATTTAAAATACGTGGATATAAAAAGTCACATTGGAAATACATGCACAGTATGAATGCATTTGGCCTTCTTCCTCATTTTACATTTTATGTATGCACTCTGCTATTAGCTGTGGTAACAGTTATGGAACTACCAGGAGCACACTTTAAAACAGGGTAAGGAATCAGTTTTCCTCTACAAACTGTGGTTTAAGACCTAACATAGCTGTCTATAACCTTTAGGGAACTGCCTGCAAATAAAAAGTGGTAACTACCTTATCAGACCGCTACAGTTATCTCTAGTACTCATCATTGCCACAGAACTGGAAGGAGTCTTCTAAGATACTTGGATCCTACTTATTACATAACTATTACCATGTGTTAATACACAGTAACTTCTGCACAAATCAGGTCCAATTGTGCTGAGAATTTTCATCATTTATAGCGTCTGCCTCAAATCTTTAAGTGCAAGTTTGCCTCATGAATGACACAGGTATATATGGCAGGGAACCCTGAAGCTACCATCAACTTCAAGGGTGGTGGTATATTCAGAGTTCCCCTGTGGCTATAATTGCGCTGTGCACAATTTGAAAGAGGAGACAGGACATAAGTTGCAGTGCTGAGTACAACTATATGGAAATGTTATTCAGTGCAGAACACAACATTACTTCTGTACAACTAGTCCTTTGGGGGTTATACACTAATTATATTGCCCAAAGTAAAGAACAGCAATTTACTGGGTATATGTCACAATCCGTTTTCGTGTTTAGTGCCTCAATTTAGTCATTCTTGTTATTGTTGTTACATTGTAACTATATGAAGTTGGTAAAAATAAATAACAGAAACAAGCTTAATATAGAAAAATAATTAAATCTATTTTATTACCTTGAGGAAGTTTAAAAGCAAAAAATGTATCTGAAATATGCTGCTCTGGACCTCTGCAATTTGCCTCTGAATTTTGTCACTTTCTAGAAAAATCAAGCATCAAGATCGTGTCACAACATTCAAATGATCTATAACATATCAAGTACTTTTGTTACTTATAGACTGAAATAAATTGATACATAACAAATAATAGTAATAGATGCATAAATCTAGTAAGTTCTTTTCTATTTTTTAAGTTCTAAAGTTTTACATTTTATTAAGTTTTAAAAAATGCAAGTCAAAATTACACTCTTGCCATTTATGACTATTGCAGTTGTTTTCTACATATACCACAAATCCACATTGAATCAACTAATAAATCCATATTCAGTAAATACTACAAAACCTTGCATATTTATAAATTCTGAACTGTATCTGCTATTTAACTGCAGTTATACAAGATTCTAAAAAGCAGTTCTATAATAAGCAACTATACTGGTCTTATTACTTTGAATCTCAAATATTTCTAAGCTATCAGGAACCACAGAGAGAGTAGATGTTATGCTAAATAAAAGGTCACTCATTCATAGATATATTACCGAAAGCAATTATCTTGAAGATTCCACATTTTCAAGACTCTTACTCTGTCTTTCAGACATTTTATTATCCAATTATCAACAAAAGTCTCCCAATGTAAACTCTGTGATGTACTCAGTGGGCAGATGTTATGCAATAAAAAAAAACCTTGTCTGCTCACTCTTGTTAAATTGTTATTCAAGATGTTTGTATAACATTGCCTCTTATAAACCCGCATAAGCTCTTTAAATTGTTAAAAACAAATAGTGATTTAGGTTGACACAGCTTTTTGTCTAAATAAAATATGCCCAAGTACTTAAAGGCATGCTGATTGGTATGTTTATATTTCTGATCAGCTTTTTGTATTTCTGATCAATATGCATACTTGTGTCAATCTTATAAAATCACACTATAACTTGATTATGTATATATATATATATATATATATATATATATATATATATATATATATAGACAAATACAAAAGGTCCTCTGCACTCAACCCATTAACAATATATTTAAGACATTAAGACATTTTGTGCATACAGCTACTGAAAAATGCCTACCCTTCAAACAACGGGATTGTTTGTCCATATATTGCAATATATTTAAGCTGGCCAAAGTCATCCCTTATCTGGCCAGTCCTACACTCAATTTTCATCTGATTCATTAAGAATTCCATTGCTTATACATTATACAAAGGGACTAAGTTTTACCCGCAACTTACTTGCTGCTTTCAGAGTAAATTTCCCAATCTGCCCTTTTATTAGACACCAGTGGGATCACCTGACTATAGCTGGGAAGGGTGGGGGCTACAACAAGGAGCTGGTCACTGCTCCAGTATAACTACAACAAAGAAAAGTTGTGCCAGTTGTAGCCAGTTTCCTATCCATGTGCAAACAAAAAATCTAGTTTGTATCACATGACCTATCCTTCAAAAAGCCAAGCTGATTGTTGTTGCTGTTTATAATGCCATTCACTAGGACAGAATATTAAGTGTGATCCCTTAACAAGCCTTCAAATAATTTGCTCATCACAGATGTCAAACATACAGACTTAGAATTAGATCATAATCACTTTTTAAATATAGGAATTACATCATCTTTCCTCTACTCCATAGGTTCCATAACAGATGAAAGTTAGTCTTAGAAAATCAGAAATGAGGCTGGTATAAAAACTGAACTAAGCTCTCTTAGAACTTGAGGGTTCCACGGCCTTGGCTTCTTGTTCACATTCATTTTCTTAAGGCTTTATGAACCATATCCTGATTCAACCACTGACTGGACTGAGCTGAACCAACAGTGCAGCTATGAGGTGGGTCTGGGAACTCTGACTCATCTATTGTATGCAGTGAATAAAAGTGCTGATTTAGCACATTTAGCTAAATAAATTTTCTGAATTCAGGGTTTTTCTTGCCCTAATTTATATTTGTTTTTTGCACCAGACATTATGGTCATTAATGCCCAGGGGTTAAGTTACTGGCACATTTGCTATATGTTCTGGGTCATTAGCAATCACTAGATCCAATATAGCATTTTTTTCAGAGCCATAAAGTATTCATTCAAAAAGTTTATAAACTGGTTCCCATTAACTGTACTGGCAGTACTGTTGCTCCAGTCAATATCAATAATTACTTTCCCCAAAATAGCAGCCTTTTCTATTAGCATCAGGATCTTAGCCTCTTCCTTCTCTTCACTTACATTGGGGGTCTATAGCATACTCCTAGAATTAATTTGCTAGTGAAAAGCTCCACCCATAATGCTTCAGCCCCCTTATTTTCTAACATCACCTCCTCCTTTATATTAGCTTTTAAATCCTACCTTACAAACAGACATACCCATATTCCTTTTCTATTTCCTCTGTCCCTCTGAAACAAAGTATAGCCACTGCCCAGTCATGTGACTCATTCAGCCCTGTTTCGGCAACATCTATCACATCTTTTCCCTCTAGCATCAGCACCTCCAGCGCTCCAATTTTACCAGTCAGACTCCTTGCATTTGAAAACATACATTTAACCAGCATGATATTTTGTAAATACAATGTTTGCTCCTCCCTGTCCATGACAGTAACCCCAACCAATTCTCCTCCCCCATTTTCTCTTCCTATGCTCACTACCTTATCTTAACTAATTTTCACAGAATCCTTTACTGCACTTTCTCCCACTCCACACACACACCTTGTTTATAATTTCCTACAGCCCTCTAGCCATCTTCTCCCCCAAAGCAGCTGTACCATTCCTGGCAAACAGCCTATAGCTGAATGAGAAATCAGCCCAGTTCTCCAAAAACCCAAAGCCCTCCTCCCTACACCAATCTTTCAGGCACACATTAGGCCCTCTTCAATCCCACTATCAATATTTTAAGGATACTGAGACATGGTGTACCGTAAAAGAGAAGGAAACCCTTTTGGCACAAACCCCCCCCTGCCCCCGTATCCCCCCTCCCTCCTCCTCCCCAGCCTACATCCCCCCTCCTGGGGGGAGGGATTTTGCGCTGAAAGGGTTTCTTTCTCCTTTAAGCTACTAAAATGGCCTCCCCTTTAAACAAAACAGGGATTGTTTGGCCATATCCTACAATATATTTAAGCTGGCCAACCAAGTCAAAGTCATTCCTGGTCTCGCCAATCCTACACTCAACTCTCATCTAATTCATTAAGAATGCGTTTTTACCTGTATCTTGTTGCTTTTAAGGTTAAAACCCGTAAACATGATTGAAATTTTATTTCTTTCTTTTTATTTATATTTTTATTATGATTTTTTTTCTTTTTTTATCAAGCATTCAATGTGCCCTTCCAGGGTAAAATTATAGTACAGAAAACATAATTGAAAATGTGTGGCATATCATAAATTTATACATTGGTCCATTGCTACCATACAAACATATGTTGTGCCAGTACATGGCTTATTGGCAATAAACAACATTTATTACCTTTCTCTCATTTCCCTGCTACACCCTCAGTTTGCCAAGGCTGTCCCAAGCTTATTGCCCTGTCTTTTCCTTCTAGTTCCGTATAGCTTCCTGCACCCCCTGATGTAGATGAATCCCTAGTTCTAGGTCAAGTAGGTCCCAATTATACATATTTTATCAAACTGATCCACTATATCATGCTTCAAAGTCTATCTGCCATGCAAATCTCATCTTATCCAGAAATTCCTGTTCTGTCGGGGGTCTGGGGGCTTTCCAGTGTTTTGCAATCAGGCCCCTTGCTGCCATCAAGATATGGTTAGCCATCCTTTATCCTATGTGTGAGATCTATCATATTGATGGTGTTATACCAGACTTCAATCAAACCTCTCTGATGTTACTGAGCTGGTGGGAGATGTAGGTCTTAAAAAATGGATTGTACATAATGTCTCACTTGTAAATACACATATTGAGTGACTTGAGTTGCTCCCTCCATTTCTACATTTTCTTTATATGTTTTCATCTTGCCATCCGAGCTTCTAAACAAAGCATTTAGTTGAGTCAGTTTAGCTTCTCTCAGTATCTCTTTGACAGGGGATGTAAGCCCCAGGGGGAATTCTGTTTTTTAAACAGTGGGATTAGTGAGGATTCTTTCTGATTACATCCTACTTGGGCTGCTACTTTATTCCAGCACCTATCTATGTGCCTCATGGCTTCCAAGGGGAGGATAAAGGGTGTTTGCTTTAGCTTTGTCCATAGGGAGCAGGAGGTGGACCCTGTCTGGGGGTATGTTCTCTCTATTATAGCCCATTTTGATAATGGTGATTCTGAGAAGAAGGGCAAAAAAGGGACAGCTGTGCTCATCACTAAGTTCTAAACCATTAAGCTGGGATGCTATGAGACTGTGATCACAAAATTCATATAAACAAAGACAAGAATTCCATTGCACTCAACCCTTTATCAATATATTAAAGACATTGAGACATGTTGTGCCTTAAAGGAGAAGGAAAAGCTATGGAGGAATTTAATTGCCAATAGATTAGCTGCAATAGTGCAAGCTAGAATGCTATATTTATCCTGTAGAATGTTTTACAACAACTGAGTAAACAGCTCTAGAAGCTCTCTTTTTATAAGGATCTTTGAAAATCATTTCAATATTAATTGAACCCAACTGGCTGGTTTTGCTTTAAATAAGAATTACTTATATCTTATGTTGGATCAAGTACAAGGCACTGTTTTATTATTACAGAGAAATAGAAAGTCATTTTTAAAAATGTGGATTATTTGAATAGAATGGAGTCTATGGAAGATGGCCTTTCCATAATTCAGAGCTTTCTGGATAATGGTTTCTGGATAACAAATCCTATGCAATTTATGTACATAAGTCCAACTGAATGAGGTCAGCTCATGTAAAAAACGGTTGACCTTATGTTCTATATGTTTACAGGCAGATGGAAGAGGTATGTAACAAAGGCTCTGCCTTGTACAGAGACTGAATATTGCATCTATTAGCCTTAGATCTGATTATGCCAGAAAATGTTCTGAAAATGGATAACTGCATTTTATATTATATGATGTCTTGATATTCCATAGCCATGACTCAGTTTGTGTGCTAAATAAAGTATGCTTTAATAAATTATAATTAAGTGTCCACTTTTATTTTACAATCTATGCATTTTATTTGTGATATGCTATTAAAATAATAGTTTAAAAAGGGGACTACCACTTTCCTGCAGGTTGAATACTAGAAGCAGCTGTTACAGATTTCTCAATATTTTCTTCACTGAAGCACATCTACAATACTCTACTACTTTTTAAGAAAATTAGCAGTTGCTTACCTAACACTTTCTGACATTTATGTTATCTAAGATAACATTTAACAATAAAAAAATATTGTTTCCTGTGGCCTTCAGTTTTCTTTGTTCATTTCTAGCATAGCACTTTTATAAGATGCTTTTATTTCCTCACTCTTGTTAAAACAAGTAGATTCCATATACATATCAAGGTGAATAACATGCTCATCTGTTTTTTTTATCTAAGTTAGTTCTTATTGGTATCACTTAACTTGTTGCTGGGCATTAAAATGGTTGTTGTTAAGGCTAGGGCACACAGGCTGTGTCTCTTCACTCTGTTGAATGGTAAATTGCATGTAGGTTGTGGAACATGCTATATACCAGTGCCTGCTACAGCACAGTTATGTGGAAATTACCTATTTTCCTGGTGTTAGTAATTGTGTAGAACTGGGATTGAGAACTAATCAGAACTATACTGCCCAATGAGGACTTTATAACTGTATTCCTCTTACATAAAGATTAGTTTTTTATACCTCCCCAGTATGCCCATATACGTAGGTAAATGTGCCTCAAGGTGCAAGGAGACATAATTGTCACTCAATAAAAATACTCTTTAATGTAATCTTAATCTGGATGGTTTCACTATTTATAATCTTTTGTCCTTTGATGACATCTATTCCCCCTGATTTCCCCCTGGTGAAACTTGAAATTTTGTTGTGGAATATCAATATCATAGGGAGGCTTCCTATGTCTAAAAAGAGGTGAACTAATATATATTCATAAACAATTATAAATTCTGCATTTTGGAAGCCTCCAGAAATGATAATGTCACCCTCCTGCCCAGATTTATGAAACTGACAACAATTACTGGCAATCTTGAGCGACTGTAGGAGCACCATGCAATTGAGATTAACCCTGGGGGGAAACAGTGAACTAATTACACATAACTGTTTGGACTGTTTGGAGACCTGTTTAAAAATAGGTAACATCCTTCTTTAGAAAAAATAAAAACAGTTAATGGGTGAGAGTAAAATGTTAGGGTAGATATCTCGGCTTAACAAGTTTCTTCTATGAAGTAGCCAACTAGACTGAAACAGAAGGAAAGAACCCTTGGTTTAAAACAGAAATATTACCTAATCAATCTGAGCTGTGTTTGAATGTGTTGTTTTAGCCATTTCCCTTGTGCTCTGTTTGTCTTCATTCTAAACAAACTAAGGGCAAAAAAATATAGACAAATTTAATGCAGAATATGTTTTTGCGAGTTTATTAACCTGCGGTAAATATAATTTTGCAAATTTTCTTGCGCAGGAATATATGTTCGCCGGTATCGCATCTGCTGAAAATAACGCTAAGTACACATTAACGCCTGGTTTACTAAACAGCGAAATGTGTGAAAGACAAAATTAATGCCAGAATATTCACAACATTGTACCGCCATCTATATAGTGGCGTTAACTTATTTTTTGGCCAGAAAATTCTCAATGGGAGTTTAATTCTCATTAAACTGTGCATTTAAATGATACAAAGAGATAACTGGTATGATTTCTTGTTCATACTGTATGATTCTATTGGCAGAAGTGTTTGTGACTGGATGGATGAAGTATGGGTTTATATGATACATACATGCTTGATTGGTGTCGCTCTGGTAATGTTGTTGGATGGTATAATCATCAGTCAGTAAAGCTTATGCATTTGAAGATGCATTTCTGGCCATAAATGTCACAGTAAAATTGCCATAATTAACGCCATTATTAACGCATAATACAAGACTATTTTCTAGAATAAATATATGCAAACGTAATTTGTCTCCAGAAAATTCGCAACTCGCTAAAATTACCACTAAAGTAAGCTGGTTCGCTAACGTAGTTACCGCAAGTGATTCCAATGACTTCTGAGCACATCACTGTTTAGTAAACTTAGTCGCTGCGAATATTCTGGCGGAAAAATATTCTCAGCGATAACATGCGGAAACTTATGGTCAAATTTACCGCACTTAAGTAAACGGACCCCTAAGTGCCCAGGTATTGGTGATTGCTTGGTGATAAGGTCAAAGTGGATAATTATTTCATAGGGATGTTCACTCCAATATGCTGTGTGATTGTTTATTGACTGCTCAATGCTTATGGTAAGGTGAATTTCTGTTCCATTAAAAAGCTATGCGCATAATATGTCTGTCTATTACCTACTGTCTTTAACCTTATTGCTTCACATTTCATTCTGTATCCCAAGTACACTTACTGTTTTATCCAAAAATTTGTCTGCAGCAACTGTCAGCTTTTAGAAGTGTAGTTTCAATTTATGTACCACAAAGACACTATGGGGCATATTTATTATGCTGTGTTAAATTATATTCCATGAAAATGTATCAAGGTTTGTGTAATTTTATACCATGTGAACACTACATTTTCTGTCATTATTTTCCACTGCCTCAGACCTTTGTAATTAAGTTCCAGAGGAAGAATTTAAAAACAATTTTAAAGATGTTTTTACATGGCGAAGTGTGGTGAATTATTCCACACCACTTAATACATTTGCCCCTATGACTCATACTCTGTATTGGCAAAGGTTTAAAAATTCAAATATGTATACAGGTGGAGTAAAAATATTTTTTTCGCTTGATCACATCTGCCCTGGGATCAAAAGTAACAGGCTTACAATGATGAACTGCATGAATGTATATAAACAAAAGGGTATTGCACTCAATCAATATGGGACACATCACAGCACCTAATATTATATTTATCTGGGCTCTTATTGGCTGTTTTTCATTACTGGTGGTGCTTTAGGGAAAATGAAAAGTGATGGGCGAATTTTTTCGCCTGCGGTCAATTTGCGGCAAATTCCCGTGATTCACTTCAGTTGAATAAATTTGCAAAATGCCAGCAAAAGTTCCCCTTGTGAACAAATTCAATGCCAGCATCTCGTTTTGGAAAATGGACAATGGGCAATGGGCAATGGACGCCTGCGTCCCAAACGAGACACTGCTGCATTTCACCATTTTGTGAAATTCTCTAGAAATACGTGAAAAATTTGTCGAAAAGCCATCGATTTGCCCATCTCTAAAAATGAAATAGAAATATGATGGATAAAAACTTCACACTGTTAATATGCTTTAGGGAGTGGTGTAAGACGTGATGAGAAATACACTACAATTAGAACATCAGCTCCCCCTCTCTATTTCTTCCTTTTAGAAGGAGACCTCATTTAATTGACAGTGACTGTACTTCATTAAAGTGGAAACTCTAACATAAGAGATGAGAATTCAAATGAAATCTTTGTCATAAATTCATCAATATCAAAGCTTCATACAGAAATGGGAGCTGGAATAAAAGAGACATCCTCTGATATAGGAATGCTACAGACAGTAGTAGTGAAGCATCTTGTTTAGGTGCCAAATCAACAGGAAGGGTCATTGGTCTTTGTAAGCAATTTTAACTGCCAAATCCCTAGACAGAAGTAAAAGACATAACCTCAGGAACAGGAGACTGGCCATGGGCCAAAACATAGATGTGAGGCTAACTATATTTACTAAATATTTGTGGTTTTAGAGACTATTGAAACAGAAGGATATATTGGATCTGAAAATAGACTAGTGTGGATCACATAGCAGGGGTCATTTGGTTCTACTGTTAAAAGTTCAGGCTAAATATTAATATTAACAGTGTCTGTGATTTATCCGGGTAGGGTGATCTTAATATGCTGACCACATAATGCATCAGTATATTTTATCATTTGAAGGCATTTTTTTTAAATACAGGCTCTTAACCAAAAAGTTACTTTATGATTCAGGTTCAAGATGTTTCTGTTAAACAGCATCAAAGTAATACATTCATGCAGATCTGATTGGGATACAAGCAAAAATAACAGAGAGCATTCAGACATTTTGTTTGTTCTCTGTCTCAAGATACAGAAAATCTGATGAAGGTAGGCTGAGTGCATTTCAATAATAGCTAAAAAAAAAATAAAAAAACGAGGGAGAACAAACCAATGTAGCTATTATTATGACAATGAAATAAAGCTATGCAATGTAGTCTATTATAATATTATATTCATAATACTTTGTTCTTAGATACAAAGATGGCATACAGACACACATAACAAATATAGCATAAAGATGGCATATAGTCACTTCCGCCTGACGCGTTTCACCACTCTCATGTCAGGCCAGTGAGAGTGGCGAAATGCGTCAGGTAGAAGTGATGTCACAAACAGCTGCAGGGACTACCACGAGGAGTAACAAAAACTTTTGCAGGCAAATTACTTCTTATTGTGGACATTCGGAAATACCTGCAAAAGAATATATACTTACGTGACTGACTTCCTATTAACTAAATGTGAGTGTAAAACTTTTTAACATAACTTTTTTAATAAATGTTATTATGCAATTGGATCTCTGCTTTTCCCCTGTTTGAATTAGAAGCTAACCACGAGGACAATCTTGAAGTTGTGGGATGATATATGCGACATCATAACCTTAAGCTTTGTAAGTAGGCACTCCAGCCGTACTGGTTAAAGTGGTGAATAGTGTCTAACAGTGCAACTGTGGGAGAGAAATCCTTTTTATTTAAACACACAGTATATAGTTGTGTACATGCACAGGGTGCTTGTTTGACTTTAAGCAGGACATACTGCACCAAATAGTGTTTCTGATTTTTTTCCGTAGCCAAAGGCACTGTTCCAACTCCTTGTATTTTACCTTCTTGTATATAGACATACTATGTTACTATGTTATATATTGAATAATTTAGCAAAGGCCCTTTATTATGATGGATTTCAGGGAAAATGCAGAATGGTGGGTAAAAAAAACATGGACATTTGTTACCAATACTGCATATTCCACTTACTCTTACATATATGAATATGTTTCAATCAGGACAGATAATTTTTCTGGACATCGGTTTTTGGACCAGTTTTTGGACCACTGGGAAACATGCCAGGCTTCTATGATTGATTGGACTACTGTGATGCGGCATGGTATCTGTCGATCAGCCTGCAGATCTGCATTACTGTAAATGCAAGTTTGTATATTTATCATTGCTTTTGAAAGGATAATAACACTATGAACATGCAACCTCCTCTGTTTTTAGCATTTCAAAGTTACCGTAAACAAAAGCTAACTCCTCAACGTAACTGTCACTGAACACTGCATTTCACCAAGATACTGTGAAAACAATCTGACAGTTGGAAAAACTAGGCCAGGAGAGTGTAACTAGGTAACCACACACACCCACACACATGCATGCTAGAGTTTTAAATAAATACAGGCCAGTACAATGCAGCAAAGTCTACCATCATAATGCAGGAAACAATACTATCACAATGTAGTAGGGCAGTACTGTGCAGTAGGCATCACAGGGGCACTGTTAAAAGATAAGTGTACACAATGATGCAGTATTAGAGATTTTAAACTAGGAAACATTAGATTAAATTCTATACAACAGTTCAATCGCATACACAGTTGTAATGTGTTCTGTGTTGTTAGAAAACATTAGATCCTAAATAACAGCATTTCTGATTGGATCCCCAAAAAACTGTAACCATGTCATGAATTAGTATATAATTAATGAGTAATTAATAGAAGTAGAGAAGAGACTATAGTGGGGTTATTTAATAAAATATTTTTTTCTCAAATTTTACCAGAAACAACTCGACCTAATTCCCATTCACAAATTTGGATAATTTACTAATAATTATCCTTTAATAAATTGGATTTCAATAAAACTCGAAGCTATGCATGTGTGTGACATAGCTTTGTTGTTAGAAAACATTATATCCTAAATAACAGCATTTCTGATTGGATCCCCAAAAAACTGTAACCATGTCATGAATTAGTATATAATTAATGAGTAATTAATAGTAGTAGAGAAGAGACTATAGTGGGGTTATTTAATAAAACATATTTTTTCTCAAATTTTACCAGAAACAACTCGACCTAATTCCCATTCACAAATTTGGATAATTTACTAATAATTATCCTTTAATAAATTGGATTTCAAAAAAACTCGAAGCTATGCATGTGTGTGACATACTCTGCCTGTGTGTGCTCTTCTC
The DNA here is from genome assembly GCA_024363595.1 of Xenopus borealis. Lineage (NCBI taxonomy): Eukaryota > Metazoa > Chordata > Amphibia > Anura > Pipidae > Xenopus > Xenopus borealis. Next base: position 124,458,063 of record CM044433.1, on the reverse strand, counting down.
TGCCTGTGTGTCCCCTGTTCTGCCTGTGTCTCCTGTGCGTGAGATACTCTGCCTGTGTGTGACATACTCTGCCTGTGTGTGCCCTGTTCTGCATGTGTGTAACATACTCTTCTTATGCGTGACATACTCTGCCTGTGTGTCCCCTGCTCTGCCTGTGTGTGCCCTGCTCTGCCTGTGGAACATAAGCTTGGTATTTGTTCTGGGGGTTTGTTAGCATTTGAAAATAAATAATTGTTAGGGGCCCCTAAGGTGTTTAATCATGTTCTGGGGGTGCTGTGTTATCCACAGGGGTTGAGGAGGCATATGGATTTAAAGGTATCTCTTAATATGACAACTTTTTCACATATCAGTGATAAGTGAAATCCCTGCAGTGAGCACCAACCATTTGGGTTTTTTTTTGGTGTGATTTTTTAGGTGTGCTATCACAATTAATTTGGACATGGTTTTGTGGTAACATGGGTGTCATTTAAAGTGGCTGTGGTTTAAAAACAGGGAGTGGTCAATACTGACTTCCATTATTAGCCCTCCACTATGTAGGCCAGAAAAATGTTGGCACTCTGTAACACTTAAGTTGGACAGCACTGTCCTGGAAAATTAAATAGCTAATGGTTTTTCCCAAAGCTGATTATATTTCATTTAGGAAAAACATGCATTGGCCAGGGGGGAAAATAGAGCAGTGCAGCACTTCCCTGTTGTCCCTTGGCAAACTTAGACATGCACATTTGCAGAAGGGTAAAAATTTTGGACTAGCAGGGCTCTGCAACTAAAGCTTTCGGGTAGGCATCTATTTAGTGAATTCATCATCAGTAATGATCTGTTGGCTGCTCATGTGACCTGTGTATCATTACAGAAGCAAAATCTAAATGTTCCACAGACTACCACACACAAATATAGTTTGCAATTCAAAACAAAATTAAGAGAGGGATCATCTATGAAATATCTGAAGATCAGCTCTAAGCTTAACTTTTACTGTAAAGGGGTTACTTACAACATTCCAAAGTTTATCTCATATTTTATAAAAAAAAAACACCACAACCTAAATCCAATGCCTGATTTTAGCTTATTTATTAATTTAAAAAACCCAATTTAATCAGATCACAGAAAAAAAATGATAAAATTAATCGAAAACCCAAATTGCTCAAATATTTTAGGATTTTTTCCCTAATTGCTAACATTTTTAGAGTTTTTGCCCAAACCCCCCCAAAAAGTTGGATTTTCAGGCTAAACCCAGCACAAACTACAAAACCTTCACATTGACATTGTCAGTGGGGGCCAGGGGCACCCACAAGGGGGGGTAGTCAGGATCAAGGAGGAAGCCCCTTCTAGAGAGTCCAGGCAGAGCACAGTTCAGGAATAATCCAATAGAATTGTCAAAGTCCAGGCAAAAGGGTTCAACAGGTAGGCAGCACAGATTCAAGGTTATGAAACAGGCAGTAGGTCAATAACAGGAATAATGGGATAACAGGAACACCCAGGAACACAATACGATATTGAGCTACACTCTGGCATCGAACCCGTGTCTTCAGTGTCTTTTTATATTTGAATTTGGTGCCGCAATGCCTCTGGCACGGCTGGATGACATCACCAGCGGCGCCCTACCCACGTGTCTTCTATGGGCGCCACCATCTTGCCTGCGCCACCGAAGTGGAGGGACGCGCCGCCCAGAGCTCCCGGAAAGACTCCGGGCGGCATTTGTGACAGACATACAGGACCTCAAAAGGTCTTATTCAGATTTTTGGATTCAGGCTTTATAATATATAATGCTATAATAAATATAAAAAATTTTCCTGTAAAAAATTGGTTTTCTAGTGAAAAAAAACTAGTTTTTCAAGATTTCACAACTCAACCTTTAATAAATAATCCCATAAGAAGCTTTTAAAGTGTGATTACATGAAAACAAAAAATGAGAAGAACAAATAGTACAGTTACAGAGACATTAAAAAATGCATATGTGCTTAGCAATTTCTTTAGTCGGCATATACAATAAAGGATGCAGATTGGTAGGATTAAAAAGTTGTAGTTGTAAGAAGGCTTAGCCCAAACATATTGCATGTGCCTGACACATGACATGTAGTGATGGGCGAATGAATTCCCGTGATTCGCCGCTGGCGAATAAATTCGCGAAAATTTGCCTGGCGAAAATTCACACGTAACGCGCGTAGAAGTTGACGCGACGCATTGAAGTTGAAGCGGCGAGCGTAAAAAACGTGCCGTGACTCGTTTCGTGAATTTCGCTGGAAATTCGCAAATTGCTAAGAGAAGACATACAAGTCCTGTAGAATGACATTATATGTATTAGTAAAATGTACTCTCCTTTTTATTATGTAGTACAATGATGCAGTATAAAGGATGTCAGACATACTGTAGGTCTATTAAGATTTTTCCAAGTTTTTGATACACTGCATAGTGATTTGCTTTCTAAAACCAGGTCTATTGAATGAAGTATAATGAACAGAGGGTGGTTGTTAATAGCACATCTCTAATTAGATTAGGATTTATTCAATCTTAATAATGATCCGAAGGTGGGAATTGAAAGCAATATATCTGCGTTTGCTATTGAGACAAAGAGTAAAGCGCAACTGAATACATCTAGTGTTAGTCATCCTTACAGAAGGGTATAGTCTAACTAGAGATATGTGCTACTAATTGAAAAATTAGATTAATTAAACTTGTAGTTTGCCTTATAATAAGCTTTTAGTTGGAAGTACAGTTGTATATGCAGTTGGTGTACTTTAATTTTTGATGGCATTTTAATTTACTATTTTGCGCAGATATTATGCTTAAAATTTTAGCACATGAATTACAGAGGCAATCAGACAAGCATTAAGTCAACATGGAAGATTAATGACAGAGGACCTGAAAAAAAAGCATTAGCCATAATAGGGGTAAATTACATCTGCAAGTGTGGTGAACAAAATGCAAGTTTGAATTAAATTGCCATGTTTTTTCTAGGGATCCTGAATTTGGTTTGGGATTCACTCAATTCTGAGTTTAACTTTATGTCACGTGATTAAAGGGACTTTAAATCTTTCTTTCCCCCTTCTGTTTCCTCATTTGCACATGAAAATAAGGATTGGGATTTGGTGGGAATGAGTTTCAGGGTCCAACAAAAACTTGAAACTTGGAATTGGATGCATCTCTAGTTTACTCACAATGCAATATTTTTCCCCAAAATTCCCGCAAGGAGGTGTTGCGCCTGATGCAGTTGTGTGTTAGTGTTTGGTGTGCAAGTGATGTCTGCAACTGATATTTTAGGTGCAAGTGTACTGAACCTATTGATGCTGGGTGTGAAGGTAACCTAGGGTCTACTGTCTGCTCACAAGGTGGTTGTAGTTCCAGGGTTCCCCTGCATCAGAATGGAAGGCAGGAAGGACTGAGCTGCACCAAGTGCAACTATATGGAGTTGCAAAGAGCGCTTTCTTTAATGAATCAGGTTTAACATGCAACTCACTGTGGAGAAAAGTACAGGACCCCTAATATTTTGCACTGCAATCAACTTACCTTTATCTTATGAGAGATGAGATCTGTTGGATGTTTATTCTCTTCCATCAGTATGACTAGTCATCTTTGGTCACATCACATGGTTGAATGTCATGAAACAATGCCATATATTTATAGATCCCACTCACATAGAAACATGGTTTCTCATTGCATGCTCCAGCTTATATAAGTTCCCTACTGCTTATACAGTAGTAATACAGTTCTTGGACCCTCAAGACTAAATGAAGTCTTAGGTATTGCCTTTTGTTTAGTACATTTCCTTGGTGAAAGCATTAATGAGTCCCAGAACTGATGTTTTCCTTTATAATAATAATGTATTTTCTATGATGATAACATTTTAAAAAATAGTTAATGGAGGCACTATCCTTCCAGAAAAAATATCTAAATGGAATTCAAATATTAATTTTCTATTTATTTACAGTGGAATAAAAAAGTATAAAAAATTAGAACAAGATTAAAGAAACCAGTCTTTCTGTAGCTTTAGAACACAAACAACACCATGCATAGATGAAAAGCTGATGTTTCAAGATTACACATTGACCATTTTTATTATATTTATTTATTTATCTACTTATTGCACACTGGTATGAGGACAAAGCAGAAAGGAAATTAAATGGGCACAAGATAACCTTAAGGTTGATCACAATATGTAACTTTTGTAGTCAGTCTGTATTGTATAGTTTAACTGATTCATTCTTGCTGTTTTGACCTTGAGGCACAAATTTTCTTAATTAAAAATGAAAAAATATTTTTTCCTAGCCAAAATATGACTAAACTCCTTCATTACCCCAAAGAAGTTCAAGATGGAGACTATACATACCATCATCCCAGTGGTTCAGGAGGGAGATTGGCTGGTTTACATCGACATCAAAGATGCATACCTACATGTTCCAGTAGCAGCTTGCAATCAGCCATATCTTCGCTTTGTGATAGGCAGGAGACATTTTCAGTTTTGTTGCCTGCCATTTGGTCTGGCATAGGACCCTGGACCTTCACAAAACTTTTGGTCCCTCTAATTGCAGAACTCCGCAAGGAGGGTATCATGTTATGGCACTACTTGGAGGACCTCCTTCTGTTGAACAAGGACTTGGCCCTTCTTCGGAAGCAACGAGATTGGGTTCTTTCTTTTCTATCAGCCCATGACCGGTTAATAAACCTGGAAAAGAGTTCCCTGGAACCATCTCAATCACTGACTTACCTGGAGGCTCTCTTCAATACAAAGAAGGGGGAGGTCTCTCTTTCCCTGGAAAAGGCTCAGAAATTGTGACAGAGAGTTTCTCTCATGGTCAGGGAAAACTGGATTCCAACCAAGGAATATATGTCCTTATTAGGCCTGATGGCTTCTGCTATCCCGGTCACCAAATGGGCCCAGTGGCACATGAGGTTGACACAGCAGGTATTTCTTCAGCAATGGGACAGGTTTCAAAAGGACTGGTCTCAGAAGTTTGTCTTTCCACAGTACCTAAAGAAAGATCTTCAGTGGTGGTTGAATATCCCAAACCTTTTAAGGGGTTTTCCCCAAGTCAGAGCACATGGGAGTTAGTGACAACAGATGCATCTTCCCTTGGCTGGGGTGCTCTACTCGATTCTCAGTTGGCACAGGGAGTTTGGAGAACCTGCATGGTAGGAGTACCTTCCAACATTCCGGAGATCAGGGCAGTCAATTGTGCTCTTCAATACTTCCGATTGAAAGGGGAATCCGTGAAGGTGAAGATAGACAACACAAAGGCTGTAGCCTACATAAGAAAGAAGGGAGGAGCGAGGAGTGTTCAGCTTCTTCAGGAGGTTTCTCCTTTCTCTCCTGGGCAGAGGAGAATCTGGACGATCTAACAGCAGTTTATGTTCCAGGTTCTCAGAATTAGCAAGCAGACTTCTTGAGCAGGAGCACCTTGAGCAAACACGAATGGCAGCTGAATCCAGCAGTATTTCACCAGCTTGTGAGGAGATGGGGCAAACCCAATATCGATCTGATGGCCTCAGCAAACAATTCTCAATTACCTCTGCTCATTTCAAGACGATTACATCCACAAGCAATTGCGGTGTATGCCCTTCTCCAAAGATGGGACTTTCCCCTTGTATTTCTTTTTCCACCGGTACGCCACTTGTTAGCTGTGCTTCTGAAGATTCAGAGTGAAGGATCAGAGGCGATTCTGATTGCTCCATTTTGGCCTCAAAGGCCTTGGTTCTCGTTACTCATGAAGCTTCAAAACGAGAGACCTTGACATCTGCCAGTCAGGAGGGACTTTCTTCTCCAGGGGCCCTTGGTTCATCCAGACCCAGCTTCCCGTTCCTTGGTGGCTTGGAGGTTGAGCAGAAAAGATTGCAGAACTTAGGACTTTCCGAGAAGGTGATGGGAACCTTATTGCAGGCTAGGAAGTCTTCTACATCAAAGGTTTATTACAGAATATGGGAGAGATTCCTTGTATGGCAAGATCAGAACCAGTTAGCTGGAGCCATCCCTTCATTGCCGCATATTTTGGACTTCCTTCAAAAAGGTTTGAATAACGGCCTACAATACAGAACACTTAAGGTCCATGTATCAGCCTTGTCACCCATGACTGGGCCGAGGACCTAGTGATCAAGAGATTTTTTATGGCAGCACTGAAGATTTGTCCTCCGAAGAGTTCTTCTTCTGTTTGGCCTTTAGTTATGAGATCCTTAGCCTCTTCTCCTTTTGAACCTTTATGTCAAGCTTCAGTTTGGAACATTACCTTGAAGACATTATTCTTAGTAGCAATTGCTTCAGCGGCTAGAGTTAGCTTATTACAAGCCTTGTCCTTAAGACAATAAAATATGATTGTCTTGCCGGATAAAATGATCCTCAAGCCAGACATGTCCTTCTTACCTTAGGTGGTTTCTACCTTTCACTTGAATACGGAAATTATTCTTCCGGCCTTATCGGCCAGCGTTTCAGCCTCAGAGGACCTAGAGTTCTTAAAATGGACCCAGTCAGAGCAATTAAAACATATTTGTCTGCTGCGGAATCATTTAGAAATTCAGATCGTCTCTTCATCATTCCGGCAGGTGCCAGAAAGGGTTTGGCAGCCTCATCTTCCACTATTTCAAGATGGTTAGTGATTCTTATATCAAAGGCTTATCAATTACAAGGCAAGCTAGCTCCTAAAGGGATAAGAACTCATTCAACTAGGGCAGTGGCCACCTCCTGGGTGGCAGTATCGGAGGTTCCCATTGATCGTATTTGTCAGACTGCATCCTGGAGGTCGGCTAGGACGTTTATGAATCATTATCGATTGAATGTGCGCACCGAAAGTATGAGTTTTGCTTCGGAAGTTCTCCGGTCCTATAACTCTTAATAAACCTTTTTTCTTGCAGTGGATGAGTGTTTGACCGCCCTTCTGTATACTTATATTGCTGGGTACATCCCACTGTTTATGTTGACATATTGTGGCTAGGAATAAGGAAAATTGTTTTCATACTTACGGTAATTTTCCTTTCCTAGCCACTAAATATGTCAACATACCCTCCCTTCTTGGCTAAATTATTAGACTGCTGGCCCCAGGAGAAGGGGGTGGTTTATTAACTTGGAGGAGAGACTTCTGATCTGATTGGTGGCAGGGAAATTACCCAGTGTTTATGTTTATGTTGACATATTTAGTGGCTAGGAAAGGAAAATTATGGTAAGTATGAAAACAATTTTCCTTAATGTCCAATGGCAATACATCCTTAAGGTGTGCATTTTAGTTTATTGTACTTGTTTACAATGGATGACACACACAAGTATATGTAGGGGAGGTGAACTATCCATTTGTATCTCATATACTTTAATACTGATAAATATCACGTATAGCTGCACTTATTAAATCTCCATAACAATTGAAATGACTGTCCCTACCAAAATTGGGACAATTTTTTATCTTGTTTTGTTTTGTTGTGATATGCAGGTCATGAAAAATTCAACTGGCAATCCAGCCCTAACCTGCAAAATCTTAATATGCACCTGATGCTAACCTGCAAAAATTTGCCACTGTAGAACCTACACCCGACCTGTACCCGCGTCTTCTCATTCTGTACACCTCTTGTGTGCGCAGTTCAGGTTCCAAACTCTTCAGGAGCAGTGGAGGGATGTTTGCAGTGTACTTCACTTTAACCCCTTTTTGGTTTGCTTAGCCAAGTGAGTTTGTATTGTACAAATGATGCAGTAATTTTAACCTCCAAATATATCACCCACAAATGAATGAGGAGCACATGTAAGAAATGTAAGCAAAAACAAGTAAGAAATAAACCAACTATGAACTGAGGCTGAATTCAATGCAGGAATGTCCTCTTCCTCTAATTATATAACATTATATATACAGACTTTAGCTTTAGCCAAGGAAGCAAACACTAGTACAGCCAGCACCTTAAGGAAAATGTCTTTAAGATGTAGATTGTCCTTGGCTGTGTTTTCTTCTAGGTGTCATATCCTTAGTTAAATGTGTTTGCTTCTTTGGCTAAAGCTAAAGTCTTCACCCTTGGGACTTATCAATATCTGGGCTGGAATATTCTTTTCTCTACATGTCATTATTCCCATTTTCAATTACAGTCTGGTAAGGGAATTTGAAGTGGATAAGTTCTGGTTCCATATGCTATCCAACCCAGTGGTACCCTTATCTGTATCTTCACTTTTTTAGTTTCCAATTCCTAATTATGCACTGTTGTGTTAACCTTACCCCACTTTGTCTTAGTCTAGTTCAAACTATTTCACCTGACTGAATCCAGACCCCTGAACTATTTACAACTCACCCTAATTACTTTTATTACCTTCCACAAGTTATCTCTGTCTATCTGTAACTTTCTAATTCATTGCCCATAAACCATTTTTCAGAGATATATTTGTATATATAATGTGCCTTTTCAATGTTCATTTGTATTTTGCCTGACGAAGGTGCCTGTGTGCTCCGAAAGCTTGCAATTGTTACTTATTCAGTTAGCCAATAAAAGGTATCACCAAACTTTACATTTTTTACACATTTTTTTCGAATGGCTAACATGGTACTTCATCTCAATACTGAGGATCAATTGCAAACTCACTGAACAGTTATGTCCCATGTGCCCCTCCCCCTCAAGTCGCTGATTTACTCAGATTTAGAGAGCTGAAAAGCAGGATGTTGTAGGAATCTGAGTGATATGCTAGTTGTCGAAGATGTGTTGGACACCCCCAAACAGGGGACCCCTTGGCTGGATAGGCCTTTGAAAAACAGGTGCTTTAAATGTTCCTGTAATAGCAACATATTGAAGGTAAGGATTAGGTGCAAGTTGAGTTTCTCCTGATCTGCAAATCCCTAATCGGAGAAGCCCACCTGAAGCCAAAGGTGGATATTTTAATTCCTTGATGGTATTTTCAGTGTTTCGCCTGAGTTTGCATGACCATTCATGATATGTGCATCTCTTATGCTCCTGGTATCTCCCATATGTATTAAGTAAGTATACAATATATTGCCTACATTGAAAGATTTACACTGTTGGGCTGAAGCAAGAATCTAGGGGTAACCATAGCAACTAAATCAGACATTAACTTTCATTATTCTAATTGTGTTAGTCCAATCAAATCTGACTGCTCATTTGTAACTATGGATGGAGACATTAGTTCAAAATATGCACCATTGTTAGTAGAGGAGCCCAAGTATTATCTTAGATCTACAAATATATCCAGAACACTTACTCGTAAATCAAAGGTCAGATGATGACATTTACTGATGTATTTGGAAAGGTTTCACTGCTGTTTCAGTAAACTCAGTAGAGACATCAATAGGCATTTAGCACTATTTTTTTTATCTTAAAGGACATCCATCAAACAAACAAGCAATTTTACTGTTCTGTAGTCTGCATTGAGTTTGTCATAGATCCTAAGTTTAAATGCTGCTTTAATTTTATTTATTGCTGATTATAATACTGCAACTTGTTAAAAAGTGTTAAAAAGTGTGAGTTCTAGATCATGATAGAATATTTGTATTTGTTAATTATCTACTGAATTTGTTGACTAAGAAAGATGTATTAAAATTGCAAGAATGTCTTTTCTTAGAGGTTGGTAGCACATTCTCAAAAGGGCAATTTAGCAGTATACAGAGATCAACACTGAATATGTGAGTTCCTCCAAATAGTATACAGGCAGCGAGTATGCAGGACAGAACTCTATTTGCTTTAATAGCTACAGAATGACACTGCCCAGAATTAGACAACTTGTTATCTATAAAAACCACAAGATCCTTCTCACTTTAGGAAACTCCCAACACACTGCCATTTAGTGTATAACTTGCATTTATATTATTTTTGCCAAAGAGCATAACCTTGCATTTATCAACATTGAACCTTATTTTCCAGTTTGCTGCCCAGTTTCCCAATTTAAACAAATCACTTTGCAAAGTGGCAGCATCCTGCATGGAACCTATAGCTCTGCATAATTTAGTATCATCTGCAAAAATAGAAATTGTACTTTCAATGCCCACATCCAGGTCATTAATAAACAAGTTGAAAAGCAAGGGACCCAGTACCCTGCGGTACCCCACTAATAACACTGGTCCAATTAGAAAATGTTCCATTTACCACCACTCTTTGTATTCTATCTTTTAGCCAGTTCTCTATCCAGGTACAGATACTATGTTCCAGGCCAACATTCCTTAATTTAACCAGTAACCTTCTGTGTGGCACTGTATCAAATGCTTTAGCGAAGTCAAAGTAAATCTCATCCACAGCCATCCCAGAATCCAGGTCCCTGCTTACCTTCTCATAAAAAGAAATTAAGTTAGTCTGGCAAGATCTATTAAGCATAAAACCATGCTGGCACAAACACATATAGTATTGTTATTTGCTATGAAGTCCAGTATCTTATCCTTTATTAATTCCTGGCACTATGCCAACCAGACAACTTCCATAGTTTTATTATGCTTTGTGCCTTTTCCAGATTTTGTTAATTTTTAGCAATGCAAAATTGTGCTATGGCCATTATTTAAAGACTTTCTATTAAAATAAATTAAGACACAACTGGTTTGTTTCAATTAATGCAAACATGGGGGGAAAAAAGCTTTTTACATGTGTGCATTTTTGCAGTTTAAGCTACTCAGCTGCTGGAAAATATTAACACTGCACCTGGATTTAGTCTAGTCGAAGCAATGCTGCAGCTTATGGAATACCCAGCTGGCTAGAACTTTTATGGTTATATAAACATTTGCTGAACTAAACAAGGAGTTTTAATCAAAAGCCAACTGCAAATTCATATTTCATAAATGAATACAAACCATATATTAGATAAATATAGTAAACTATTTTTTATTAAATTAATGTGCTTTCTTTACTTTAGCATGTTTGTTATTTGGCTTTTCCTGTGTAAGCACCAATGGCCATTTAATTTAAACTTAAGATTTTAATTGTTGTCAACCTAACTGAAATACACAGTCATGCATTTGGTCAAAGGAGCCCTACAAAATAAAAACAAACATATTTTTACATAAAAACTTTTGTTTGTGAGTCTATGGTTGAGCCCTTGTTGAAGATTAAGGATAACTTATTTAATCGAGTTAGGGTGATGCTTGGGATGTCTGTGTTTGATTCCTCTGTCTGTGTCCAAGGGACCGAAGCTCCTGGGGAAAATGTGTGTACTATCTTTAGTCTCACGTAGGATTTTCTCATATGATAGTGTTCCATCATATCCCATAATAAGATGATGAAAGCATATAAAAAAACTCAGCCAGAAAAAAAAAATCGGTCCCTTAGTATATAATAATTTTCAGATACTATTTTCCTTTAAACAAATAATAAAAATGCACTTTATAGACCATAAGCAGCTTAGCTAAAGAAAGATCATTTTCACTTTTATCTTCTCAGTTTCAACTTTTCCAAATGTTACTGTCTTTTTCCACCACAATAATTCACAAATTTTCTAGTCTGCCAATTTTTCAACCCCTACTCTATCAATATGGTTATCATCAGTTATCCTGTTGAAACAACCTCAAGGTTCCTTGACAATTGCATTCCTGTGTTTCAGTCATTTGACTTATTCTGTAGACTTTAGAAGGCCTGTAAATAAGTCTGAATTAACTGCCACTTTCCAAGTTTTCAGATTTGCAGAACTGACAAACAGTATCACAGACCTTATATTTCTTGCTTTTATTACTTTTGTCTAAGATTGTTTCCTTTCCATCATTTTCCTAACCTTTAAAATAGAACATTGTATTTAGAAAGTCTTACATAATATGGTATTCATGTTGCCATGAACTTACTGCATATACTGTAACTGGGGCATTTCCATATTTTACAAAACAATATTATAATACAAAAATATTAAAATACAATAATAAGTAGTCATCAAAAAGGTAAACACATCCCAAAAGCTGTTAGTTAGTAGTATCAGGAAAAAAGCCTTTGAATTTGCCATTTAAATACATTCTACCCAAAGAGTTTAAATATGGACATATCATATGATAGTTTCTTGGAATAAAAATATCATGCTGTGTATTTCTCAAAATGTGATTTATTGATGTTATAATTATAGATCATGTGGCTTACTGCATATTTGTGTTAATTTATTATAATTATTATCATTATTAATAACATGTATTTATAGAGCATTTACAAAATTACATGGTGAGGTCAAATTCTGGCGAGAGCGCAGTAGCATTACAGTGGAGGAAGGGAAGTGACGTGCACAGAAGAATATGGCGGCAGAAAACTTTTAAATAGTGGGGATTTTTTAACTAATAATGTGTGAGAATGGTAACAATTTGGGGTTGTATTTTTAAAGCTTTACTTCTCCTTTAACATGTACATTTATTATCAACTGCATCTTACATAAAAAAATAAATGTCATAACATTTTTTAAAAGTCTATACTGAAATAGAAAAAAGATTGCTGAGAATTTAATAATGAAGAAGCTATACAAATAATTTCAGTTGATGAATTTCATACTTCTATCTAATTAAGCTTATATTCTTGTGTTTATGATAGTTCTTCTTTGCAAACACCAACATAGTATTCTGCTTCATCCTATATGAAGCAGATGATCTCCTCATAATCTACTATAAAGCCAACCAGAAATCAACATTTGCTATTAATGACAGTGGTTTAGGAGGGTGACCGCTATTTGTAAACACTCTGCAAATTTGCAAGGAGGCACAAACCCTTGACATCAAATGTTTGTGTCCATCATTCAACCTGCAGCTGTCTTAAAGTAGCCAGTCACTGGGTTACTGCCATGTACAAATTTGTCCAGTGCCTTTTAGTTTATTAGGTATAGGAAAGTCATGAAGTGCCCTGTAGTGTGAATACATTTATAGGCATTGCCCTGGTCTGTTATGGCTAAGCACCAGGTTGACTGTTGGATGAGTGCTACATTATATTTATAAAGCACATTTATCTGCCATGTAGTATTTTACATTAAAAGAACCCATAACTTTAATTATTTTCTCTAATAACAGCTCTATGGTTTTATTCTAAATCAGCTTTCTATAAAACCAATAGGAGCCGTACTATTTCTAACTAATGCAGGCCCGGATTTGTGGAAAGGCCACATAGGCCCGGGCCTAGGGCAGCAGAATTTTAGGGGGCGGCATGCTGCCCAGCCACACCCACATTGGTTCAGAAACACTAGGGATACACAGGAGATACTATAGTTTTTTTAAATTTCCCATGCGCCAATCCCCATTTCTCCGGTCCTGATGATGAATATTTGCGAATAATATGCAGAGTATGGGGGCGATGAACGGCAGCGGGCCTAGGGGCGCCGGCTATGTAAATCCGGCCCTGAACTAATGTGGAAAATATCTTCATTTGGTGAACATTGCCAGCTTGCTTTTATGGACTTTAATTCTTCAGCAGCAGATTATAGGTAAGCATTTAGCTACAGAAAAAAAGAGTATTAATGATGTACTGTATTTGAAAGGGAATTTAGTTAATGCAATTGTTTTACATAATCTGATGATTTTGGATATGTGTAGCTATTATTTGCTACCAAAGCACTTTTTTTAACCACCTATTTTTGTGATTTATTAAAATACAGTAAATCAGTATTTATATTAGTGTTAAAGGGAATATTGAAGCATATACCTCAAAATTGTGCATATATATTTATCAATTATATGAAAATTATATGAGGAATTATGGAATGGTCTCCCACTCCTATAGACTCCATTATAAAGAAGATTTCCTTTTTCTCTGTAATAATAAAACAGTACCTTGTACTTGATCCAAACTGAGATATAAATAATCCTTATTGGAAGCAGAACCAGCTTAAGCTGGCCATATACACAAAGATCCGATCGTATGTATAAAGAATTCGTACGATTTTCAGATCGTGTGTGGAGTGTCCCGACATTTGGCTTGCCATGCTACTTGTTCATTCAGTCAATTGGACAGGTTAAAAGATTTCTGTCGACTGACGATCATATCTCTGCATGTATTGCCGATCAGACGATTTTCAGTTAGCGTTCTAATTTGCATAAGGCACCAACTTAAACGTATAATGGATGTATATGCAGCAGCAACTACAGGACACTACAAAAGCCAAGAAAATTTTAAATAAATAAAATAAACTTGTCCTATTGCCCTACACATGTCCCCACTGTATAGTAGAGTTGGCATATGTTAGGATTTATAGGGGGGAAGGAGGGTACCCTAAAAATATTATGCTCTTTTCAGCCTATCTCCCTTCAAAATTGAAAAGTTGCCAGCATTTGGGGCCTAGAAAAAATGTGAAAGTTGTGAAATGATGTTACACTGGCGAATTACATAGTTACATATTGCTAGCGTTAGACGATTCGTGCTTTAGTGAATTTGCAAACAGATTAGTCTTTTTAAAGAGTCTTCTTTCATTTGATAACGTGTGGGTGTAATAAACCTCAGGTCCAGAAGCCTTTTTGTGTTTATCTAATGGATATTCTTTGTTTTAATACTTTCCTGTCTTCTTTCATTGGGTAACTGACTTACCCCCTCTTTTGAATATTTTTGAGAACAAAATGCTTTTGATATAACAAACAGGCCTGGATTTGTGGCAAGGCCACAAAGGCCTGGGCTTAGGGCATGCCGCCCAGCTGCTTTCTTATTTTTGCCAGAAGCACTGGGGGATGGGTTACTGCACAGTGCAGAGCTTGTGCATGTGTGCACAATCACAAGGGGGGCACCGTTGGGGGGGGGACACACCTGTGAGGGGGGCAGGTGGGGGACCATCTGACTTAGGGGTTGCCCAAATAGATATCTAGGCCTGATAACAAAATAGAACAAAGTTCATCAAGCATCCTTGAGGGAGTCTAATGTTGCCTCAATTCATTTTTTTGTTGTGAAAACAATAGACAAAAGTACAGCACATGGCATAATCATTGAACTCAAACACGGGACTATACAATTATTTGTAGATGTTTTATTAAAATATGCACATTTCTTTAGGGTTACTCTCAACTGTATATACTTTATAAAATTTAGAGTGCACACTTTCATTCACTCATGGGGGTGTGCAGGACCCGTATGCAGAAGCCCAAGTGGGCCTGCTCCTCCATCTAGCTCTGTCCAAATCCTAAAGCAAAGGCCCAAAATCTTCTCAAAAAGAGTGTAGAACATATTATCAAGGTCATAAAAACAAAAAGCCTGATGCTGGACATTGAGAATTATGCTAATAGAAGAGCACTTTTATACCTGTCAACCACATAAAAGAACAAGTGTAGGGGTGTGTTTTGAACTAATAAATGGAACGGATATAATCTGGGGAGCATATACAATTAAGTCCATAAATATTTGTACAGAGACAACTTTTTTCTAATTGTGTTCTATACATTACCACAATGAATTTTAAATGATACAACTCAGATGCAGTTGAACTGCAGACTTTCAGCTTTATTTCAGTGGGTTGAACAAAAAAGATTACATAAAAGTGTGAGGTACATATTGTAGCAATTTCTTGGATGGGTGTTTTTGTAGCTTAATGATGGCTTGTTTCATCTGCATGGAGAGCGCCTTTGACTGCATGTTGTCTTTTCATAGCAAAATCTTCCACATACAAGCACCCCCCCCTCAAATTAACTTCAGAGCTTTTATCTGCTTAATTGATATAACAAAGAAATTACCCACACCTGCCCTTTGAGTCAATTGTCCAATTACTTTTGAGCCCCTGAAATGAAGTGATTGTGTTAAAAAAAGGCTCAAATTTTTATGAAATCTTTTTGTTCAATCCACTGAATTAAAGCTGAAAGTCTGTCCAAATATTTATGGACCTTACTGTATATTCATTGAGAACATGAGTTTTTTGAATAAGGGAAATATTAATGGAGATGGGTATAAATGCTAAACGAAAAGGAATTATAAGGTTAAAGCTAGCACTGTGATGTCAACATGCAAAAATATTTCACAATGTCTAAAGTCTTCCTTGATGATTAATCCAGCTCTATCTGTACCAATGTCAACAATTGAAAAGTTTGAACATGACGCTGTATGTATCAGTAAAAAGTAAATTATTTAAATGTGACTAGACTGCATTTACAGGACCACAATTAAAATATCAGATGTACAGATATCAAATGACCTGAGGCCCTGAACAACACATTCAGTTATAGGCTAAAGTCAACAAGTTCAGGTTGTATGTCACTTGTGATGGCTCATAAACTACACAATTTTATTCAGTTTGGATTACAAAACATTCAATATTTAGCAAAATATTGACCTTTTAATTACTCTGTTAAACTCTGCTAAGTCTAGCATCATGTTTAAGCCTCCAGCTAAGAACAGGCTGGGGTCAGAGGCATACTTTCACAAGTTTCTTACAGCTGGATAGAAAGAATTCTTTCAAAGAAAGTAAGAAATATAACTGCCTTCTGGGCTTATTGGGCTGCTAGTTATCATTTAGTTTGTCAAGGGCTGAATTCATTTAACCTACTTTGCAACTGGTTTTCATTTAGATTTTTAATTTTTTTCCTTGCATGTGTGTTCCCAAAAGCACCTTAAATATTGTTCTGTTCTCTTTGAATTAGCTGCCAATGATCATTAAAACACTAGTCTAGTCTGGCTGCTTTGTTTAGTAACATTACAGACTAAAGTTCCCTCAACAAATGAGAACTGAAGACCAACCAATTTTGACATCTGGGATTTCTACATCACATTCATTTATGGAACCAGTATTAGGAATCAGAAATATGGAAGGTATGCATTACCTTATTCTAAAAACTAGATATACAGAAAGTTCCAACAGTCAGATGTTAGCAAGTAATATTTTTTTCTGTAATAATTATAACCCTAATTTGATTACTGTCTCTTTAAATAGCAACTTACCCTTGGCAATCTAAGGGCCCTGAGTCCCTTTTGCATATGAAAAGTTCTCGGTACTTTTCCACCTAGGGAACACTGGGGAACACACCTCAGGGGATTCCACTAGGAATAATAAAACACACACAGTTTGCAAATGAAACAAATATAAACTTTATAGAAACTACAGTAACTTGGGCAAACTAATATACCATGCACTCCTACACTGGGGACACGTGGGACACTACCTAAATCAATAGGTACCAAACTGTTGCTCCAACACAGTCCTTTTTAATATCAAGGTCCCAATCCTCTGGAAGGGGTTAATAATCACACAGTTCAAATGTAATGTCCCTTCCCCAGAGTTCTCTGTCTTTACTTTGGGGCCCCACGCTTTTATCCGTGACAGTATCCTCCCTTGGTTGGCTCACTCACTGGGGTGCTCAAAGGCAAAGATTACAGGCAGCTCTGCAACAGGATCAGTCTCAACAGTGGCACCTTTCTCCTTCTGTGTTTATAGCAGGGGACAGGCTGGGCTCAATCTGTACCTCCACAGATTCCACAGAGTTAATGGCTCCTCTGTACTTGACAGTCTTACAGCTACTTGTGCTGGCTCTCTTCAGCTCTCCTGAAGACACTGTATTTTTGGCTCCAAAGTCTCCCAAGGATGCACTGAGGTGCTCAGCCAATCAGACCACTCTCCAACCTGTATGCTGGATGATGTCACAGGCAGAAAAACAGGGGAAGGATTTCTCTTGTCCCCTGCATAATAAAAAAATTCATTCATACTGGTGGCAAAACAATCTTATATGATTTATTCAATTTGAAAATGTGTTTATTAGACTTATATAGGGATTCAAAATATGGAAACAACTCTTAACCAAAAAATACCCAGCTCCCAAATGTTCCAGATTTCTGTACTATTCCATGCTAATAATGTAATTAAAATTACCATTTGCCTCTGAAATAAGATCTACAGATGAAACCACTTTGGTTTGTGTGTTTGACACAGAATAACTAAACCCAGATATCCCATTTATCCCACTTAACACAGAAAATTGTGTCATAGCATCACATCTAATTAAAGCGCTCATGAGTTAAGATGACTTTAGATAACACCGTTTCTTCAGGTAGTCCCAAGTCATGACGTATTTAGCACACAAATCCAAGTGGCTTCATCTTTAGGGAGACAGTGGGGGCTTAGGGAGTTAATGTGTGGCTCAAGTCTTTGTGTAGGAAGGAAGGGTTTGGGTTCCTAGAGCCCTGGGCTGATTTTTCCTTGGGGTACAACCTATACAGTCATGATTGATTGCACCTCAATGGAAGGGGCTTGGAGGAGTGTTTAAACTACGCAAGTGGGGGGTGGGTGCAGGGCTGGTCATACCAAGTGCGGGGCCCAATTGGAACCATTTTGGTGGGGCCCCCTAGAAGGAACTTTGCTCTCTGTTGCAGGGTCACAGAGCTGGATGGGCAAATAGTGGCTGCTTTCCCCTCTGTCCAAGTGATGGCTGCCATTTGGGGATGGGGCAGGCTGGGCAACTGGGAGAAAATGTTCCCTCACTTTTTTTGTGTAACTATGTAACTATGTGCAATAAAAAAGTACAAATTTTGGTTACCACTGTAAACTGTGTTTGTGCAGCACCATGGATTATATAAACAACATTAATGCATTTCACTTGTTATTTGGGCCAATTGAGTTTGGGGCGGGCTGGTTGAATTGAGTTTGGGTTTGGGCTGGGCCAATCAGGTTCAGCTGTGGCCTGGGCCAATCAGGTCTGAGC
>CM044433.1:124396519-124434386 GCA_024363595.1 Xenopus borealis | reverse complement strand
TATAGATAACAAGTTGTCTAATTCTGGGCAGTGTCATTCTGTAGTTACTAAAGCAAATAGTGGCTCTGTCCTGCGTAAAAAAGGGCATAAACTCAAGGGATGAAAACATAATTATGACTCTTTATAGATCCCTTGTAAGACCTCAGCTGGAGAGAGTGCAGAGACGTGCAACTAAACTGGTTAGAGGAATGGAAGACTTTAATTATGAGGGTAGACTGTCGAGGTTGGGATTGTTTTCTTTTGAAAAAAGGCGCTTGCGAGGGGACATGATTACACTTTACAAATACATTAGAGGACATTATAGACAAATATCAGGGGACCTTTTTACCCATAAAGAGGATCACCGCACCAGAGGCCACCCCTTCAGACTAGAAGAAAATGACTTTCATTTGAAGCAGCGTAGGTGGTTCTTCACAGTCAGGACAGTGAGGTTGTGGAATGCACTGCCGGGTGATGTTGTGATGGCTCATTCTGTTGATGCTTTCAAAAGGGGCTTGGATGATTTTTTGGACAGACATAATATCAAAGGCTATTTTGATACTAAACTCTACAGTTAGTATAGCTATGGGCATATATGTTTTGTGTGAATGAGTGTAGGGTAGTGTAGTAGTGTAGGAGTGTGTGTGTGTTTGTATGTGTGTTTGTGTATGCTGGGTTTCAATTTGGAGGGGTTGAGCCTGATGGACTTTGTCTTTTTTCAACCCAATTTAACTATGTAACTATGTAACTATCTGTATGTAGTAAGAACTTGCTGACTGCTCCATGTTTGAGGAATGTCTTAATGCTTTTTCTGTACAGACATTTATATAGCAGCATGATAAAAAAATGTCCGGTTACCCAATTGATGGCAGTTAAAGACATATAAAGTTAGATTTTGGAGGGGTGATATCCAAAGGTCACTAATTAAAGAGACTGAACTGATTTATAGTTTGGGTACATTGAAACTAAATACTCCCAGTGCTGGAACTGACCTCAGGAGATGTATTTGAATTTAAATATAGACATTTCTCCTTCACTACTTTTTATAATTAGTTTCTTTTTTTATGTACAGTAGGCACATTAACTAGAAGTTTCCAATTTGAATTGTGGCCATATTTTCTGAAAAGAGGTGACTGACATTGCTACAATTTAAAAATAAAGTTATAAATATTATAATTCTGGAAGTATTAATATGTAGGAATGTTCTTAGTATATTTTATCATTGATTAGTTATTCATTTAAAACAACCCTTAACTGCTTTCCAACTCTCCAAAAACAGCATTAATATTATATTGGATATGCCATGCATGGCTTGGCTACACTGTTATTTACCAATTATAAATTAAACATATATCTCTCAAAACAATTAATCTCAGAAAAATTGTGTGTATGTTTTGTATAGTATAGCATGGTACCATGCTTGGAATAGACCTCCAATATAATATCACTGCAAGGCATGTGTGTTGGACATATTTCTGAAACAGCATTATTCCTACATTAACCCAGATAGAATATATATTGGAGCTGATTTATATACACTGGACACATTTGCAGTTACTAATATACTAACCTATGGCAACCAACATTTGGTAACATTTTTTTATTGGCATTTCTGGCATTGTTTTACAGACATGTTTCAACATCATTCTATTTGTCATTTAAATAGAAAAACCATATAACAGACATATTTCCCTTTAATGTAGGGGCCATTATAGCCTTTACTCTTTTCTCCAGCAGTACTTGCCATTTATTCTCAACCCTTATCGGGATTTGCTAGATAAGAAATATGTCATTTGAACTTAAACTTAAAACTAAAAGTTTCAAAATAAAAATACAAGTACAAGTCGGGTAGATAGATTTAGATTTATTTCAGTGTCAGATATCCACAGATTGTAAATATGGTAAGTGCTTTGATACTCTAAGTTAGTCTCAGATTGACTTAAGGGGGCAGGGTGGGTGCCAAAATGTTAAGAAATAGATCTGTCCTGTTCTGGATGGGGGCTCTATTTCACTCAAAGATCTTGTTGCTGTTCACTCTATTTATGATTTCGGCAAGAGTGGGTATTATTGGGCTTTTCGATTTGGAGGTGATAGCTATTCAAGTAGCTGTCAGAACCTGATTAATTAATGCTTGGCTGCTCCTACGTAGTTTGGGTATTGGTTTACCCAGTATGAGTATGGCAGTGTCTGGTGGTATTGGTTGGGAAATCAGGTGATTTATAAGGTCCATTACTTATTTCCATAAATTCTGTAAGAGTGGGCAGTCCCACAAAAAAGGGAAAGAGGGCAACCTTGCCTTCTCCCATTAAAGATAGAAATAGGCTTATGAGTTTGACCGGGTAATTTAAGTGTGGAGTGCTGTATAAATTAAGGGCAGTAAGATAGGGGCCTGATAAGTTGAGGTGGCCCATCAGAGAAAACAAATGGGTCCAATTTAGCCTGGCAAATGCCTTTTCGGCATCTAGGCAAAGGATTACTGATTGCTCATTTCTCCTTTGCAGAATCTCAATCAAGTCGATGGTACATCTGGTATTGTCACAAGCCTGCCATCCCATTATAAATTTGATCCCTATCTATCAGACTTGGCAGAATGGGGGCCAAGCGGTTGGCTAATATTTTTGAAAACAGCTTTAAATCCGAATTCAAAAGTGTTATCGGTCTATAATTTGAGCACAATGTGGGGTCTTTCCCCTCCTTTGGTATTAGTGAGAGATGGGAAGTCAGTGTTGAGACCGGGATGGCAGTCCCCTGTAGGGATGGCGCGAACATCGGAAAAAAAGTTTGCGAACATATTCGCGAACTTGCGACAAAAATGCGAACGGTTCGCGAACGTCGCGAACCCCATAGACTTCAATGGGAAGGCGAACTTTAAAAGCTACAAAAATACATTTCTGGCCAGAAAAATGATTTTAAAGTTGTTTAAAGGGTGCAACGACCTGGACAGTGGCGTGCCAGAGGGGGATCAAGGGCAAAAATGTTTCTAAAAAATACATTGTTGACACAGCGCTGCGTTTTGTGCTGTAAAGGGCAGAAATCACACTATGTCACTCAGGTGATGTTTCTGGACACGGAATGTGAAAAAGCTCACACAGCTACGTGGCACTTGGTTAAAGACTGGGTAAACAATGCCTACAAGGTCAACGTATACACTACTACAGCGGTGTATACGGATTACGTAAAATATATTATTGCTGCTTGAAAAACGTCACTCAGGTGGTTGTGGGGACTGTAATATTATTGATATTTAGACAGAATGTGAACAAGCTCACAAAGCTAGATGGCAGTTGTTTGAAGAACACACTGGGCAAAAAATGCCTACAGGGCAAATAACGCCTACAAGGTCAACGTATACACTACTACAGCGGTGGATACGGATTACGTAAAATATATTATGGCTGCTTGAAAAAAGTCACTCAGGTGCTTTTTCTGGAGACGGTAATATTATGGATATTTAGACAGAATGTGAACAAGCTCACACAGCTAGATGGCAGTTGTTTGAAGAACAGTAGATTACTAGCCAGCAAACTTACTATCCACTGTCCCTCAAATCACTAACAGCTCTCTCCCTACACTAGCTCTTCCAAGCACACACAGCACAGGCAGAATGATAAAACGCTGCAGGGCTTCGGTTTTTATAGGGAAGGGGAGTGGTCCAGGGGGTGTGGGGGTGGTCCAGGAGGGAGAGCTTCCTGATTGGCTGCCATGTATCTGCTGGTCTGGGGTGAGAGGGCAAAAAAAAAGCGCCAACTAACGCGAACCCAAAATGGCGAACGTCGCGCGACGTTTGCGAACATCCGGTGAGCGCGAACAGCCGATGTTCGTGCGAACAAGTTCGCCGGCGAACAGTTCGCGCCATCCCTAGTCCCCTGTAAATATTGATTGAAAAGTTTTAATAAATGGGGTGCCAACTGCCAAAATATGTTGGTATAGCGTGTAGTATTTATAAGGAAGGCCATCTGGACCTGGTGTTTTCCCATTGGGCATAGATTTAAGGGTATGTGTCATTTCCTAAATGGTGATGTTTGCATTGAGTGAGGCTAGGTCCTCGTCTAGAAACTTTGGGAGATTGAGATCACTTAAAAAATCAGCAATCAATTCTTTATGTTGGTTTATATGTTGGGTTGGTTGAGGTAAGTTGTATAGTTTAGAGTAAAAGCCATGGAACTGAGAGCCTATTTGGTCATAAGTCAGCTGTCCTGTTGGAAGTCAAATAGATGTTGTTCTTTTTTTGGCTTGTTGGTCTTTTAGTTTCCTGGCTAGCAGAGAATGCTGTTTATCAGCTTTTTCATAGAATAGCTGTCTAGTCCAAATAATGGCTTTTTCTGCTTGTCTAGTCTGTAAGACAGTCAGTTCTTTTCTTAACATGATATAGCATGTAATATCTATAAGGAAGGCCATCTGGACCTGGTGTTTTCCCATTGGGGATAGATTTAAGGGTATGTGTCATTTCAAGAAGGGATCCAATCCTGTTGAGTAATATTGTGTTTCTGTGTCTCTTGACCGCTTATTGTGGCTTTATGCGCCTCCCAAAGGGTAGTGAGAGAATCGACTGAACCTTTGTTAATCTGGAAGTATTCTTTCAGTTTTCCTTCTATGTGGCTAAAGGCACTTGAATCATGTAAGAGAGTCTTGTTTAAACTCCAGTGAGCTTCTCGGGGAGGGGTTTTGAAAATTATAGGGGCATGATCTGACCATGAAATGGGCAGTATTTCCGCTGAAAATCATAAGCGAAGAGCGAAGTGCAAAATAAAGAAATAATCAATGCGGGTGTGTACTGGGGAATAAAAGGTAAATTGCCTTTCCATAGGATGTTTGATGCGCCAAGCATTGAATAACTGAGCCTGTCTCAGAATTTGTTTAAATGATTTAGACATATTGTGAGCTGTATGATCTGGGGCAGGTTGGTATCTATCTGACCTTTGAGAGAACGCTAGGTAAAAGTTCCTTCCCATTATGGTGTAGAGAAGAGATTGCTTTTGGGCTTTAGCAACTACCTTTTTCACAAATCGCACTTGTCTTTTGTTCGGTGTGTATACATTGATTAATAACACTTGAACATCAGCATATGTACCTGTCAATATTAAACAATGACCATTTGGATCTGTGAGGTCGACAGAAAATGGGCAATCTTTATGGAACTCCTGCCTTTTTATGGGGGCCAGAGGAGTAAAAGGCCCTGGGATACAATTTAGAGCAAAGTTTGAAAAATGAGTTTCTTGAATGAAGGCTATATCAGCGTGTGAATCTATAAGTTCCTTCAAGGTCAGGAATCTTTTTTGTAAAGTATAACTTTAACATTGATGGAAATAAACTTAGCCATAGATGTATGTTTGGGGGTCTAGTGGTGAAATTTGTAGCGTCTGTATTATGTTGTATAATATATTCAGTTGCCCAAAATCCTCAAGCATCTCCCATGTTAACTTACATGGTCTAGGTGTTGCAGATAACCAATTGTGCATTAACCTATACTAATCTAAAGTTATAAATTTCTGCTGATCATTAGGAATTCGATGGGACTTGACATGGTAGAAAAATAACATTTATAGGAATAAAACAGAGAGTAAACAAAGGATCAACATTAATTGAATAAGAAGATAAATATGAAGATGTTCAACAATGCAAATATAACAAAGCGTTGGCGTTGGCCCTACAGCCAAGGAGGAGCAATCAGGCACCTCAGATGGGGGGATAGGTAACTGTGTCACTGAAAGTCATTACCAGAAGATGGTTCCATGGGAGTAATCGTCCGACTTCTGTGCCAATGGAAACTTTGTGGTAAAAATTGAGCCTATGATGTGTCATAGAGATCTTTATACCATGGTTCTGGTGGTGTCTCTTCAAGTGTCCCACTCCCAAGATGGTGATGGGCTCAGGGCTAATTTTGGTGATGCATTTCGTTGTTGTATCATGAGCCATTGAGGTTCAAAAGTCACTGATTGGCCTTCAGGGGGCGAGGAGCATTTTGGTGAAGCCAAATCTTTGAGTGTCAGACCAAGTGCTTTCAAGAATCTGGTGCCATTCTGCGGATTCTGCAGAGTGTATGTATGGCCTGCTCAGTTGACTACCAGTTTGAATGGGAATCCCCACTATAGGGTATCCTATGTTCCCAAATGGTCTCAGTTCTCTGCGTTTGGTCAGAGTAATAGGAGATAAGTCTGTGCTGTGCTAATTGATCTTGTTTTTGTCAGTTTGAGCTCTTTGCTCTGATAATAGTGAAAACATGTGACTATGTTTCATTGTTGCTTGGGTGGGATTGGTTTAGGGCCTAGTGAATGATGAGTGATGTCAAAACACCACATATCATTTGGGGTATCTGGACATGCGTGCATACATAAATCTTTAATGTAGCTTGAGATATCAGTCTGGGATGCCCTTGAATCTGAGATTTTGTCTGTATGATCTGTTCTCCAGATCTTCACACATGTCCCGCAGAATGAACACTTCCCCTTTAAGAGCCGCATTATCTTCTTCAATGTGTATCAAATGCTTGGCTATAATGTCTGCGTATGTTTCTAGTTTATTTGTCCTGTCTCCTAGGTCTGTCACCTCCTTCTGTATCTCTTTTACTGCCTCATTCACTGCTGCAGCAACTGTTTGTCTGATAGTGTTTGTCAGTGCAGGCTTGAAATGGCCCAGCTGGTCTGCTAACATCTGCGCTGTAACAGGCTGTTCAGTTTGTTGCTGGGATAGGGCAGTATTTGAGAGAAAATGTTGTGGTGACTGATGTAAAGGATGTTGAATTATTCACAGACTGATCCAGAGAAGCCATGGTGTTGGATGGGCCTGAAGGTGCGTCATTGGAGTCAGCGCCATCTTGGGAAGCATGTCTCACTCGGCGATTCAGTGTTTTATGGAGATACGGCAACATTGTGGTAAGATAGATTTTTAGCTTCTGGTTGCATAATTACAGGGCTTTTAAGGTTCCATTTTGTGGATCTCTTACTCTGTGTGACCTGGCTGCATGGCTAAGGACAGCTCCCCAGTGACTAGATTTTTTAAGCCAGGTGCAGGTTAAGCAGTGAAAAAAAAGTTGGATTGGTTGCCATGGCTTACTGGCCAAGGGCACATTTTCCCAGTATTATAAAAAAGCCCCATTGTGAATTAGTATTTGCATTTATTACTCAGTTTTTTGTCTATTCATAGATAAAGTCACAGCAGTATACTTCTGGGGTACTATGTTACTCTCTTTTAATTATTTCCTGGTTGCAAGTTACTCAGTGGATGGAGGCAGTTGAGACAATATTAGCACTTGAAATCCAGATTGATTTGGTCAATGTTGTCTTACTAGATACCTGTGTCTCAGGTGGACCATATGCTATGTTAATGCCATGGCAACCTCAGATGCTGGTAATTCTAGGCTATACTGGTTGTTAATGGAAACTGTGAACATTCCTTTTCCAGCCCTACAGACATTTTAATGCAATGTCAACATCCCTGAAATCATCTGGTAACATACATAGATGATAATATATGTTTAAAATAAAGTCACCTAGCATGTTTGAACTTGTATATAAAATTATACGTAATAATTTTTTTTCATCTGGCAAGCTACTACCTGTTGTAACTCTAAATTCTTCCTCAGAACCTTTGGCCATTTCCACTGTTGTGGACAGGGCTAATCAGCAGCGATTCTTTGGAAATTTAATTGTGCTCTCTTGCACCAGAAAATATGCAAGTGTCTCAACTTAACTCATTGGCATATTGCTGCTGGGGCAACTAAAGTCCGGTTAGGCTGTGCATTAAGAAATGTTTAGTAAATCATATTTAGGTTAAGTTAAACTTCATATAAAAAAAATTATACAAAAGTATTGTAGTAGATAGTAGTTCACAGTATTGATAGCCTTGGTTTAATTCACTCATGGGGGAATGTAATATAGGTAGCTAATGGAAATATTGTTCACAATGTTATTTTTTGCATCTGCAAATATTTTGCAAACACTTTGCCCCTCACAGCACAGTAGGATAGTAATTGTGAATTTTATAGTTTGCGATAGTGTGCAGTGTATGTAATAAAACTTTCTACTGAAAAGCTTCTTACTTTTACCTCAAAAGTTTGCTCCAACCTTCAAGCATGCCTTAAAAGTTTGCAATGTGCAATTAAGATTCACAATGCAATAAAAGTCAAATGAAGAATATTGCATTGCAATGTTAATTTTTGTTCTTATTTCTGAGAAAGTGTGTTCTCTTTTTGAATTTTATTACATTTCCCCCTCAGAGTGAAGGAGAAAATTGAATTAGGTTGAAAAGCATAAATCTCTTTAAATCATGGACTTAGCTTCATCATGGGGGAGTGGGAGGGGGTCAGAGTATTTTTAAATAATGGCCATTCTCCATCCAAGGTGGCATGTTTCTTTAAAGAATAGCATTATTTTGTAAAGTATTTTACTGTACATTAGAGCAGCCATTCTTTTGATTGACATTTTTTCCAGTAATTTTTTTTTATAGAATACATGTTCTATTTCTTTTCTCACATTTAATGTTCTCTTATAGATATGCACTTAAGAAACCTGTTTTATCCTATTGAATCATTTATGTAACCCTTTCCATATACTCTCTTCCAGCTATGTGTATGGGAAGTCACTTCACCAAATATTTTCTGTCATTTGTTTCCTTTACACCCTAAAGAGAAGAAAATGTTGAAAATATCAGCTTCTTGTTTATCAGCAATGATTGATTTGGCCTACTGATCTTACTGACATTATTGTACTATTCAAATACTTGTACTTATCCTTATGCTTCATATAACTGTCTCAGAGTACTGTATAGTACATATCATTTTATGTGTATGGTAGCACACCTGAGGGGTAGTAAACTGAGACAGGAAATTCAGTATAGGCTATAGCACTCATGGGGTTTCTAGATAAAATTTCAATGCATGCTGTACACAAATGCAGACTTCTACCTCATCAGAACACTTGCAAAGCATTGTAAAGTAAAGTAAAACATAGACTCAGTAGTCTTTGAATACAATACTGTTCTTGCAATAATTCACTGTATTATTAGTATAGCTTCAGATACTTCTTGCTTCTTTATATAAATAGCATATACAATTCTGTACTCAAGTACAGTCAAAACTAGCTATTAGTTAAAAGATATAAAATGTACAGAGTTGGAAAAATGTATGTCTTTAGGGATCACAGGATTTGTAGCCTGGAGACAGAGATATGAGCCCTTTGCTTTTCTTGGTAGGTTGTACATGCTTTTGGGGAATGAATGTGGGCACAGATATACAGTACTGTATGTAAATAATTCAATAAATGCCTAGGAGAAAAGTATAGACTATTTTCTTTTGCACCATATGCCATGTAGCTGGAATTTTGTTTTACTGGTTATCAATAATGAAAATAGCAAAAACCAAAACACGTTCCCAACACTGGCCTTTCTTCAGTAGAATTCCATCATATTTTCTTCATTCCACCATATATCCATATGACCTGTATGTTATTTAACATACTGTGGTACATGGCAAACTGTGGCACTCCATAATTTGTTGGACAACTGCCACCACTACAGAAGGGTTTAATTCACTTGCACCCAGAGTGCAGTAGATTACTTGTCTCTAGTCAGTCAATTAACTTTAACTTTTAGAGAGAGTGGAACCTAGATGTTAAGTTTTCTAGTGGGCATTAGAAGGCCAATTCTTCCCTACAGTCAAAAATTCTGGGATTGTCATGAATCATCTAGGTGTACAGACAAAGTAATAGATACCTCATTACAACACTACATATTCTGTTTACTATATAAGAGTTGTTATTGCTGTATCTACCAATTATATATTTTTTTTATGTAAAATTAAATTGCCACTACAATATTGTTTGCTCCCTACAATTGTCTACTTGCAGTCCCTTATGATATTGGATATAGAATAATTAGATTCATACATTGTCTAATACACAAACAGTTAAAGACAGTGTGTTGTTTAATTCTATAGATACTGTATATGTGCATATATTTACATACCAGCACCTTTCTAAACATGCAAACTAGTTCTGGAAAAACTCCCCATACCTTCCCTAAATGCCAATGTGGCCAAGTCATTTTGACATGCTGTCTTTTGATGGAACGAAACTGCAATCTAAGGCAGTTTACCTTTAAGTCAAAGATAAATAGCAATAATATTAATAATCTTTTTTAATAGTTACTATTATAGTAAAATATACTTTAATTGATAAATCTTTCCTTAGCAAACATTTGTTATTTTTGTCACGTACTAAGAAGTTTGCTGATGGGAGAAAAAAACACAAAATTAAATATTGTTCTTCATGATTGAAATACAAAATCCTAAAGGTATTGAGGCATGCAGAGCCTAGCTTCTTTTCAGATATTTTATTTAACAGTTCAATCTATACACGTCTCTCACTGAATAAAACTGCATATCTCTGTATACAAATGCACATGATGTTACACCAGATGTCGCAAAATGGAAATGGGCAATCATAAACAATTGATTTGTATTGTATTGTATTTATTTTACAGTAGGGGATTTTATTCCTCTAACCAAAATATGTTACAAGTATATTCCATAATGGCATGCCTGTTTGTTCCCAGTCATAATTATATTTTATGATTTATTTCTTGTTTCCATTAAAATTAAAATATAGATAAATTATATTTTTAGGAATGTTGGTACATTTGGTGTTTTTTTTCATTGTCATTTTGTTATGTACTATGTAATGCACTTACATTGAAGGAGAAAGACTCAGAGGAAGAATTTTAATTATAGAGAATGAGTGTTGCAAATGCAAAGAGAAAAAATGGTGAACTAGTTAGACACTAGACTAGTTGGCACTTGAATTATGTTCAATAATTCATATATAAAATAAAGCCAAGGGAGAGAATCCTTCCAACCATCCCAGTCTGAGGGTGCAAACAAATAACTGACAAAAGAAAATTGTAGTGGGATTTCCCAAAGAATCAAAAACAAACATTAATAAGGGGCCCAACATGCACAAAAGGTCCCTCTTTCTGTGCCCTAATAAATTTTTTACTTTTATTAATTGATTATCTGGGAAATCCCACTACAATGGTCTGAAGAATTTTAATTTCCTGGTCAAAAGTCTAATAGTAACATTACTAATGTGATTTATTCTATTACTCTTAGAAAATGAACCCAATATTCAAATTAAATGGGAGAGTCTATATAACAGATGGGCTATTTGTATAGTGTTTATAGGTTTTAACTGGGCCATGTAAGTGTGCATGCATGCATGCATTAATTTCTGCATTTGTGATACCTGGGTGTTTGCAAGTCCATCAAATGCATATGAAGTTATACACCTGCATTATAGTATCTGACTAGTCAAATAATGCAGGAACAAGACATTACCTGACCTCTTCCAGTTTGCAGAATTATATTCTGTTATTCTTAGAAAATGAACCCAATATTCAATTTAAATTGGAGAGTCTTTAACATTGCTACCACAGTCATCAGTTTATAATTAAATAAATAGTTGCAGCCTTGCTGCTACAATATCGTTGATTTCTCTGTTCTTTCCACTGATATTCCACTGCATCAAGACACAAACTGTAACCAGGTTTCTAAGATGCTGGGCAATGGAATCAGGTAGTTATCAATAAATGTCCTGCAAATGTATATTATTAACAGACACCAAATACAGGTGTGGAACCTGTTATTCTGAAACCCATTATTCAGAAAGAAGAATTATGTAAAAGCCATCTACCATAGACTCAATCATAATGAAATAATTAATATTTGTAAAAATAGTTTCCTTTCTGTTCAACATGTTCCATACCACAAAAAAACATGTGTTTGTGTATATATATTTAGTGTATTTATCTTTTAAATATGTATCAGAAAGTTATTGATATAGGTTAGTTCTACCAATTTTTAGAGGTGTCGGTGAAATTAGTACCATTGCTCTATAGTCTATAGTTTACATGCCCTCCTGCGACTCAGATAAGAATTGGTCAGAATTCTTTATTAGTATCTAATTTCCTACAACCGAACTACCTTTTAACCAATCTGAAGTCTGATTAGATATTGTATGTAATTACAATACCTATTCATGGTTTAAGTGCAATGGTTTATGTAAGGCCTTGCTGAACAATTTCTACTGTTCTTCTGAGAAATATCCTTAATTTGTGTCTTGAAGTAGCATATAAAATATCTACTTATGAATGTTATAGAAGAAGCAAAATTATGGCAAACTATTTGCCATGCTTTAAAACAAGGTAATTTTCACTAACTTCTCTATCTCTTCAAGACAAGACATTTCAATAGAGTTGTAGGTCATTTCAATAAAATGTAAAAATTCAGTATCCAAATAATTTTCCAGCTATTGCTTCAAAGATTGTGGAAGCATTCTGTGATGGGAGAATCTGTTCCTTTTCGCTTCACTGAGAAATTCCCAGAACTCTGAAAAGGCAAAAAATTAGCAAAATGTATTTAAGTCAATGGACATAAAAATGATTTTGACGCGCAAAAAGTTTGACACAATTTTTCTAAATGTGACTCTTTAAACCTATTAAAGTCAATGGGCGTCCGAATAATTTTAACGTGTGACAATTTTGGTGAGCGACTACGTTTACATGTGCAACTCTTTTGTCCAAATGCATTAAAATAAATGGCCAGCCGAATAATTTTGAAGTGAACCAATTTTGATGAGAGACAATTTTTTAGTGGCAGTGAATTTTCCCACAGTGAATTTTTTGCTGCTGTTTCGCATTAAGAAATATACGGTTGTCTAAATCCGCAAATTCACCGCAAATCCAAGCCTGGTGAAATATTCGCCCATCACTAGCGATAATCTTAAAACTGAATATATTTGTTTTCCTTTCAAATTTTTCATACATAAGATGGAACAGCAACTTGTGAAATCTTAGACCTAAGCTACCTGTCAAGCATATAGTTAGAAGATAGTTAAGGATGAGTGAATTTATAATTGAGCACCATTTAAAATGTTGAATATGATCACATGATCAATTCACTATTAAACCAACATACAGTACATAATATTAAATTCTTTGTTCATAAAAAATTTTTAAAGGGATATTAACTATCTAATCCAAAAAGCATGTATTTTGTCATAAATGAAATGGGGAGGCCAATTGACTAGGTCAAATTAAGTGATATTATAGCTTTTTGAAAACTAAAATAAACTCTTTTTCTTTAAAATCATGAGTGCCATGAAAGTTATTAAAAGAGCCAAATTATGAATGAAAATAGTTTAAACCCTGAATTTTTGTGAACGAATGAATGACAATGAATGCTTTGATCACAGAAAACCTTTCTCCTTTCTCCTTTCTTTGCAAGAAAGGGAACTTCCATTGGCTTCTACATGACCCCAAAAGATTTTACTTGCCATACTTTTGTATTCATAGATTTTATGGTTTTTACACTTGGTAAATTATGAAAATATAGTGGATTATATAACTATAGCAATATTTCTACGTTTTATGGGAATTAAAGTTCCTTTTACAGGATGGCTCTGAAAAGTAGTTCACTTAAATTAGGAACATCAGCACCAATATGCATGAGAGTACTATTAAGTCTTTGTAATAAAGTTAGGGGCATATTCATAAGAGGGAGAAGCTAGAACTTGCCACGGTCTCCCTCACAGTGACATCCTGACATTCTCTATTTAATTGTATGGGCTTTTCAGGGGTATATTTATCAAAGAGTTAACTTTGTATGAAGTAGAGGGTGATATTTTGAAACAATTTGTGTTGGTTTATATTTTTTATTATTTGTGGTTTTTGAGGTATTTGCAGTTTTTGAGGTTTGCAGTTTTAACAATCTGGTTGCTTGGGTCCAAATTACCATCGCAACCATGCACTGAATAGATTCAAATATCAAGAGGAGAGGACCTGGATAGAAAGATAAGTAATAAAATGTAGCAACAACAATACATTTGTAGCCTTACAGAGCGTTTGTTTTAGATAGGTCAGTGACCCCCACTTGAAAGCTGGAAAGAGTCAGGAAAAAGAAGGCAAATAATTAAAAAAAAACTATAGAAATAATGAAGACCAAATGAAAAGTTGCTTAGTATGTGGCATTCTATAACATACTAAAAGTTTACTTCAAGGTGGACCACCCCTTTAATCCTCAGATAAATATGCTCCTAAAAAAGTTCACTTTTACATATAGTCAAGAGGGTATTTGATACAAACCAATAAAACTACACCTGATGCATTATGTGTTCTACAATTATCTGAATGATAAATTTGCATCAAAATGTGTGGTGTCATCAGCAATGAAAATGTTTGCAAATCTGCACAAGAATTTTTGCAAACGTTCAAATATGTGTTTATTTAGCCTATACTTAAGTACATGTACAGAGGGCAACACTTTGGGCCCCCTTGGGCCTTTTATCAAGCCTAGTGAATCATGTACAGAATGCTTTATTTAAAGGGTAGGTGTGAGGAGGGGTCAAAAACCAGACCCCTTATTGAGTGATGTCAACACATAGCTTATTTGAAAAATAGTATATACAATGACATTAACTCTTATGAGTTCCATAAGAAATGTCATACAAAATCCTGTAAAATGTCAAGTCACACTAGTGCCCATCCAGAATGTCCAACAAAAGTTTTACTTTCCATAAAATGGAGGAAGTGAATATGTAGCTGTGAATAAAAAATTATTTGTTGGTGGATAAACTACCCTAGCCATGTTTATCCTCAAGCAAGCTGTATATTATCTACTCATGTATTGGGGAATATAATTTGATCTTTATCTGGTAATCTAGCATTATATTTTATTAGTGAAATTTATATTTTATTAGTGATCAACTGCATTGAACGCCCTGAGTATGGGCCACATCCTTTGCATATATGAATGTGTCTTAATTGCTGACTGCTATGTGTTTATAATGTCTGCTATTATGTCAGTCCTTATTTGAATTTAGTTTTTAATTTAGTTTATAAACTCCACCAACTATTTCTTGCATATAAACTATGTGATGACATCACTCAGGAAGTTTTAATTCTTGGGCACTGCAACCATATGTTCATTAAAGGCCAGTTGTTTTGTTACCGAGGCCAGCATTTCTTTCAACAGCAGAAAGCATTTGAAATGGAGTATAGTACCACTGCACAGCTAATGTGTAGCTAGCTTCCTGTCTTCAGAAAGCAACAGATATCTTATGTAATACACTTGCTGCCATATCTTGGAGAACATGGTTGTGATTAGGTCTTTTTTTTTTTTATTTGATTTTAGTAGTGGTATCTTTCTAATGAGAGTTTTTAAATAGGTTCCTATAAAATATTTAGAGTGGGTTCTCTATTTTATTAGGTTTGTTTATATGTTCTACCACCATGTACTGTAAATTCTCTATCATGTACTCCTGAATTTAATGATGCAATATTGGGATGCACTTGGTTATAATACCACGTGTCTTGTAGATGTAAACTCCAGATTTCTGTATTTATAAAATAAAAATATATTTTTATTAGTAATAAAGTCAGATATTGTAGCAGCATTGTCTTTCTTGCCTGCATTTTGGAGAGAAGCTCTTTAATCTGGGCAATACTATTATTTTGTCCATGTTATGTTATAGAATATCACAAAATGCATGCTCAGTTGGTTTTATTTTTTCCACAGGTTCCATTGAAAGATCCAATTGAGATTAAACAAATGTAATTTAAGGTAAGTGTCAGGTTCAGCTAGTCGTCGTTGATGTTAGTTTTAATTATGGCGTTATATTTCACTCTTGGTCATTCCATATAAACCTGCCAATTGTCTTTTTTATTCAGAAAAAATACAATTTTTGGTATCCATACCAGTAAAATTTGTGATACATAAGAATCTAGGAATCAACATTATTTTCACTGCTTGAACTAAAATAACCATAGGTTTTTCTACTTGTTAATTTCTTTTTTAGTTTCAGCAGTTGCTGTTTAATATTTTTAACATTTAGGATGAATAGATTTGATGGAATATGGATCACAGGGGGCCTAGTGAAAGGGTAACACTACTTCTGTATTTTTTATCTTTGCTGAGAGCTTTATATTGCATGCTTTGGATCTATGAAAAATGTTAATGTTCGTATTCATTTGTATATGAGATTGTGGGCTCTCAATTACTATTGCAAACAATTGAGGATGAAGGTTGCCCTTGTCTGGGGCCATAAAAATATGTTATTGCTTTTTAGTTATGAAATAGGGCCAGTATACTTTTAATTGTTTGGTCTCCAAATTCAAATCCTGATGGGGTGTATTTAAGAAAATCCCAAGACATCAATATCTAAGGCTTCTCAGTAGCGATGGGCAAATTTATTTGCCAGGGCCGAATTCACGGCGAATTCCCGCGATTCGCCGCTGGCGAATAAATTTGCGAATCACCAACGAAATTTCGGCAGGCGACGTGCCGAAAACGGCGCCGCGCCGAAAATGACGCGACACACGTCGGAAGCGACGCGAATCGGAAATGACACGACGCGCCGAAAATGACGCGACGCACGTCGGAAACGACTCGACGCACGTCGAAACGACTCGACGCGTCAAATTTGCCGCGACGCGCGTCAAACGTGTCCCGTGAATCGTTTTGCGAACTTTTCGCCGATTCGCGAATTTCCAGAGAAATTTTTCGGCGAAGCAAATTTCGGGAGATTCGCCCATCACTACTTCTCAGCATTACTGGTTAGGAACTTAGGAACGTACATGCAATATTATTACTTTGAGCTTAATTTAGTAAAGAGATTATCCCAACCCAAAAAATTATCTATTTTTGTGGGAGTTCTTAGCATCTATATCTAGCATATCTAATAAAATTCATGGAAGCAATCTGCTATTTATTTTGTTCCATAGTGCAAGATGTATTATTGTTATTATTATTATTGATAAAATACTTGCTTTATCTTCACAAAGTTGACAAATAATGTGTTACCTTTATTAATGTATTCATAGAATGTTTGTTTTATTCCTAAGTATGTTTTATAAGTTTGTATATAAAATTGATCTTTTAAAGCTAGTGCTTCCCATTGATGATAGACCTGTTTAACGAAACATAGTAGGATTGTTTTAAGGTTTCTGTTTGGAACCCAACTCTGTGAATATCAACCCTATATGACAGTGCAAATTACCTTGTAAATTGTGATTCTATGAACTAGCTATATTTAACAATAAAATAATTAATAAATAAAATAAAACAATTTTACATTTTTGAGATAACTACTGGTAACAATTTTGCCAGCAATTGTTTTTTTACATATCTATTTTTTACTGCCTGCTGAAAGCATACAAATGCCTGATCAGTCAACCATTTGGTTAATTTGTATCCAGAAGGAGCTTGTTTTATCCACTGGTCCTTTACATTGTTTACTCTATGTGGAACAAGCTTTTAAACAGAGGCCCTATTAAAGGAATTCTCACTAAAACAGTGGTATTACACTTTCAAATTACCTGATATAGCCCCATGCTTGATGTGTATTGATTTAATAAAAAAAGAAATACATTATGATGCGTGTTTTCAATTGGTGACGCCATGGTACCAAATGCTGTTTGCCAAAAAATACTACGGGGCAGATTTACTAAGGGGCGAATTTTAGTAGTGAAAAAACTTTGAAATTCAACCCTCAAAGTATTTTTAAAGGGCTTTTTCAATCAAATAAAAAAAACGAATAGGTCAATTTTCAATCGTATAAAAAATCATTCAAATAGTTCGAATCGATTCTCCACAAAATCCTTAGAATTCTTCAGGACAGGTTCTATGAGGTCCGCCATAGGCTAAAATGGCAATTCGGCAGCTTTAAGCTGGTCAATAGTCGAAGTCAAAGGATTTTTAAAAGGCAAGTACCAAGCAGCCCAAAATTACTTTGAAATTCAGATTTTAAAAATTAAAATTTTATTCGAATTTTCACTTTGACCCCTTTGTCACTGAGAAACCTCTAAATTATCGACATAATGAATACAAAAATAAGAAATCAGAAAATTACTTGCATAGAATTCTATGTGAATATGTGACAGATGTAAAACTTTTATGAAGCTTATATACAATCATAGACTATACACCAACACATCTGCAATTCCTTCCCCTTTTTACCATAAACTCCAGCCAAGACTTCCCTCAAGAGTTCCCACAATGTCTTCTGCTATTCTTTTTGCTTACATTATCTTTATGAAAAAAAAAATTGGATGGACATCCCCTTTCCATGGACAAATATGTTTTATTCCTAAAAATGTATAGATTTAGACAGTATGAAAAGGTTAATAATACTGGACACAATTTAGAAGATAAAATATTTTTTTTCCAGCCAGTTGAAAGGATAAAAGTACTGATTTTTTTCTTGCTGTCAGAGCATGTTACACTATGTAAATGTAGCAACATGCTCTTTGTAATATGTGTAGGAAGTATTAGGTGCTCATCAAAATGACAATGGCACATCTGTCAGAAACTAATTAGAGCTCTGATCAGCTCCTGGCACAAAATCAAGTGCCAATAAGCAGTGATCATTTCCACTGAGCAAAATGCTGCCCCGGGCAATGAGGACCACTGAAAAACAATCCACCTAGTCAAAGTATTTGTTACATAAAAGTTACATTTTGAGGAGTTTGTCTTTTTCTTCATGCGCATTGCTGCTATGTAGTAGCAAGTAAGGATCTATCTATCATCTATTTATATTTAGCTTTCATTTATCTATCATCTTTAGTTAATGCTTTTATGAATAGAGCACAAATACTTACCACTCCATTGACAAAGCAAAAAATATTAAGGATATACTACACTGGTGGCAAAACTCTGACAATGACATCAGCATCACAACTTCTTTCCACAACTATTTGCATTTAAATATTATTGTGCTAATCAATCATAACTCTGGGAATACAATATAAATACATATTTTAGAAAAGTATAAACTGAATACAATATCTCCAGAAGGAGAGCAGCTATATTTAATTCTCTAAATTATTCTGGGTTCTTCAGTTAATTAAGCCATCTCATATCAACTCTTATTGTAGAGGGCACATATATTTATTAAACTATATAACCCAAATATACAGTAAACCTACCAACATGTTGGCCTGATAATAGTGCACACTAGAAAATAGGAGGAATAAGGAACCTGCTGCCATGATGAGTATTTTCCTTGTGGCAGAAGATAGTGGGAAACCTTATGGAATGCTTATGGTAAGAGCCTTGCGACGTCAAATCCTGTATGGAGTGGTTAGTGCTAGTGATGGGCGAATAAACTATACGCGAAACGCCAGCGAAATTTCACCTGATGAAAATTCGCCGGAAAAAACGAGTTGCGCGTCTTTTTCGACGTGACGCGCGTCGAAAACTACGCGACGATCGTCAAAACCATGCCACGACTCGTTTCACGAATTTTTTCGCCAATTTTTTGCGAAGCAAAACTGGGTAGATTCCCCCATCACTACTTAGTACTTTTATCATATTTGGGGTCACTACTGTTGTACTGCATAGCCTGCTGGAGTAGTCTGTATGTTCATATATAAGCAAAATTAAGTGTTCAAGAAAAAACTGGAAAAGTGATATTAAAAATGCATTTTACTTTTTTATTTATTTATTTATTTTATAATTTTTTTATTTTTGGATAAGTGATATTAAAAATGCATTTTACTGCATGTGATGTGCAATATAACAGGAAGGTAATGTTTTGTTGATATTGGTATATATGAAGCCATGTTTATGTAACCCTTATTTTCCACCCAGGACTAACTTTCACTCAAATAGTGTAGAGCATTGGTTACATCTCAGTTTCAGCTTTCTCCTCGCATATATGTAATATGTATATGTGGAAGGGAGAGGTGATGCAGAACTCTACCTCTCAAGAACTCAAAACAGGATTCCTGGATGTAAGGATATATAAGGCATATTCAGTAACAGAGAATATCAATAACCTTTAGCATAATAGGACCACCTCCAGTCGAACCTCCAGGGAAATCCTATAACCTGATTCCCTATCCACTATGATCCCTACACCAACAGGCAGTATCGCCTAGGAGAGATACCTTCACTCTATTCGCTCAGAACTCCTATTTCTAGCTCAAACTATTTGACTTAGGTTCTGGAGTGTACTATGACAGGAGCTACACCTAACACTATTTCATACCTCTTTCATAGGGCCCGTTTCTAGACTTCTCCAAGGCTCACCTTCCTTTGGGACTTTTCTTTTCTGGAACTTCTCCGAGGCTCTCCAGCAGATATCCACCTTGCTCAACATGTGGAAACCAAAGAGGAAGAACATGTGGTACCAGACATAGGAGAAATTAATTCTAAAGTCCTTGGTTGCATTTAGCCCTGCCTAGATCTACTAATGTCGACATAACTAGCTAGCATTCCACAATAAAGAATCGGACTTGTTTCTAAAGTATTCATTTTAAATGGCAGTGCCTTACAGCTGATATGCTGCAAAAGAAAAATTCATGGTTTCATCATAGTTAAAAATTCCAATTACCTTTTCAACACCCATGTTGAGCTTTTTAGTTTTTCAGTCGCACCAAATAAAATTTTGTGCCATTATTTATGCATTGCAATAAAATGTGATACGCGAAAATTGATAAATCTGCCCGTAAGCATAGCTTTTTACTTTTTACATAATACCTGATTGTGGACTAGCAAAAAAAGATCATGGAGTAAAAAAGCAAACACTGCAAAAAAAAAAACAAAATGCGAGTAACATTAAGATCCCTTGTGTTTTTTCATACATTGTATTACCAGAACTCGAGGTACGACAAAAAATAAATCTGCCCCTATAAATTTTAAATACCAGCAAAAACACAGGTATTTAAAATTGTCAAAGGGTTGTCAAAAAAATAAATGAGTAGGAAAAAGACACAATTAATATGTACACATCTTACTTTAACCTTAATATATTTCGCCTATATTAAAATTCTAACTTATAGCCTTGCAGATGCATAAATATACTTCTTAAGGCAGTTGCATCGTGGATATATAGTCCATTGCACTCTACATTTATCCTTGCTCCTTTCAATAAACTGTAAATTTGGCAACATAAGTTTGCAAAACACAAGTAGTAGAAGGATGAATGATAGCTAATGTCTGACCGTATTCTAATTTTAGCTTCATGAAGGATCTTTATTGTATGTCCTTGCAGGAACAGAAATGGCATCCAGCCCTTTACTTAAGTCATAAATGGCTCTGGCTTTTCAGCACAGCTCCTCAAATAGATTGCAAGAGAAAATGATCAAACTCATACACTATACAGTGTGAGATTGCTACATGGCCATTTAACTTATTGTACTAACTCTGTTCTTTAGTGCAATGCTTTCTTATATCCTGTCTCTATTGTGGATTCTTCCAATTGAAAATGTTGACCTGTCTGTGTATATTCTTTTTTTTTTATTAAAACTTGCTAACTTGCTAGGGGAACTAAATAAATGAAATCAATAATGGTAAATGTGGCATTGCATTTTGCATGGCTGCAACTGTTAATAATGAGCATGGTTTGTGATTACCTAACGTATTAACACTTCTTGAACAAGAAGTATAAAGCATCACTACAAAAATAATTAAAAACTCAAGACATAAAGAATTTGACATATAAAAGCAAAATGGGATATCTCAATGGAAGTTGTCCTAGCAAAATTCAAGCAATTATTTTGAGTTTTTTTTTTAAAATAATTGGTACTAGGGATGCACCAAATCCAGAATTCAGTTCGTAATTGGCCAGGATTTGGCCTTTTCTAGCAGGATCTGGATTTGGTCTAATCCTGATGCCTTGCCGAACCGAATCCAAATCCTAATTTGCATTTGTAAATTAGGGTTGGGAAGGGAAATCACATAACTTTTTGTCACAAAACAAGTAAATAATTTTTTTCCACTTTTTACCTTCCTGTCACTAATTTGTATATGCAAATTAGGTCGTGGATTTGGTTCAGTATTTACCCAAATCTTTCACGAAGGATTCTGGGATCCCAAGTAGTGGATTATGCGTATCCTTGGTTTTATCTAATGATAGATTGTAATTGTGCTGCATTTGAGGATTTAATTTTCATGTTTTTAAGATATTTAGATTTAGAGAAGAGTTTTTGAGATTCAAGCTTTTTAAGCATACAATCAAGTTTGATGAGTTTTGTATTTTTAATTAATAAAAAAAATCAAAATTCACAAAACAGAATTTGGATAAATAGACTTCCCCATATCAGTTTCTAACTCTTTAAAGTCTTACTCTGACTAGAAAATCCCCTGCTGAATTACTGTGCCTTATTGATCAACATGAACAACATGGTAAGAATATTTAAGATCTATACATTTCACACTTATCTGTACTGTACACCAAATGAAAATATGTTAAAACTGATGTCTGACGTTCCACATATATGGCATAATTAAATTGCAGGCTGTGCACCCAGTAACATTTCTAAACAAGGAATGTTCCTTGTGTTCTGCGTTTTAAAAATCATAAGGTGAAGTTCAGCAGGTAAATCAATTTTTATTTATACAAACACCTTTTTTTATTGCTACCTCTCACATTTCCCAAGGTGCACGGGTATATAACTTAATCCTGCTAAGCAGTGCATGAAGTCTAGTTTTGTACTGTCCTTCCTGATTCATTCAGCCCTTATATTCTTCCTGTAGGATTTGTCAGTAATGATGCCAATATATTGGATGTAAGAGTCATACAAAAGCATTGATTACATTCTTCAGTTAATGAAAATATTGATGTGGTGTGCCTTAACTAATTGATTAGCAAACAAAGATCACAGACAAAAACAATGGTAAGAAAAATCTTTCAGGCACTAAAAACCATAATAATATGGTTTGTCAAAGTTCTACACACGTCAGCAAGAAAAATATCTCGTATTCTTTATGATTAAACCTATTAATCTTACCTGCAAACAAATTGCTCTCCAATGTTGCTTTTGGTTGCAGACAGACTATAGAGAGAGTATGGGCAGAAAGCAGCATGTGTTGAAACATTAAGAGGTTTAACGTAATTATAATATTTTATATCATTATTTAATGTAATCGCCATCATTTGTAGTGTTATGCAGCTGGATATACAACTTGTGTAGAGATCAAAAAGGTGATGATTGACTTAAGCCCTTATCAAGATGAGGGACTTTCTAGATTAATACCTTACAAACAATAAATCCAGATGTATGCAGTAAGGAGATTTGAGTTATTCCCTTTCTTGGTGATTGGATTTTTATACATATCTAATCTATTTATAGTACTGTGTTTGAGTTCTATAGAGTTCATCTCTTTGTGAGGGAAACATTATCAGATCAAATGTCTCTGCGATACGTGACTTGCAAGTTATTTTATTGAATTGATTTGTGCAAATTCTTCCTTGCTGTTTGCTGGAGTAGATTTGTTTTATTTCAGAAGGGTAATGCCATACATGTAAACATTTTTCAAACACTTAATTGAGCTTAAAGCGATTTATATATATTTTATAAGATATATATATATATATATAATTAAAGCAATTTTATCCCTTTTTAATACCTTTGCATATTTAAAAAAAAATGAAGAACTTAAGAACTTTACTATGAATTAATAAAATAATAGTTCCTATATCTAGTTATTCTTTGTGGCTTTCAAATGAAGGTTACTATTACATCCAAGGCAGCTTATTTTAAAATTTATGAAAATTTTAGATCTAATTTTCTTACCCATGGTATATAATAAACAATTTGAACTTTTTGGAAAGACCCATTTTATTTTGCATGTACTGTCTAAATAGCAACAACTAGAAGAATCACTTGTTAAAGCCAGGCATGCATTAATGATAATTTAGCTACAAGAGGTCACTGTTTAATTAATCATATGGCAATAACTAAAAAAACTCAATCCAAAAACCCCTTATCTACCCCTTATTTACAGAAATGCCATAACCTATTGACTTAATTTTATTTGAATAATATAAATTTTAAAAAGTTATTTCCTTTTCCTCTGTAATGATAAAACAGTACCTTATAAAGGTATGGGACCTGTTATTCAGAATGCTCTGGACCTGGGGTTTACCGAATAATGGATCTCTCTGTAATTTGGATCTTCATATCTGAAGTCTAATAGAAAATCATGTAAACCTTAAATAAACCCAACAAGCTGGTTTTTCTTCCAATAAGAATTCATTATATCTTAGTTGGGATCAAATACAGGTATGGGATCCGTTATCCAGAAAACCTTTTATCCAGAATGCTCCTAATTATGGAAAGGCTGTCTCCCATAGACTCCATTTTATCCAAATAATCCACATTTTTAAACATGATTTCATTTTGCTTCTAGTAAGGATTAATTATAAAGTTGGGATCAAGTAACATAGTAACATAGTAAGTTAGGCTGAAAAAAGACACACGTACCTCCTAACTGCTAGTTGATCAAAAGAACATTAAAAAAATTTTTGATGCCTATCCACTTTGCCTTAGAGGGGGAAGTCCTTCCTGACTCCAAAATGGCAAACGGACAAGTCCCTGTATCAACTTGTACAATGAGCTATCTTCCATAACCCTGTATTCCCTCACTTGTGAAAAAGCCATCCAACCCCTTCTTAAAACAATCTAATATCAGCCTGTACAACTGATTCATGGAGAGAATGTCACATCTTCACAGCTCTCACTATAAAAAACTCTTCTGAATATTTAGGTGGAACTTCTTTTCTTCTAATCGAAATGGGTGACCTTGTGTCAGCTGGAAAGGGCTACTGGTAAATAAAGCATTAGAGATATTGTTATATGATCCCCTTATAAATGTATACATAGTTATCATATCACCCCTTAAGTGCCTCTTCTCCAGCTTGAACATCCACAATTTGGCCAGTCTCATAGCCAGTCCCATACTGTACCTTTTACCAGCTTAGTTGTCCTTCTCTGTACCCTCTCTAATACAATAATATCTTGTTTGAACACTGGTGACCAAAACCATACCCCATATTCTAGATGGGACTTTACCAGTGATCTATACAGTGGAAGAATTACCCCTTTCTGTTGTGAATGAATGCCCCTTTTATTACAGCTAAGACCTTGTTTGACCTTGATGCTGCTGACTGGCATTGCTTTCTACAAGTTTATCTGCAAGGACTTCAAGGTTCTTTTACATTATTTATTTGCCTAATACCATTAAGGGTATACGTGGCTTGGATATTTTCACGTCCCTGGTGCACAACAGTACAAGGTACTGTTTTATTATTACAGAAATAATAAAATCATTTTTTTTAAATGTGGATTATTTGGAAAAAATATATGGGAGACAGTCTTTCCATAATTCTGAGCATTATGTTTAATGGGTTTCCAGATAATGGCCTGTTGGGTTTATTTAATGTTTACATGATTTTTTAGTAGACTTAAGATATGAAGATCCAAAATATGAAAAGATCCATTATCTGGAAAACATCAGATCCCAATCATTCTGGATACCATCAGAATGTGCCTAACATTGGTTTTTGTGTTTTTTTTTAAAGTCCTTAGTGCAAAGCTTTCTTTCTGCTTTCCATATATAATGTGTGTCCCATAGCTAAACAATGTTGCATGGAAACAATTTTGGTGGTACATATCACACTGGCACAGGAGTCTGCAATTCATTAACTGGAGCCTTGTTACACATATTTTTTTTTGTATTTCTATTTTAAAAGCTATTATGAAATTTAAGCACCTAGGCATATGATGCCATTAACCTTCATTTCTGAAGTGTTTGCTCAATTCAAAGATCAATTACAACAGAAAGTCTGCAAAGAAAATGGAAAAAATCAGTGTATTAATATATATTGTT
Source organism: Xenopus borealis (assembly GCA_024363595.1). NCBI lineage: Eukaryota > Metazoa > Chordata > Amphibia > Anura > Pipidae > Xenopus > Xenopus borealis. Next base: position 124,408,750 of record CM044433.1, on the reverse strand, counting down.
TACCCCTTGGTTTTCTGTATTATAATTAAGGCCAACTTGAAAGTAACTTAGTTAAAAAGATAATCAAGGAAATCACAAGGTCATGGATATAAGCACTCAAAACAAGTTGTTAATACCCTTTTGAGAATAGAAAAAAAGCCTTTGTTGGCTGATTCACATAGGGGCAAATTTATTTAATAGTGCAATTTTGCCATTGACAGCTTTGCAGCCATCGGAACACTTCGTCAGATGAAAATTCACTCAGACAACGCTAATTTACTAAGTAGCAAAATTACAAATGCTGGCAAATTTTCACCAACGTTACTTTGGCAGTGCGAGTGGATCAAAGTGAAGATGCGCCACTGTTCATTTCTGCCTAGCACAACATTGCTAGAGTTCTTGCACTCTAGTTAATTTACATATGGTGTGAAATTTAAAGTGGAATACATTTACACCGATAACTAGACATGCCTAGGGAACCTTAATAAAGTCAATAGAGTTGCTTTAATGCCCTACACATAAGCCCACAGTTAAATAATGTGCAATATGGTAGAAAATGTATGGGGAAACCGGGTACCCGCAAAAAACATTTTTATGCAGCCTAACATCCTGAAAAATTAAAAGACGCCAGCATTTTTTGGACTTAGAACATATTCCACTCAAAATTTAATATTTAAGTAACTGAAGTTTGAGGATGGTCTATGCACTCCATTGCACTTCACCAGGTTAGAGCTGGCAATAGAGGTAACATTCATAAAAATCTTAGTGAATTTGCAGTTACGTCCATTGGCAAGATGAAAATTCATCTGGTGTTAGAGTGCGAAGCAACGCAAGTGTCTATCTCCTTCACTAACGATGTGATACCTGCGCCTGTTAAATCGGTGAAGTCCCTGCGGGCGGTGAACACTTGTGAATTAACACTAGCATTAGCCTCTTTGCCCTTTAGTAAATCTGTTTTCCACAGTTAGTGAATGTATCAACAAGCCACAAACAGGCTGTGATACTGAAATCTTATTATGCCTCCTAATTAGCAGTGGAACTGTCATCATCAGGGCCAAGGTGTAGGATATGCAGCCCCTCCCCCTACATACATTCCTGGCAGGAATTGCATGCCAAGGGGATGCGGGCATGGATGCAATTGCACCTCCCACACTCCCATTAGTTCTGCCACGGCTCCTGATTATGCATATTCTGCAATTTAGTATAGTATACAAAATCCTAATATGTATGGGCATATTTTAAAACACAACTAGATAATGTGATAAAGTATTTAATCTAACCAGTTAGTATTTGTGAACATACAGACCTAATTATAATATCCGTTTCAGGACATCTTATATTTTAAGTAAAAAATACTATTCTGCACTAATCTGCTAATTTTCTCTGCACTAATATCCCCTGCACTAAAATCCCCCCCTAATCTCACCATCTTTTTAGCGCTTGATCCCATAAAACTGTATAAAACTGTAGATACACTGCCTGTGATTAATGCTTGCTAAATACTTCCTAAATACTGGGCACATATAACATCCTACTGCTGTATATCGCATTATTGTATACTTCATTATCTATACTGTTAATTTGCTATCAAGCTAGATTTTGTTTCCATTTTTTAAGAATAATTAAATATGCCCCATGAATATCAGAAAATCGTGCCCTTGTGGATACTGCAATTGCTTTGCTTGGTATTATGAGTAAAAAGTTATATAAGAGAACAAACAAAAGCAACCTAGATATAAACTGATAGTCATTTGGATTTTTTTTCTATTATCTGCTTTCAGAAAGTTCTTAGATTTAATAATGGAGTACAAAGACTCCATATCTGATGTGACTAGATGCATACAGACGCCAGAATGCTATTAAGCCTGTGAAGCATGACTGTGGTGTATTGTACTTTTGAATAGAGCTGAATCTAGGTTTTTAAAAGTTTAGAGAAATAACAATAAAAAAATCCATAGCAGTTAAAACAACACATGCACAGCAGCACTAGATTACAAGTTACTCTTATGTTATAAATCATGCTTGAACATCCGCAATTCTATTCCTATTGATTAATGCCCATGTTCAGTGTTTCAGCAAGATATGTTCATTCTTATTCCTGTCACATGATCTTTTACTCTGCTGTAATAAGACAGTAAGAAACAGAGAAAACAGAGCATGTTGGGCATTTAGGCTAACCAACAGAATGTTAGTTGTTTGGTCTGACTCCTCGTGTTTTAATAATTTTGGAAATGAGGGTCCAGTCAAGACCACTGAACATCACTACTGAAAATATAGAAAGTCTCATGGGGGTTGATTGATCTATGAGCATCACATTGTTTTAAGTCAGCTACTGAAAACCTACCACAAGTCCCTTTTTTCTTATATTGTTTTAACTCAGTTAAACTGAACAGAAGAAAATGGTATAGCAGTAAGAGTAGATGAGTATCCCAAAAGTCGCAAGAAAGTGTGACGGTAATGAAGAGGAAAGAGAATACAATGAAAAGAGCAAAGGAAAAGAAATATAAAATGTTGGGGAGAACAAGTAAAAATAAACATTTAAACATGAAAGCAAAAATCGAAAAGAAGGAGCAATGTCTGAAGAGATACTGTATAATGTGTATGTAACCCCTTTTTTGGCCACCCCCTTCTGTGCCCAAGGTTATACATAACATTTCACCACTTACATGTCCTGAGTCCATTTTCAAGGTGAAAGGGTACTGGGAAGCTCTCTCTGGCAGTGCCTCCACCTAATAGGGTCTTGGAATACACCAGCACATAGTTCCATTACGACAACAAATCAATCACACACTTTATTTTATAATAATATAGCTTTTCTGCAGAATTAAAGGGGAAGTAAAACTTTACAGTACACATGAAAATGCAATTAAAGCATGACCCACTATCTTAGGAACTTGTAGCAGTCTAGTCCTGGTAATTCCCTGCTAGGAAATGTCCCCCACTACTCCATTTTGACAGCCCAAGAGTTTCCAACCCTTGTCCCCAAAAGAGTAACAGTACTAGGTAGCACTACTTTCTTTCCTACCCTTCCCAAAGTTAACACTCACCCAAGGTAGTCACACAGACTATAACGTTGTCTATAATGTGCGCACTCTTGACATCCATTGCTGAACTGGAACTCTCACCACTTCTCCAGAGTGTGAATACAGGACTCCAGCAAATCCAAACTACTACCCTCCAGGTTGAGATTTCAGGCATTGGGCAGCCACACCAGCTGCAGAGGCATCCGGACTCTACATCTTGGCAGCCTAAATTACCATATTCTCCAGAAATAAGTATCCAGCAGTCCAGAGATGATGGAAGGTCAATATCCAAAATCAAGATGACTGTGAGAACATGGTAATCTCCTTTTATATTGGTACACAGCAAAATCTTGTGGCTTACTTTGGGATCAGCCATGCTGCACCAGTCTAAGAGCTTTGCTCCTGAAAACTCCAGGTAGAACCCCCACTCTCAAGTCAAACACAGGGGAATTTCCCTTAGACCATAGAATTAACTCTATGGTTCCCTACATGTATTTGAGGACTGGAGTCATTAGAGAATAAATGGGAGAAAGGAAGTTACATAATAGATAATAGCAGAGATGGCACAAAGGAAATACTGGCATGTGATTTATGAATAATAATAGATCAATTGTTCTTTATGGGGTCATTTATCAGTTCCTGTTGAGTGGTATTTGGGCAAGCTTGAAACCCCTCACACACAGATTTATTAAAACCAACATGGAATTGTTTAAGCCTTATCTAAATTTGTTGGAAGTTACTCTATTTTGCTTTATGTTAATTGCTATATAGTTTCTCGACTTTTCTTTTCATTCTGGATTATTAGTATTATGCCATCAATACATCTAGCCCTCTCTCCCACTGATCAGAAATGATATGGATCAAAAACAATTCATCAGGATTTGTTTAGCTTGACTTTGTTTTGTATGCCTATTATAAAACCCAATATAGACCGATCTGCAAACAATTCAAAATGTTAATTAAATTAATTAACTAAGTTATCTGTTGCATGAAAAGTAGGAAGAAAGCAAAGTAGATTTTTGAGCATAAATGCCAAACCAATTTGCCTGCATCTTCCTATGAGCCATAGAGGCTGGCTGTAAATAATCTATGCAGCTATGGGCACAGCTCTCAGTAAGAGCATGTTCTTTAGATAATGATGAAAAAGTCAAGCTTTGCTTTACTTTATACACAGTTTATTTTCTTTTATCTGTAGCTTTTACATCTTACCCTCCAAGGGCCTTTATCAATTTCTAGTCGCTGTTGTTTAAGGAGCACAGGTTCTCTAACCCCCCTTTGATATCATGCTTTCTATTACCCTTTTCATACTCTATTTGTATTGAGTAAGGTGAATCTAAATAATGAGGAACGTTTGGAAATATGACAGTTTTATGTTTTGCAGAAAATATTCTACTGACTTGGAAAGACACAAAAGAGTGATAACAAAATAGTTGGAAACATGGAAAATAATAATATTTAGATAACTACTGTCTATATCATTCGAAAGTTAATTTAAAAGAAGCCTTTCATTATTATTTGTATATGTAATATCTGATGCTTTTTCCTTCTCTGCTTCAAAATTAAAGTACATAACACTGCAAATGTCCATCTCCAGGCTTGCAGTCTATTTATATGTTTTATTAGAACAAAACATTGTTTAAACACTTTCAAGAATAGTTGCAAGTTACAAGGTTTCCTAAGGCAAAAAAAATCACAAGTTGAATGGCAGAGGCTGAGTTCTGGGTAAAATTACCAGCCTTCAAGGCTTTGTCTTATGATTATTAGCATGTTTAATATTAAACAAAAGATGCCAGCTTGTGGGAAATGTCACTGCACCATTATATAGATTAAATTCAAATAGACTGTGCTTGTAAAAGGTATATTTCAAAAATGTGGAAATTGACAAAACATACAAAATAGGCCTAATTTTGGAAATTATGACATTTCTATGCTTCATTTCATATTACTGTTATTTAAACCACTTGTCATTTGTTGACTTAGCTACTAAAAAACAAAATGTGTAATTTTTTCCCCAAATGAACAATAGTATTCAAGAGGTGCTGAGGAATCTAGGGGATGTATTAAAAATATCCAAGATTCCTAAACAATATAGTTAAAGAATACAAAAGTACTGAGAGCATGCTCATCTAGAGAAATAAATAAAGAAATGTCCACAGTCAAATTCATAAAGAGTACATAGCATGTGCCCCTGTGATCTATATCCAGTGCTGTCTCCACACTTATTTGGTCAAACTCTAAAAACAGATAAAAGAAGAGTAGATCACTCTCATTGTGTATTTCACAACAAACAATTTATATGAATAAAAATATTTATTGTTTCCCTGTCCAAAAAATAGAGAAAACCTATGACAGCATAAAAAGATGAAATTTATCTAAACTAGAGGTTATGAATGGGTGTATATGTTTAATACTGCATACAGGGCCTAACGTTCAATAGTTTTGGTTCCCACACATTAGGGGATGATTTATCAAGGCTTTAATTTTGAATTTCTACAGTAATTCTTTTTTTTTTTTGGCTAAAACCCCCAAAGTCGAATTACAGTTTCCAAATCACAAATGTTCCATTTTAATAAATAGTAAAATTTCTGTAAAACTTCAGCCTTTAAAATCTGAATGCCTGTGAGCTCAAGTAGAAGTGAATGGGAATTGTCCTCTGAAAAATGTTTGTGCTTTTAGATTTTTTTTGCATTTATGTAGTTTGAAGACCCAGTGAAAGTTGTAATAAATAAGAACACATTAAAAAAAACCCTCATGGACACTTTTTTTGCTAAACAGGCCTCCCTGGGTTGTGTTAGGCCTACAATTCCAATAAATCAAGATGTGGCCTTATCAGTAAGGTGCAGCGTCGGACTGGGCCGGGACACCGGGAAAATACCCGGTGGGCCCTGCCAGCCCAGATTCACATTTGCAGGCCCATGGGGCTGCTAGCCAGGGACCACCTTTTGACCCCTGGACCCCACAGGGTGTGCGTGCAACAACCCCAGCCATGCTGCTGCTCTGCTGAGAGCATGCACTTATGCGCAGGTGTGCACACGCACTACGTATTGGGCATCAGGCATGCACTTAAGCGAATTCTCTCAGTGGAGCTGCAGCACAGCAGAGGGGGGCATTGCTTACATGCTCAGTGGCGGTCCACAGCAGCTGTGGGGTCCTGGGTCGGAAGGGGGCCCTGGCTGGCAGCCCAGGTAGGCCCCTGGCCCTCCACTCCGACAATGGTAAGGTGTAACTGAATATGTGTGGTCACAAGTTACAGTATATAAGGGATACTTTCATGGGGAAAAAATCAGTTTCTCAAAAGAACAAACAGATTTTTTTTATATTTAATTTTGAAATCTGACATGGGGCTAGACATATTGTCACTTTCCCAGCTGCCCCCAGTCATGTGACTTGTGAGTGGTATCACCCACCTCCCTTTTCCCCCAGCAGCCTAACAACACAACAATGGGAAGGTAAGAGATAGCAGCTCCCATATCACAAGATAACAACTGCCTGGTAGATCTAAGAACAGCACTCAATGGTAAAATCCAAGTCCCACTGCAACACATTTAGGTACATTGAGTAGGAGAAACAACAGTCTGCAGGAAAGCAGTTCCATCCTAAAGTGCTGGCTCTTTCTGAAAGCACATGACCAGACAAAATGAGATGGCTGCCTACACATCAATATTACAACTAAAAAAGAATATACTCGCTGGTTCTGGAATTAAATTTTACATGATAGAGTGAATTATTTGCACAGTGCAATTTAGAAATAAAAACAACATCATAAAAATCATGACAGAATCCCTTTAAAGCTTTAACTTATCTGTTCTAGCTATAGTACTAGCTTACAGCTGGCAATATAAATGAAAAATTCAGCATTGTATTACTTTGGGACACTGTTTGGTATCCTTATTAATGAATGAATTTATCGCTTATGTGGATTAACATATTAAAAGCCATTAAAGGTCAGCTAAGAATTTTGCTTTATCTTTCTAAATTTAAATTACAGAAGAATTCCATGCATTCAGGAAAATCGTATAGAAATATACCCTGGAAATTTATATTGACAAGAAGACTGCATCTATTGTTTTTATTTTTCTGTTCCTTCAGTACCCTTACCCAAAATATCTATGCCTGTTTTCATTAAGTTCTCGGATTTCATCAAAGCAGGTCAATAATAAAAACATAAAATATCTGACTGTAAAGTTACAATAATGGTATTATAAATGGCATTCTGAAATTAAAAAATGTTTACAAAAAAAAAGAACCATTCCTGTTATTTTTATGTCGTACATAAATAGTTGGAACTGCAACTAAGTGCTTCAGACAAAGCTGAATGTAACCTTTTATATAAAACATTATGCAAGAACATGAGAGTGTGAAGATTTATATACCTGAAATTATGATTAAAAAAGAATTCAAGGGCAAGGAACAAATATCTCATCTACAAAGTAGAAATCTGAATATATGTTTAAAGTGAAGAAGAAAAAGTATATTTAAATACTAATGCTGAATATTGGATCCAAGACTAAGCTTATCCAGCAGCACATATTTTTATTCTTATTAACATCATCAGCTCATGTTCTTAAGGGGAGGTTCACCTTCAAGTTGCCTTTTTGTATTTTATAGAATGGCCGACAGTAAGCAACTTTATATTTGGTCTTAATTATTTATTTGGTATAGTTTTTTTTATCTGTCTCTTTCTTCTGATTCTGCCTACTAAGCCCATCTAAAAACAAATGCTTTGTAAGGCTATACATTTATTGTTGTTGCTACATTTTATTATTTATCTTTCAATTCAGGCTTCTCCTATTCATATTACAGACTCTTATTCAAATCAATGCATGGTTGCTAGGGTAAGTTGGACCCTAACACCTAGGGGCACATTTACTAAGGGTCAAAGTGAATATTCAAATAAAAAAAATTCAATTTCAAAGTAAATATAGGATACTTCGACTATCGAATAGCCCAAAATTCAATTAGAATTGAAAAAATTAAAAAAATAAAATTTTCGAAGTACTGGCCCTTTAAAATCCATCGACATTTCACCACCTTAAAGCTGCCGAATTGCCATTTTATCCTATGGGGGACATCCTAGAACCTGCCCTGAAAATGTTTGTAAGTCCTAGGAATTCAAAGGATTTTGCGCAAAATCCTTCAAATCGTTTGGACCTATTCGATTGAAATAGGTCAATTTTCGATCGAAAAACTCATTTAAAAAAATTTTGATGGTCGAATTTCGAAGTTTTTTCACTTCAAAAATTCGTCCCTTAGTAAATATCCATCTAGATTGCTGAAATTACAAACTGGAGAACTGTTGCATAAAAAGGTAAATAAATAAAACACCCCAGATAATAAAAAAAGAAAAACAAATTGTCTCAGAACATCACTCTCTACTTGCAGGTCTGTAAACATAGCACAAGCCTTCTAAAAGGTCTATTGTCCAGGAGATGGACTGCTGATCTTCATACAGGACTCACTAGAAGGACTCATGCATAGTGATAAGTTTTACTTGAAAAAATCCCACACACACACTGTTCAGGGAGGTAGAGCAAGTATGCAATACGCTAGATACCCTTAATTCAACACTCTAGTTAAGTTTTATATTTAACCTCTAATTTCCAAATTTGCTTGCTCAGTAAAGCCACCTAAATGATACCTTAAACCAATGGTTCACCTTAAAGTTAACGATTAGCATGTAATAGAATAGACGATTCTAAGCAACTTTTCAGTTGGTCTTCATGATTTATTTTTTACTTATTACTTACTTGCCATCCTCTTCTGACTCTTTACTGCTTTCAAATGGGGTCACTGACTAAATCTAAAAAACAAAAGCTCTGTAAATCTACAAATTTGTTGTTATTGCTACTTTTGATTACTCATCTTTCTATTCAGATCATCATCAATTCATTCAATTCAGTCTCTTATTCAAATGCATCTTCACTAGGGTAATTTGGACCTTGTGTATGCATCACAATGGGGGACCTGATTCTAATGCTCATGCACAGGTTATTTAATTATAGACAGTAAGGGTGTGGGGAGGGGAACTGTGATACTAGGGAAATGCAGAAATGAAAGTGATTGCTATTCCTCAGGCACAGAGGGCAAGAAGATAATATATAATATAGAAGAAAACAGGTTCCACCTTAATATTCGGAAGGGTTTTTTTACAGTGAAAGCTGTGAAGATATGGAATTCTCTCCCTGAATCAGTTGTACAGGCTGATACATTAGATAGCTTTAAGAAGGGTATGGATGGCTTTTTAGCAAGAGAGTCAATACATGGTTATGAGGATAGCTCTTAGTACAAGTTGATCCAGGGTCTGATTGACATCTTGGAGTCAGGAAGGATTTTTTCCCACTCCGTGGTAAATTGGAGAGGCTTCAAATGGGTTTTTTTTACCTTCTTCTGGATCAACTAGCAGTTAGGCAGGTAAAAAAAAAAGAGGTTGAACTTGATAAATGTGCATCTTTTTTCAACCTAACTTATTATGTTACTATAATTGACAGCTGAAATTTTTAAACGAGTTTATAACAGTCTTCAGAAAAAACAATAAATTGGGTTTCATGTTTAATTTAAAAATTAATATTATTATTGTACAGCTTTCTAGTAACAGACACCTTCATTTAAGCTGTGCTCAAGAAAATAATCTCTTGTAGAATATCATGTGCGTTTTGTCACATTTCTCCCCTCAACCTTGGGTTTTGATAAATCAGCCTGCATGCGTTGGTGCCAGCATGGTTTTATGCACAATAGATCTTGTCAAGCAAATGTAATTGCCTTATATGAGAAGGTGAGTAGAAACCATAATGTTGGGGTGGCAGTTGATGTAATCTAATTAGCCTTTGTTAAAACATTTGTTACAGTATCACACAGAAAGTTACTGATTAAATATGGCTGGGGACACAATATTTGTACTTGAATAGAGAACTGGCTGTAGGATAGATTACAAAAAAATTTGCGAATTTTTCGGCGAAGCGAAACGGGGTAGATTCGCCCATCACTAGCAAGAAAGCATGCACAGGTGGTAGGCAGAAAACTCTTTAAGATGTACCTGCCAAGTGCCCCTCTATTGTTACACCCCAATGCGTTTCTTCTGGAGACCCCTAGTCCTGGCCACCTTCATAGTAAGGGCAATCCGAATACCCTGCTGGGTAATGTGATGGCAGATTCTATTAATGCCTTTAAGAGAGGCTTGGATGACTTTGTGAACACGCATAATATCCAAGGCTACAGTTTTGTATAAGGCTAGTTTTGTAGATGAATCTATATGTTTATATATATTTATACATGTGTGTTTGTATATATGCACTGGAATTAATTTAGAAGGGTTGAACGTTATCTTTTCAACCTAAATTAACATGGACAGACTGTTTAAATATACCAATTTACTTGTCAGTTCATTGCCCACTGCAATATAAATTTATGTACACACAATATAGATTGTCCATGTCAGAATAGCAGCTGTCAGTCAATAAGACTGGATGGCCCTTGGCTCGAACTGCAGAGCATAAAACAAACACAAATGTGGTCGACTTTTGTTCTTTCCAGAGATCCTAAGACTGAAAAGATTATTGCTGAATCCAATTCTGAGGTTAAAATCTCCATATAACCTGAATATGCAAAATAACAACTGCATACATGGTCATCAACATGTGATCAGTATATGTAACAATTTCAATATTTTCACTCGCTACTGTATACATTATTTATGTTACTTAACACATCCTTTTGGATTATTTCCTGAACTTCAAGAAATACCTCCAATGGAAATATATAAAATAAAATGTGGGTGACAACCCATAGAAATTAAGATTTCTGTTTGAAGCTATGCTTTATAATCCCCAGGTCACCAGTCTAATTACTATGCTTTAATGCATGCTTGCAAACTGCATTGTTTTATGCAGCCAAGCAGTCAACATTTGTAGTGATGGGTGAATCTCCCGCGTTTCGCTTCGCCGAAAAATCTGCGAATTTCCAGAGAAATTCGCCAATTGGCCAAAAAATTTCGCGAAACGAGTCGCGCGTCATTTTCGGTGGCGCGTGTCTCGTCGTTATCAACGCGCGACGCGTCGTTTTCGACGCGTCGCGTCGAAAACGACGCGCAACTCGTTTTTTTGGGCGAATTTTTCGGCTGCAAATTTTTGCTGCCGTTTCGCGAATTTATTCGCCAGCGGCGAATCGCGGGAATTCGCCGCGAATTCGCCCCTGGCGAATAAATTCACCCATCACTAAACATTTGATCTTAACTATAATTCTGGCTGTAGTGTAAGGATTTTTATAAGTGTTTGGTTTTAAAGGAATTCAGGTACCAGATTTCTGTTTGAAGTTATGCCTTATAATCCCCAAGTCACCAGTCTAATTACTACGCTCTAATGCATGCTTGCAAACTGCATTGTCTTATGCAGTCAAGCAGTCAACATCCGATCTGAACTATTATTCTGCCTGTAATGTAAGGTTTTTATAGGTGTTTGGTTTTAAACAAATTCGGGTGCCAGGTAATCCTTTTAAAACTGGACAGCTATAAAATAGTCATGTCAGGGGAATGGATGTTAATTATTTCAGCTGCATTCCACATGCTTGATTGCAAACCAATCCAATGTACAACATGGATTTAACTGATCACTAATAATTCATTCATGGGGAATTTATAGAAAGCCTCGTAGACCCCCATCTGGGAGCTGTGGAAATGCATTTAAGGTAGACATCATTTAAATGATCACTGTATCTTTATTTTTGTATGGTCTATATCAGCGCTACGCAACAAGTTGGCGCTATAGAAATACATGTTAATAAAATATATTCTAGTAAATGTATTCCTAGGCACGCATTTGTAAGAAATAGTAAATTAGATCGAACAAATGGAAGATTACTTTGCCTGGCATCTTCATCTCTTAAAGTGACAAAAACTTCCTTTGTGAATTGAATAAGGCTTATGGAAAATAGACATTTGCCTATTGTTTTCATTTTTTTTTTTTAAATCTGTTTTATGTTATTTTTGAGCTAGTGCTGATAAACAGGGAAGTTGAAGTTGATCCAGATTAGTGATGGGTGAATTCGAGGCGAATTCCCACGAATAAATTTGTGAAACGCCAGCGAAATTTCGCCTGGCAAAAATTCACCGAAAAAACGAGTCGAAAACAACGAGACGCGACAAAAACAACGCGACACGCGTCAAAATTGTGCCGCGACTCATTTCGCGAATTTTTCGCCAATTCGCTATTTCTCTGGAAATTCACTAATTTTTCGG
>CM044433.1:124319477-124359671 GCA_024363595.1 Xenopus borealis | reverse complement strand
TTATTGGTTAAAAATACTGGACTATAAGAAAATTATTGTTTTGATATTTCATCCCATAGCCCCTTTATGCTGAAGTTTCTTATCTTATTTTATTGGTTTGAAGGATTGTTTGGGAGTCACATACCGTGGCAGGGACATTTACACATGTTTTGTATTTACTCTTAAAAATCCAGGATGGTGAGCTCCTGTGCACAACTTTGTATGCCTGGATCATGACTGTTACAGAGATGCTGAATCTTTAGGCTGGTGCAGTATATAAAATATAGGCAACCATAATATTTCCAGCCATATTAATTTTAAGGTTTATTTCTCATTTAATAAATAAGAAGTTAAGCTAAACAGCAAATACAGTAGAAGAGAGGACTGTCTATATAACTGGCCATGGGTCAAGGCTGGTGAAAGTCAGCTATAAATTAAAAAAAAACAGCTCTGTAGAGAGACAAGAGGTGAGAACATTGGCCATACAAAACAGGTCAAAGAACAGGCCTGGATCTAACCAGGGTAAAGTAGGAACACACTCAGGAATCGGTATCTAGACTACAGAAGGAAACTCAACCATCTTGCAAAGGGAAGGGGGAAGAGGCAGGATTAAACATCCCCTTAATTGAGAAATTGCCTGCAGCTGAGTTTGAAGGCTAGACGCATCCATTTTCCACTCTGAACACAAATGGATAAAATTGATATATTTAGGCCATACTAATTTAAAATTGACTGAGCAACATGACATTGACATTGATATATAGCAATGCACATAACTGTAGGCAATGAAAAACATCATATAAGGTAATATTAAAGAAAATTTGCACAATTTTCCCCCAGACTGCCCAGGTCACATTTTTTTCTGTGCACATTTTTTCCCCTGAACTTCAAAAAATATACATCTACAGTATACTTATTCCTTACAACATCCATTCCAACTGATGAACTTAAATACCTGCATGCCCCTCTCTAAGAAACAAGCTTGCATGGCACTCTATTAATCCCATGTATCTTGAGGTAATTAATTTAACCTCCATCACATTCTAAGAAATAAGGTTTTTAAATGTTACATTGTAGGTTGCAATTTATTGCCTAGGATTATTATGGTCTATAAAACAAGTCAGACATATTATAATTAATACAGAATAGCAGCTCCATATGCGCAAGTTTCATTTGGTGTAAACCATATAACCCCTTAAGCTACAGGTTCGAAGAGCTTTGAACACCAGAACACTTTTGTGAACCATTGAGTATCTTATTTAATGCATCTGAATTGTGTGCCGCAGCCCACAGCAAAGCACTTGGGCCTACAGCTATCCAAGTCACAGTGTATAGCTGGTTATTTTGAAAGAGAGCTAATGCAGTTAGCCATTTCATTTAATTTATCTTTTGTTCCCACAAGGCATTTCCTATTTCTCACTGGAATATATTCAAGAATATCCTTCTTTCTACTATTTAGTGGTGATCCTCTGTTCACCTATATATATACAGTAGGCTGCTCGGATATGAAGCAGAATTTTATTTAGCAACTGTTCTCAGTTCTTGACACGGTGATCACTGTGGCAATTATCGATCACCTGGGAAAAGTCAATGTTTCAAAAAACTGAACTTGTCAGCAGCTCCGCTTCTTGGAATGAGGCAGCTACTGCTTGTAAGGACGAATGATTAGAAAAGTAAATAGATTTAGCAAATACCATAATGAGGTCCTTTACCGTACACAGAAGAAAATGATGGAAAACTAAAGAAATATTCATCTTTCTTCATGTAGTTGGCAACAGTAAACAAAATCAGCAGAAGGCATTTATATTTGTTTAAAGGCCAATAAATAATTAAATCACTTCAAATTAAACACCCAGAAGTTTATGATTTTATTTAAATAAAAATACAAGTCAGGAGAAAATTGCTAAAACTGTGTTCAAGCTAATGATATTATCAATGTCATTTGTCCTGTTCATTATGCTCTAAATTAAGCCCTTTTTAATTTCAAATAATACAATGTCGACAAAATCGGTCACTTCAGTGTAAAAACTTCCAAGAGTCAAGAGTCAAAAGTGAGTTTATTGTCATTTCATCCATATACGTTTGTACAGTACACAGTGTAACAAAACAACATTCCTCTAGGAGCATGGAGTTACACACAACATAGAAGTACCGGACAACAGACAAAAATTGCAAGTGCAAAAAATGTGCAACTACTGCAAGACAGGACAGCATAGTGCAGGGACAGGACAAGACAAAGCACACTCACACGTGATGAGTGTATCATTGTGATATGATTCCCATGATTCAGCTCTCTTTCTGTAAGAACAATGCCAATTTCTTAAAAACATGTCTATGATTTTTTACATTACCTCTGGTTGTCTGGTAATGTAATCTACTACTACACTTATAAACTATGTTGCTATTTAATCAAAAAGTAGCATCTATAGTAGAGAATAAAGTATCATCTATTGCAAAAGATAAGGATATTATAAGTTAGAGAAGAGTTCCATGACCATATAAAAACACGACACCAAAGGCCAAGTGCTTTTCTACAGGTCATGGAACTCCGAGGTTACTTCTAATATCCTTATATTTTCCAACAAGGGGTACTTTTTTTTGTTTTAATACACAAGTTTTAGTGAGTTATGTGACAGAAATGACATTACCACTCACCATTTGTAACTGATGACATCACTAGTCACCGTTTATAAGGATATAATTTACAAGATATTCATGGCTTTTGTGTATTAACTTACAAACACGGGCACAACTGATAAATAAATCTGACAACCAACAGATAATATTTGAGTGATCATCTCACATTAAAATAAACCATATACTGTATTTATGTGTGTATTAACATGTATTTTTAGAGCACCAACATATTGTTCAGCTCTGTATGTCCTCATAAAGACTGCTCAGATTTCATTGTGGAAGGAGAGGGTAAGGATAAAATGATGTATGTGTTTGTCACACTTCATTTTTTATGTTGATGTTGTTTTTTTTTTTTTTGTCTTTCAAAGCAAAATGAGGTGTATGGAGATTTTTTGATGCTGATTTGCGAAAATGTCCGCCAAATGAAGATTCTACAAATGTGTACTGTATATGGCAATGTTTTTCGCTCATTGCTATTTCCCATAATTCTAGTGTAATCACAAGGAAAAGATGCATCTGATGCATCAAATCGTATTCAGATTGAATGAAACTGTGCTGAAAAATTAAGATTATGACATTTCCAGCATTTCAGTGTGATTTCATTAGGTATACATACACTGCTTCTATTGACACAAGCCTCTGTGGGAGCCCTCTAGCTACTGTGGTGGTAGTTCCAAGACACAGATGCAGATGTACTGTGTTTGTCTAGGAGCGGTAACCCATAGCAACCAATCAGCTGGTGGCATTTATTGGTCACCTGTTTAAACACAAACATTTTATTGGTTTGGTGCTTTGGTGGGGGCACAAATGACTATTGTTTTTTCATACAGTTGTTATGGGGATCTTCCATTTAAATTCCTGCAATGGCAAAGCACATAATCCAGGGTCAATACTAAGTAGCCAGTTCCCTAACCAGTTTGTACAGTAAAATGGAACCAGAAGACATGCATAAAGAAGGGCAATACATGAAAGAGAGGCAACAAATAAAGGTATATAAGTAAACAAAAACCAAAAACAATTATTTCATTTAGAAATGTGTCGTCAAATACATCAAAATTGAAGGGCAAAACAATAATGACTGTCTTGATAAAATATGGCCAGGGACCTCATCCCAGCTTTCGATTGAAACTCCTATCACTTAAGTATTTATTCTGTGTTATAATAACTGTACCTATGTTTATGTTTACATTTGAGTAGATAACTGGTGATATAGAAATAAAATACAGGTATTGGATTCCTTATTTGGAAACCCGTTATCCAGAAAGCTCCAAATTTCGGAATGTCCGTCTCCCATAGACTCCATTATAATGAAATAATCCAAATTTTTAAAAAGGATTTCCCTTTTCTCTGTAATAATAAAACAGTAGCTTGTACTTGATCCCCACTAAGATATAATTAATCCTTACTGGAAGCAAAACCAGCCTATTGGGTTTATTTAATGTTTACATGATTTTCTAGTAGATTTAAGGTATAAAGATCAAAATTATGGAAAGATCCATTTTCCGGGAAACTCCAGGTCCAGAGCATTCTGGATAATAGGTCCCATACTTGTATATACAAATCACAAATACAGCGGGGGTCTTTTATAAACTTCGCACAGGGCAGATTGGTTCGCAGAGTGAATATATTTGCCCTGCACCTGGTTATATTTATAAAGCTGAATAAGAGCGTGCAAACAGATTTGTGAATTTGTTTTTGACATTGTGAATGTCTATAGGAGCTTTTTAAATATGGTAAAAATCACAAATTGCGAACACTTTGCGCCACAACTCTGGTGGCGGAGAAAATATCTGCAAAACTGTTTCGCAAATTGCGAATTTAAGTCACTTTTAACGCTATTTTCGCGCAAAACAACCCATCTTGTTTGCAAGTTGTTTGCGAAAATTCATTCACAATGCGAATTCCCAAAAACCGGAAAGACGGGCACAGTAGTGCAATATTGTAGCGTTCAGGAAAAAGCATGGACAAAACTACCATTTGCGAATAATTATGTGCTGCGCAAACTTTATAAATGACCCCCATTATGTTTTCTTAGTGGATCATACCTATTATATTTTATATTCTGCTTTTTACATAGCATTGTATTACATTTAATATATATTTAGTAATGTATTTGGCCACTTCTAGCATACATATTATTATGTTTATAGTTTTGCCTCTAAGATCTTTAAATCAGCCAATGTTTCCTGAAAGTGCTGACTACCCAAGTGTTTTATGAGTCACTGATCTTTTAGTGATGGTTAAGTGTTTTGACCTGTACTCGGTATATCACTGACCCTTTGAATAGTGTCATTTTAATTGCAGTAACTTGTTTATGGATTATTGTGTCCATTTTAATTCTCTATGCTTAGGTGTTTCTCTGTCTCTCCACCTCCCTGTATTATATACTTGTATTCTTTAACGTTTTAGCTGCCCATTCAAAAAAAGAAAAAAAATGTGCAACTGTATTTAAGTAGCTAATGCAAAAAGTTTCCAAAACATTTTCAAACATACTGTTGCCCTAACATTATTATCATAGCTTTAGCATTATTAATATAAGAATGAAATGATCAAATAATAAAAAAAATACATTTCTAAACATGTAAAAATAAAAGAATTATTATTTCATTTTGTATTGCTTGTTTACTTAAGAAAATCATATATGTATCAGGAGAGCTCCAGTTTGAATTCAAGATGGTTGTGCCCAGTGGTGCAATATCACACCCACGTAGTGAAGTGCCATCATGTCACCAGTTGTGAGAAAATTCTAAATAGACTGACGCTTGATGCTAAACAATTGCTATCACTCTCTCTCTATCTGTTCTATAATAAAGAATCCAAAATTGCTGTAGCATTCTGATCCAAAATTGTTCTTGCAAATAGCACTTTATTGGCTCAACTGTAGACATTAATTATCTCAACATTTCGGGCCATACTGGGACCTTCATTAAGACTGAATTTACACCATGGTCCACGTGGGCATTTCAATAAATAAACAACAAATGTGGATTCACATGTGTAGTATTGTTTAATATCATACTGTTTGCCTAAATGTGGAGGTGAAATTAATTTCCTTCATCACAGAATTGCATTGACTACAGTGTAGACACAGAAAAGTTTGGAATTAAGGTCTTTGTTGATAAACAAGCATACTGTAGGTGGTTTTTGGAAACCTGGACATCAGATAGACAAGACTGTAAAATATGCCAGTGTTAATGTATAATGTTGCCAATTTGTTTGCTGGCTATGTTAAAGTGACTCACAAATGCCAATCTCGTGTTATCTTCTTGTGTTCTTGGTTTATTTGTCAGTAAAGCTGCCTGTGTTGTTATGTCACATGCACACTCTTGTAACCACTATAACTAAATCAGGTCACCATCTCATTGTAAAAAACTAAAAATATTTGCAATATTTAAAGGAAAAGTAAACTCTCAGAATTTTTTCCCTTTGCCCATCTTTTTAACAGTTCGTCCACTGGATCATCAAATCAAGATACAAGATCAGCACCACAGGCTATGGAAAAAACAAATAACAGAACCTAGTGCAATATTGTTAATATTCAGGGCAGTGACCAAAGTGTTACAGCACTAATCACTCAATTTTCTTCGGCCTCACCCTCAGTCCAAAGAAGCTGCTGAATGAGTCAAAAAAGCTCTTGAGCAATTTCCAAAATGTCAGGTGTCTATTTGCCAGGATGACTTGTCCAATCTCCTTCCATGGGCAGAGTTTGCTCATGCTCTAGTGGGAGGTCACCCTTCCTGTCAGTCTACAGTCAACACCCCAAACATTTCCCCAATACTATTCCAGCAGCCAACAAGTATGTGGACCACATGTCTGCAATTTGGAGTTCTACTAAAGCAATTTTGTAGAATCTTAAATCTTCTAAAATCGTAAATCTTCTTCTCAAAACTCTGTTTGGGATAAGGTTTGGCTCTTCCCTAAGAATATCCATTTCAAGATTCCTTTTGCCATGTTGGTTGCTAAGTTTATTGTCCCTTCTCTATTTTGAAAATGATCAACCCAGTGGCTCTCCAACACCAACGTCCTCCTGATATGTACATCCCTAATATGTTCCATGTATCTCTTATTAAGCCTGTGATTGCTAACTGTTTCTCCTCTGGACAACCTCCTACCACTCAGTGGAAAGTTCTTTTTGCCTGAGGAATGTTCCTGAATTAAGCACTCTGATGCCCATGCCTAGTCAGGAGCCTCTGCTTTAGATCCAAGATGGTGGTACCCATGGCTGCAATGTCATTCAGGTGCGCCACATAGAGACAAACCCCTGTATAACCTCATCACATTTTGCACAAAAATGTAAAATAAATAGACGCTGAAGACTTGGCTTCAAGTTCTGCATAGTGGCATGCAGTCATGTAAATAGACAATAAAAACCCAGACTAAATGCCCGAATATAGATCTTACTTTGTGAGTTCCTGGGTGTGCCAATATTGATGTTTTGACTTGTTTCTTGGTTTCTAACCCTTCTGTTGTGTCTCTGACCATGCTGAATGCTACCTACCTTATCTTCTTATTTAGATGATAAAATGTTTAATACTATTAAGCATTAATAGTCCATCAGCACCAAACAGTAGTTTTAAATAAGGGACTTTGAATAAGTCAAAGCCCAGCAAAACATGGGGTTTTAGTGGAGTTGTATTCCATGTTCAAGCACAAAGCAGTGCAGACAAAGTTCCGGATAGTCAGGCCAGGAGTTAATAATACACAAAGGACAGTGTTAATTGCTATGAAGAGCACCTAGGGTCAGAATAAGTATTGGTATCAGTTTGGCCTTTAGAAATCTTCAAATTACACAGCACATGATGTCTGGATATACAGTTTAAACACATGCTGGTGGGAATTTTAATTCTGTCCAGTTCAGACACTTTTGGGCCCGCCTAAAACACTGCACTGCATCATTGTTTGAATCTTAAAAATCGCCTAATATAAGATAACTATGTAAATAATCTTGCTTTACAATGTTTCATTATTCATCCCAATCCCTATTTCTATCTCTACTAATTCATTACAAAAGCTTTTAAATTATGCAGATTATGCATACATCTTACTCCTACTCTCTCAATTTAAAATTTCTATTTTATTTCTCGCTTCTCAATTTCTCTAGGCTCACTAATCTCACTGTAGTGTCTCTTTTTCCAATTTAAATGTCCTCTCCCCTTGCCGTCTTTTCATATGCACTTAGTTACCTTTATTCATATTTCATTTGTAGCCTTAATTTCATTATTGATTTTTCTCTGCAAAATCCCTTAACTCATTTTATTTATGCTATCACTGCCTTCTTATTTGATTAATCCCCTCGGTCTTTCTTTATGTACAGTATACACTGTTAATATATACCCTTTCTCGTGAAAGTGAATGCAGTACCTTTGGGTCTCCTGGTCATAAACAAAGATATGGAGGCAACCTTTGAGATCCTAGGACCTAGACACAGATATGATGAAGCCATACTCATATGCTGATACAGTACAGTACAATAAAGTCATTTTTACTTAGCAGCAGGTACTGAAAACAACATAGCTGTATTTACTAATAGCACAAAAACACTTGCAAGATATGTGTCACCCCTGAACTCACAAAACCCAATTTGTTCTTGTTTTGCTTCTTGTTCCCCAAGGCCCTGAAGGAGGCTGGATAGGATTCATTCAGGGGTGACAGGAGAATTGGCAGCTGCATCTTCAGCATCCATTTTCGACCCAACGTAATGTCACGCCTGGACTCCCAAAACCCAGAATAAGGGCCAAGACTTTGGTCATGGCTCACTTTTCTGCCTCTAACAGCTGCCTTTCACTTCAGGAGGAGTCCTCTGTTGCCACCAGGTCTTATAGTGAGAGAGTCAAGGCTCACATTCTGGGCAGGCAAGTGAAACAGAGTGTACCAAAGATGGATGGAGAACCAGCAATACAAAGTCAAGCGACAGACAAAGGTCAAGACTGTGAGGGTATCGCAGTACCAACTGATGCAGTTATAATTTGGCCCCAAAATATCATTATATGGTATCTCTTACAATATTTTATGCGGTGAACTACACCCTATTTCTAAGTTCCTGATTATAGAATACATTGTACAGTACATCTTTATTTTTAAATAACTTAATTCTCAGTTTGTTTTTTTACAAATTTATATCCAGATATATAGATGTGCCTTGTATTCTTTTTTTTTGTCAGGAATTTTGCATGTAAATTTGTTGCTCCTACCCTCAAATAAAATTGTCAAGACAAGTACTGTACTTAATTAATTTAGTAACCTTTATATAAACTAGCATTATAGGTTTCTATATGGAGCCATTGACTAAAAGCTGAATTCTTTTTTGGAGGTTCGTTTTTGGTTGATTTATATTTTTTGGAAGAATTATGCTAATTAATTCAAAAGTATCCCATTTGAAGAACAAGTCAGAATTTGCACATTTTGACTGTAAAGTTTAACCTTCCTAATGACATTGACACTTATATACAAAAAAACTTTTATAGAACTATTTATCTGTTTTGAAGTTTACAGCTCATTTAGTCCCTCTAAAATATAATGTAAGTACAGTATACTGTAGGTATTCCAGGAAGTATAGGAAGGCCATCTCCCAAAGAAAATCGCATCATCATATTGTACCGTATCTAGCCAGTTCAAAGTGCATAAATCCCTGTTGTATACAGTATTTTGCCATCTCCCATAGAGTCCATCACTCTAATTAAAAAATGTATTTACATCTTGCCTGTAATAAAAAAATAATATTGGTGGCAAACAAACCTTTTAGGTATGTTTAATTGATTTTTAGCAGACTTAAGGTATCATAATCCAAATTACAGAAAAGCCAAGGTTAAAAGGGTTCTATATAATCATATATCTAAGTGCATATGACTTTGAAAGTCTTATTGAAAAGGGAAGTCCACATCTTATTAGCCAATGTGAGGGAGGTGGAGGTAGACAGCAAAATTGTTCCTTCTGTACTAAGCATAGATATTATTTTGCTACAGTAACTGAAATTAAGATACAGCAGTAGACGGTCTTAATGAACTGACATACTAATTAAAACAGATAAATTGTAACTTCATCACAAATTAATTCTGTGTAGGGTGTTAGTACTCACCACATCTCAGCAGGAATGATTGGGACTAATACCCATTTGAATCATTAATAACTATTGAAAATCACATCAAGGATTGTTGACTGACTGAATGTAGAGCAAATTTTGAGAAATCCGCCCCTTAGGGTGAGCTTTGATTTCAAACTTTTCTAAATCTGCCCCTTAGAGTGTGAATTACACTTCCATTTTTTTGTATTCTGCTCACATTCAGTTCAAATGTACTGTCAAAAGGCATATATCTGCAAAAAGTTAAATCCACCATCTGCATATATTATTGTATTGTTTTTGTATAGGAAAGGTTTTCACCATAAAGCTACTGTATAGACAGAGCTATAGATAACCATTGTGTGCAACAGAAGCTGTACCATAAAGGGACCAGCGCAACAAGGCTAAAATGTTGTTTTGCAGCATTTATGAAATACAATTTACTGAATGTCCCCCATAAACAAGTGCATTGCTTGCAGGGATGCATAGTGCACTATGTCTGGACAGGTAAATCATATACAGATACCCACAGTCTTTATCACTGTGCTGATCAATGTGTATTCCCATTAAAACCATAAATGGCTTATTGGCTTTCAACTATGTAAAATTGGCTCTGTGCAGTCTTTATTATTAGATAAGCAGTAGAAGCATATGTTTTTTGTAACAGAACATATACATATACTTTATGTGATGGTGTTTATTTTATAACAAGCCATTTAAGTTCATTAGACATTAAAAAGAACAACAATGTTAAAACAACAGTAGAAAATGTCAGTGTCATCTTCATTTTAAAGCTGAATCTGATTCTGTCTAGTACTGCAGAATGAGCAATGAGTCTGTTGGATCAATTACACATTTCTATGAAAGTAAGCAACCTAATGGACGATTTTAATTAAATTAATTAAAAATTCAAATGCAATTGATTTTATTTTTTATTGCAAAATATAAAGAAAACACAAACATATTTATACAAATACAGTACATGTTTACTTTTTATGCACAGTTTGCAATAAAGGAATATTTTCTGTGGTGTCTAATATAGACGTAGGAAGAAAAAGATTTAAGGTAGCATATATACTGTACAAGGGAGGAAGGATAGTTTCCAGCCGAAAGAAAGAGAAACACAGGAGAACAACCTACCAGAAAAATAAATGTGCAGCCATTTAAAATTGAGAGCAAATAAGGAAAGATGATATTGACACCAAACATGCAGTACAGGCAGAATTGATTCATTAGTATGTTTTACAGCTGAATGAACAAATAATAGAAGCAGATCATGAGCTTACAACTTCAATTAAAGAAGTTTGTTCTTGCACAAGATAGCTTGTGGTAGATTCTACATTCTGGAACTCAGTGAAAATATAAAATACAGCGTTTGAGAAATCAGGTAGGGCAACAATCTTTGAAAACTCAGCATTTTTAGTGTTCTGTTCATAAACACTTGATGAAAGGGTCAAATAAGCATGAACTATTCCTTGTAGCACTTTTAAAGATTAATTTCTCCCAGATTTGTTAAAACATCTGAAAAATTCCTGAAGTCTTGGATGGGAGGGTGGGTCTGCTAATATTGTGCTAAATTTGAGAATGCTACTACTTGATTCCAGAGCCCAGCAAAAGTATAAGGCAAAAAATATGGGAGCCTTTTTATCGGAGAAGAAAATAGGCTACAATTCTGGCCCGTTACACTTGTCTTCAGTTATGCCTATTGTGGACAGAGCAGTTTGTTCTCCATTGTCCTCCACTTCTGTCCTTAGGTGGTGCACAGCTGTGGAAAAATTCCCTATCCCCACCACAAAGCTCAAGCTAGCAGTTCTCTACCCTACGGCAGCAGTGGACAACATATCCAGATATCTAATCTGGAGAATTGGTATGTTCTCTGAGTGGTGCAAAATCACTCATATGGACACCAGGGTGGTGGACCCTGTATCAGATAAGGCTCCAATGGAAAATTTCACCATGCATGGCCTTGACTCAGATCCACCCAGCCATGCCCCATTATGGCAAAACCATCCACAATCCACCCAAATGGCTCCTCCATACTCTTTGCCCAGTTTGTGACCCACAGATTCAATAATTTTGTCTCTTGGAGAAACTGAGGCCTCTGATTAGAGTATTGACCCAAAGTCTACCCTACCTGCAGTCCTAAAGTAAATTAATACATCAATTAGATGGAGCTATACATTGGAATGTGGGACACCTGGATATAAAATAGACTTATCATTATATTATTATTATTGCTAACTGGGCAATGGGGAGAGTCCCCTCTCCTGCCTACTCCTATATCCTTTGCAAGATGACATTTCCTCTGGAGCCAAGCCTTTCAAGCTAGGCCACATTCATGTCCATCCTGGTCCACATGCGGCCCTTGGGCTGCAGATTGGACACCCCTGGATTAGCGCATTCAATTGAATTCAAATCGAACAACTTGCCCCAAAAAACTTAGATTTTTCAAAGTCCACCAAAAGACTCCTATTAGGGTCTAGGAGGTCCCCATAGGCTAAAACAGAAATTCGGCAGGTTTAGGATGACTAATGGTGGAATACAAAGTTTTTAAAGAGACAGTACAAGATTTTGATATTTGAATAGTCCAATTTTTTCAAATTTGATGCACAGGCTTGATGCACAGGCTTGTAATCAGTTCATTTTATTTTAACCTGTTACTGCAAAAGTAAAGCCTCATATCAACTTCCCTATCAGAATCACTTGAATGTATATTAAAATGTTTTGGGGGCATCTCCAGATTAAGGGGCAGAATTATCAAATTCACATAAAGGATTTGAAATTCGATCAAATTTTCAAAAAAAATTCAAATTAGAATTTTTGGTTTTTGAAGACCACTTCGACCATCCAATTTTGAAAATTTGATCGAATGATTCCAATAATTCAAACATGTTCATTGGTTTCACTCAGAGGGCTTAGTCCTCCCCAACCATAAGCTTTTAAATGAGTGAGATTGCCTAGACCACAACATTGGTACTACAGGCTCAATCTTCCCTGGTTTATAAGAGAGAGAGACCAACCAAAACCTATTTTTAAAGGCATTTTAAAGGGACTGGTATGACCGCATGGAAGCTTGGCCTGCAGCATAACTGCTAGACTTTTGGCAGAATAACTCTGCTACAATTCAAAATGCAAAAAAGGGGGAGCACTCCAAGGCTGTATTTATTAGTAGTGTTACATTTTAAATGGCCAGTTAGGCAACTGTGTCTCCACTAGTTTCAACTGTCCCAAATAGTTGAAGCACAAGAATGATGAAACCTAAAAAAAAAATCTATATTAATTATTGTTGTGAAATATTTTTTTTTGGCCCAAAAAGTTGCCTTTTTTTGCATACAATAAACATCACACCTTTTCAGACCTTTAGTGTGCTGCTGATATTTTCTTAATTTTTTCAGGCTTGAGAGACTGAAAGAAAATGCTAGCTCATACAAATTGTTCAAGCCGCAGGTTAATTGGCCCTGCTCTTATGTTTACAAACTTTTCATAAAATAACGGGATTCAAGGTATCTGATGTTACAGACAGGGCCAGATGAACTGAATATGCCTGGCAGCTTTTTTTTTCCACAAGAAAAATAATGAAATAAGCAGACTGTGTTTATTTCTTATTAGCTGAGCCTTATGATTTATAGCTTGAGATAAAACTCTTTGCACCTGCAAATGTAACTAAAGTAATTAATAATGATCCCAAGTATTCACTTGCATCTAATTTTAAGTTATAAAATCAGTAGAAAGCCTGGAGTTTTTCAATTTTCATCCCGCCAATAAATATGACGGCATGATGAGTGATGCCTTATTAAAAATGACTCATCATCCAGACACCAGAAATAATCAGGCCCCACTATATGTGTTCTTTAGAGATCAAATCTTCATCAATTCCTGTTTGGAAACTGCAAAGTTTCTTTGAACACTTACAAAATCCTGCTCTAAAGTGTCGCAATAACACTGTAAAACAAAATATTATAAAGGCAGCAGTAAGTCAGTCAGTGTTTTAGTCAACTGGAAATAGAAAATCACTGTTCTGCATTTTCTGGCCCATTTGGCATCCATGTTGATAAAGGTTTATAGTCATTAAAATGCAGAGTGGAAAATTCCTGAGATCGAAATTTACTGTAATCAGCCTACAAACAAGATAGTTGGAAGCATCCCTACCAGTAACCAATTGAAATGGTATCTAGATTTCTAATTTACATAAGTTTTTAATAAATGTTTATTTGTTTTTTTGCAGACATATTGTTTTTAAATTAAATTTAATCTCTCTGTTTTAGGAAAAAATTGGCATATTACTTTAAGGAATACATTTGTAAAATAAAGCAGAAAAAGAGGAAAAAATTAAGTATTGCATTGCAAAGCACATTCTGGGAGTCAAAGGTTATAGTGCTGATACGCGTCATAAACTATTGCACTCCCAAAGCTCAGTATCTGGTGTGCATGCATGAACAAATGTTATGGTTTGTTAAACTTCAACAATGATAATTTATTATCAGAGTGCAGCTTATGCAGTACAATTGACTTCCATACTGCATATTTTGCAGTTGTATCAGTTAGTATGAAACCACATTTTAGTGATTTAAAGGACCAGTAACACTGAACATTTTTAAGTTAAAAAAATTATAGTCCCCTCTTGTACCTCCTTCTTCCAGCACAATGTAAACTATTTTTAATGCTTTATTAAAAAAATACCTTAATGAATATCAGCTCCCAGTTTTGCTGTCAGGTCAGCCCTGAGCTTTATCCTCTGTGCTTGATCCACATCTCCTGACCCAACTTCTTCTTAAACTGGAAGTCAGTTGAGGATTTATGGCTGACCTGGGTGCTGCCTTCACTGCTCGCAGCACTTACAGAAATAAATCAGACTTAAAGTTAAAACATGGAAGGCTGAAAAATTCTCTACAGCAGCGCAGAAACTGACTACTGGCTTAAGAAGAAGTCAGGTCAGGAGATGTGGAGCATGCAGGTAGGATAAAGCTGAGGACATGTCGCCATATCGCCATGACACAGCACAACCAGAAACAGATATTCATTAAGGTATTTTTTAATAAAGCATTAAAATTATGTTGGCAGGAGGAGGTACTAGAAGGAGCTATAATGTTTTTTTAACTTAAATTTTTTAGTGTTACTGGTCATTTAACACTAGCATGAAACAATGTCCCCTATTATTACTCAAAAGAAGACAGCACAGCAAGCTGAAAGAGTAATCCATACAGATAGCATTGCCTTTAAGATTTAAATGGTTGTCTCTTAATACAGGATGAAGATTTGTAATGTACACAAATTGGTAAACCAATGGTGCATCATCTTCTTTATGGCACAGCCTTCTGTTTCCTGGAAGGCTAATCTAATGCAGCATCAGGATAAATTTGCAAAACTGACTAGAAGAAAAGTTAATCCTTTATTTAAAACTCAAAGAGCATTGTCACATAAATGTCTTTCTGAGAGATTAAAGACTATAATTTTCCAATCACTCTTGTCAGTACCTGTGGTTTTACAGTGTCCTGTATTGCATTCTATTATTTTGCCACCCCCTTCTTTCCCTTTTTGTGATATTTGTTGCCTAAAATGAAGTCATTAGTGACACACTGTTATTTAAACTAAAGCAGGATTCTGTGTCTTATAATTCTTTAGAATCATTTCAAAATTTCAGAAGATCTTTGTCCAATCTACATGGATGTTGTTCCTTATTGTTAGTGTCAGTTCAATCAAATTTATGTTATATAAGTTGTGCTGGTTATTTCTTGTTCAACTTTTTCCTTTTTAGGCATGGTAAACCAAATGCATATCCCAACAAATTCGCTGTTGTCCAAAAAAATCAAAATGAAGCCAGAGAATATTATTTTTTTTCTCCTGGTGTAGAAAGATGAACTGAAGAGTCTGGATATGAATTTGTGCCCACAGTGCACCAGTGAAATAATCTGCGTGCTCTCATGAAGAGTTTTATCTGTAAGTGGCAAAGAAGTGTCCCATTCTATATTCTAAAATATAGAATTGAATCTATGCCGTCACCGTTTCCAGATATTTGAAAATGTTCTTTGGGATGTTGCCACTACTGGCATATAATAAATGGGAAACTAATTATCTTTCACATTTTTTTCACTATTGAGTGTCTTTTGTGGATATCTGGGAAACAGGCCTGATTGATGCAATTTCTTACTTATTGGTCTGAATGAATGCTTCATATTCTAATGCCTTTCTTATTAAAATATCACTAGCTATGCTTCATTATTATTTGTTCACTTGACATTAGTTTCCCTTATTTTTCGGTGACTATGCTTTTTTATTTGATATCAGATGTCCTGAGATAGGTGAATTCCTCTCTGTAGCAGAAGACCTTGCCTCACCTTTCTTGGATTCAAACTTTTCAGTCTCCTCTTAAAATTTAATAAGCAATTCTTCCCTGCTTTTTAAGATGCACAATGTGTATCTTGGGGGTTGCAATAACAAAGTCTATCCATGATGAGCTCTTTGCTCTCTTTTTATTGTGTCTATTATAAAACATAATCATGGATGTTATTTTCCCATAGAAGTGTGAAAAGGTTGTGCTTCAAGTATATGCGTGCCTGTGGTTAACAAAGTAAAACTACTACTGTCATGGGTTTTTACCGAAAGGTAGAAATAATCCAGTAAGACTTCAGGCACACAATGCTGGAAAATATTATCTATGCCAGTGATACTGAACTATAATTGATGTCTGTACTTGCTGTCATAGGTTTTTCAATGTTCTGATCTTTGAGTCCCTGGTCAGACTGGATAGCTGTAATTACCACAGCAGGTTGACAGCTAGGTTGAGTGACAAAATGAGTTTTCATTAGTGTGTTGTTCTTCCTATTTCCCACTGAGTCTTTCACTGATGCCCTGTCATTTACCTGTAAAATGGTCCTTCAGGTTTTCTCTAATCGTTGCATTCTCCTTAAAGGTGTTTTATTGTCTGTTATCAAAATAGAATTATTGTCCTCAAAATGGAATTGTTCCCGACCTGAAAAATGGTCTTTGGCCAAAACAGAAACATAGTGCTACAATTAATAATCTATATAATGAGGCTTCAACACAGCATCTCCCAGGAATTAAAGACAGCTTTTGTTGTTTTGTTTCTATCATCTGATAATCCCTGTACCTCTGCAATTTTCTGTTAAAAGTCGATTAATAATACATTTCTTTTGTGGCTACAGCCAGTTTTCTTTGTTCTGTTAAAGAAATTGTTAATACCTCACAGCATGCAATATACTTTGGAAAAAAACTGTAAATGGTTGAAATGATAGAAGGATCAGCTGGAGAGCTTCCAAAGCACTAACATTAGAATATGTTGAATGCCGTTTTGTTGAGGTACTTCTTATTGAGTCTGTTTACAATGAGAGCATCTCAGAGACCATTATTTAGTATGAGTTGTTCAACTTTATGGATTTTAGAGATGTTGTCTTCTTTTACATGTGTCGGTAAAGCCTTACATTCAACCTTGCATTCATACAGATGAATGAATTCCTCAAGAAAGTCTTGCTCCAGATTAAGATCGAGTGGGTGAGTCTCAGTTTAAACAGAGACCACTTGTCTTTGGATTAGATATTGACATTGTGTTTCTGCGTCTTATAATTTTTCTGAAATAATGAAACCAGTATATTTCATTTAATAGGGTGTAAGTACTCAAGCTAAGGAGTTAGGAGAAGGGTCATGTAATAGGTTCAAAGTTGTCGCCATTCTAGTAATTAATAACCAATTAAGCAGGTAGAATCTGTTATTAGACACATACTGTAGAAGACATTCTGGCTGTTATAGAATTAAACCATTTCTTGCCAGGAGGAATAATGTGCTAACATTTATTCCCACATCAGAAATGGACATTCATAACGTTAAGTTTATATAAACATATACTGTATGTAAGGTTGGCTTTGGATGGTTAACAGAACCTAATTTAAAGTTACAATAATACTTGCAAAATCTGATGTACTGAAGATAATTTGTGCTTTATGGCACAAGTCTTTGTCACCATTCAGTGCACATAAATGGACACATTCACTTGCTGACAAGGGACTAGACACTGCTCTGGGCCTTTCTCCAGTTGCTGAATGCTCCAAGAATTATCCATCCCAACTAAATAAGTTGACAGCTGGTTGTGTATACTACCCTTTCTGTGTGTGACCATGCTTTCTTCTGCTAATCTACGTTCCACTGGACCTTGTTGCTTGAGATATGAGGACTCATTCCCAATGCAAAAAAAGAATGCAATCATTACACAATGCAATCATTACACAAATTGATGCCTACCCAAAGTCACTTGACATTATGCCTTCAATTGCCAATATCAGGAGAACATTAGAGCTTCTGCAATTTGTGATGGTCCCCACTGTGTGCACCAGAAGAGTTGTCAAATGCTTTGTAATTATGTTAAGCACAACTCTCCTCACAGCCACAATTACATTGAAATTATGGTAAAAGAAATTTACTTTCAGGTAAGGGGAAAAACGTCTATTTGCATCATAAACTGCACTTTGCACATTACACTTGTGGTCATAAATTAGCTCAGTGATTTCTAGGAAGCTTTATAGTAGGCTGATGACTGAATCATATGGATCATAAGGAATCAAAATGGCTGCAGCATTCAGTCAGAAAAAGCATAAAAAAGAAGCATGTGCAATATGCAGTAATACATTGCTGAAAGATGCTAGGCAGATAACAGTATTATTAACAGCTGGCTGGAACTCATGTTCACTGTTCTATGTAATTATGTACAGGAGGAATTACAAAGAAAGGGGCTTGTGGGTATGTCTCATAGACAGACTTTATAAGCTAACTAAAGATCACAGGAGCAAAACGGTCAGGTGTTTAGAAACTCACATTCAAGCACACAAAAATGCATTTACTTGCCACTGTAAGCATGTTTTGAATCAGAGATCTGCAATTTGAGGCTCTCTTCTCGCTGAATTGTAATCTCAGAATTCACTTACAAGCACTTGCTGTTTTAAGTGGCTATGCAGAGCAACTGTGGGAAACATCCATCGTACAAATCAAGTTTTACCATGATTGCAAATAAATAGGAGTTCTGATTTTAATCGAAGTATAATCTCATTTATAGTCCACTGTAAGGCATGTTCTCTCCTACTGTAGGTCTTGGATGTAAAGTCAGTCCTAAAAACAACTTTCGTAAAAATTAGCACAGTAAATAGGACTTGTGTTTCTCACTGAAGTATTCCCCTTTCTCCCCATATAAACAATGTAATTTCAAAGGAAGATTTGAAGCACTGAATAAACACACCCCACCCTACTACAGACTTTGACATAAGAAACAGTTATTTACTGTATGAAGAAGACTTGTCAGTGGACTAATAATTTGTTTTGTCAGTTATATAGGATAACTGGTATAATTTTCTTCTTTAATCAAAATTAATTTTCCAATATCCTCCAGTAAAGGGTCACCCTGCAGAACCTAAATGTCATATACCACACTTGCACCTGTGTTATTGTTACCTAATTTGATATTCATTAACACCTCCCTGTTCTTGAAAGTGGGAGAAGCATGAACTGTTATTAAAATGTCATCTTGTAATACCTAGTCTACTAGACATGGGCTAAGTGAAAGAGGGTGAAGAGTAAAACCCCTGTGTTAGAAAGGGGCTCCATCATTTTTCTTTTTCTGTTTGATGGTGCTAATATCATTAAAAAATCCTGCGTGGTTTTCTTTGTTGCACTTAAATCTCAGCAGCTAACAAGGTGGATTCATTTATAGTTCCAAATTGTCTGTAAAGCATTAGGGGAAATCTCAATTACTCATGTTATTAGGAATGTATACTTGCCAACTAGCAATACTGAATTAATTGATAGGGGGGTCTGTAGTTCTTGAATTCACTTTGATCCAAATCATATACCCACAGTATATTCACTGTAGTGTCACTATAAATCTTTCATGGATTTCCCTTCTGGCATTTATCCATGCTCTTGAAAGTCTTCCCATATTTGTCTATTACACCTTTAATGTAACAAGTGCTGAGAAATATGTTGATTTTATATAAATACAAAATAATGTTAATAATAACTACTTAAAGCTATGTGTTCCAAGCAATTGATACTAACACCTCTTAGTTATTGAACTTATAAACTGGTTTATAAACAGTGTAGTTCTGAGCTCAGATCTGTAGCAATAGGTAGCTGACTTGAGGAATGGAAATATTTCTTGTATATCCTATGTAAGTTCTCACCCTTAATATGCAGTGCAGTTTTGTGTGTCAGTATTTGGGAAGGAAATTAGTTAAAATGGAAATAATTCAGAGATCAGCAAATAGACTGATAGAAAGGGGTGAGTGCTACAGAACCTAGAATCAAAGAAGGGAAAAGAAAGCTGTTAGTGCCATAGAGTGGATATTCTATAGTCTGCAGCACCTTCTGTAAGGCAAAGTTGCTTTTAAAACTGTTCATTTGTTTTACCCCCCCTAGGTCAGTGATCACCAACCAGTGAATTGCGAGCAAAATGTTTCTCACCAACCCATTGGATGTTATCCCTAGTGGCCTCAAAGCAGCTGCTTCTTTTTGAATTCCTGGCATGAAGGCAAGTGTTAATTGCATAAAAACTGCCAAACAGGCCTAGACTACATGTGAATGTGGCTCATGGGCAAAAAAGTTTGAAAGGCCCCTGAGCTAGGCCATGAGCAGCGGTGGGGAATCAGTTTCTCCAAATGGAAACCACTTGTCTGCTGTTGTGTTCAATTCCATGGCACAACTTGGATACCTTAAAAAATGTGGGCCCTTCTCAAATTCTTTAGCCCCTCCAGGCTCTTCTATCTGGCCCATGTTTTTGCATTTACACACATAATGCCATACACAAATGTTTTAAAGTAGCACAC
The DNA here is from genome assembly GCA_024363595.1 of Xenopus borealis. Taxonomy (NCBI): domain Eukaryota; kingdom Metazoa; phylum Chordata; class Amphibia; order Anura; family Pipidae; genus Xenopus; species Xenopus borealis. The sequence continues at coordinate 124,339,175 of CM044433.1, read as the reverse complement.
ATATACATAGATAATTAGAATTGGGGGATTTTGCACATTCACAGCACACTGATCACATTGTGTAATTAGTTTGTATGCTATTACAGTTATTTTACTGCATTTGGCCCATTTTTTACAGATGCTTACTCCTTGAATGTGGCTGTAAATATTTCATAACACTGCTAAACTATATATACTATATTTGGACCACCACTCTAGCTGGTTGGACAACATGATTATTGCTTGGATTAAAATGGTCCATTCACTCTAAATAGACCTTACCATGACTCTGTGGCCCTTACTGGAAAAGTCTTGCCAGGTACTGATCCCCTATCCCCTTTTCTCGTCAGCAATGCCTTGACTAACTTACCTACTCATATAACTGGCACACTAAAGTATTCTACCCTAGCACTAGCTGGTCTACATATGTAGTGCTGAACAGAGACAGAACTATACTTGGTTGGGCCCAGGTACAGAGGCCCAGAGGGGGTGCTGTCCAGGTGCTATTTCCCCCCTGGTAGTTCTGCCATTGGTGCTTAAAAGACTAATAAGAAACATATTAACCACCTTTATACATCCCACCATCTTAAAATGTCCATCACTAACTATAAACACAGCACATAACCCCTCTAAAATCTGCAATCTCAAACCTGATTATCTGATCAAGGTCTAGTCATTTGTTGTGAGCAGATTTGGGCCTGCTGTAGAATGGAGAGTCAAATTGGTTTACCAAGTGTATCGTTACATAGTTAATTGTGGTACAGGTGCATCCCATCTACAGAAGCTTGTCATTGCAAGCCTGAGACTGGTGGAATGGAGGGGGGCACATGACAGAGGGGAGATTAGAGAAATGTTAAGGGGAGTGGTGAGAGGAATTATGGGAGTTGTAGTGTGGGGAAAAATTGGAAATAGGGCAGGGCTTAGCCTTCAAATAGGGCAGGAAAAGTGCAGGAATCCACATTGCCTGGAGACTGCACGGGTACAAACAGCGTCCCTCCCTCCTGCCCTGTGGAGATGGGGGATGGATTGGTATGTTGCAGCATTGGCATAGGGGGGCTGACCTACAGGTTAGCCAGAAAGAGGGGCTGGAAGGTAAAGTGATAGGCCTGGGGCAAGGCTTAGGGCTAAAGAGACCCCGTAAGTGAGGAAATAGGTGGTGGAAGCTCAGCCTTAGGCTGGTTAATGGGTTTTGATTAAGAAGAGATTGGTAAGTTATTGTAACTATGGTTACATTTTATATGCAGCTTTCTGCGGCTATTGGTTTTACCCAGATGTCAACATGTTATTCAGTGTTATTTTTATGTTGGTCTGTTTTTGGAGTTAACTAAGAATAAGTTAATGCAAATGTCATTTAATAAAACAAGCTGCAGCCTTTTCACCCAAAGAACTGTGAATTGTGTGTATTTATTGAGTGTTTGGCGGTTGGATTGAAATTGAAGCATACTCTCTAGTCATACGAAGCCCTCGCTTTTTCAGGTATAACACAATACAGTGTATGAAAAATGCCACAAATGTCACTGTGGTAAGTAAATAAGGTGGGTTCTTATGAAACATTTAATGCTAATGTAGGGACCCATAAGTAGCATGGCCCTTATGGCTTCTTCCCTTGCCCTTACAGTAGCTACCTGCTATTGGACTAAAGTCCAGGTGGCTATATTGTATCTTATTATTTGTGACAGGTTGTGACCCACCCCCTGCAGTGCTGTATTAAAAGTACTTGCAGGGAGGGGCACTTCCTCTCTGGCCTGCAGCAACTACCATCACTCAGGAGATCCATTGAGCCTGGAGTTAAGGCCCCAGAAGTTATACTCTAAAGGTACTACTACCTGTATTAAGTCGGGGAACAGGGCCCCGTGAATGAGGAATAGTCAGAGTGAGGATATTCCTGTAATAGCACTCTCTAGGAGAGGTGAGATAGAGAGGAAAGAGAGAAAGGGCAGCTCAAAGCCCCATCAAGGAGGATAGTAGGGAGTAGCTCTCCCCCAGGCTCTACCTTGCCTGAAGTGAAGGGACCTCAGATATAGGGACTTCAGGAATAGCGTTTAACCCCTGAGTCACCTGAACCTGCTGGTGGGATCCGGACCCCATGGGCATTGCTAACCTGGTTGGTGCAACTACAACTCCCATCCTTGTATCCTACCTGAGGGCATAATCTACGCTGTGCCTGTGCTAAAGCATTGCTGCTTTTAATACCACTGTCTGTGAGTATATGATACCCTGTGCTGCTATTGTAAATAAATTTGTTCTACTTGTTTGCACAAAGAACCCCTGGCGTCCAACACCTTTATTACACTATATGCAGTATTGAGTTGTAGTTCAACTACATCACACGTGATTTTCCACATAGCGAAAGCCCTACCTGAGAGTGAAAGAGTCGCGTGTAACCAATGCTCTACCTATGCTAGTTTGGTTTGGCTAATTATAGCCAAGAAAGGGTTACACTAATTTTAAATTTTCACGATTCACATGACCATCAGCCTATTATGATTAATGTTTATCTATATGCTTGTATTTCTGTTCTCCTGTTCACCTGTTAGCATATTTCTCTAAATGCACAGAACCCTGTCCAAATATCAATAGAGTTGTTTGAAATAATGTCCTATGGCCTGGTGATCAATTTGAGTAGCTGAGAGTTTGCCGTGCTTAAGTAACCTTCACTAAAACTTGTAATATTAAGTGATTTTTCCTTATTAGATTGAAGCATGTTTCCTGCAGGCGGTTCAGCATTTTGTTCATTAATTATTTCTTCATTATTATTTATTAATGATGCATTAAATGGATTTACTTTTACTAGTGCTGTTTCAAACAAAATACATCTTTGATTTAATCCCTTACATACTTACATGGTGGGAGAATGCCCCTGATTACCCATAAATCTGTTACTTATCTAAACATTTTAATTTAATTTCAATCTTAACCCTTTATTAATTACGCATTGAATAAACATGAAAGCTAAGGCAATCAATGCCACAAGGGACCATAAATTGATTTCTCATGTCTCTTTCTATATAATTCTCCTTTTTACACTAAATCAGATCTTACACCTTGATCCGAGCATTCTTCAGTTATTCAGCCCACACAGGCAACTTAAAACATTTGTTCATTTAAATGTAGTAGCTAAAAATATACCTCATTTTTTTGCTCTCTGAACTAAGCATTTTAGTTATTTTATCATTTGTGAACTGAGCAGGATGTAATGTGTGCAGTTATTCAGTATGAGTGGGAGTTGTTCACTCTCAACAGCACTTAATACCCACTACTGGTCAAAGAACACATTATTCTGTGAGCCATATTTTAAGAATGCCCAAATAGTATTATCTTGTAATTGTTGTAATGTGGGTTGGTTTGGGCAGATATACTTTATTTTTATTACTGGTCATCTATAAATATATTTTTTATTGTAAGGCTATATTTCACACACACACTTCTTATTACTGGTCAACTGTAAATATAATTTTAATTTAATTTCTCACACACCCACACATACACAAACACATTCTCAAAAGTGCCCAAAGACAATAGGTTAATTATATTAATTAGATTTCTTTTAAACAAAAAATGTCTGGGAAAAAATAGATGCAACTATGATCTAGTGACATGGTCAGAATCCATTCACAGTTCAAGTCCTAAATGTACACAACATATAAACATATCAACTGTAGATGCATTTGCCTAATCTTGAAGTATGGGAAAAAAAGTCAATGCATTTTTCATAATTTCATGCAATATTTAGGAATAAATCTGCCAGATGGAAATGCTGTAAAAAAAATGTATACATGTTCTCAAATAAAGGGCTGCTAGTAGTTAATGTTAAATAAAGGGCTGCTAGTAGTTAGTAGTTAATGTTTTCTATTAAATATAATCTTTTCATGAAGACATTAGTCAGGCACTGGTGTAGCTTCTAGTCTGCATGCTCAGTGACAGTGTGAATTTCTGTTAAATTGGTTAGTCAATTGGGGTGTCAGTTTAGAACAGGGGTCACCAACCTCGTAAGCAAGAATGGTTGGAGAGCAACACAAGTTCCTGGAGATGCCAAATAAGGTCTGCAATTGGATATTTGATAGCCCTTATGGGAGCTGGCAGCCTGCTAGAGACTCTGTTTGGCAGTACTGTATACATGTGTTTTATGCAACCAAAACTTGCCTCCAAGCCAATAATTAAAAAATAAGCACCTACTTTGTGGCCACTGGGAGCAATACACAAGGGGTTATTGAGCAGCATTTTGCTCCCTAGCCACAAGTTGGCGACCACTGGTTTAAAACATAGATCGCAGACCAGAAAGTACTTGTACATTGGAAAGTCAGGGCACACAATTAAAAAAAAATAGGAGGCTGCTTAGTGGCTTCATTAATTAAAAATGTTCTGGACTAAGACACTTCTGCAGTAATTAAAAAATGTCTAACTTTGTAAAAAAATGACACCAGCTGTTACGATAGATAAACAAATACACAGTATGACAATAAACTTTCCTGTTGATTCACAACATAATTACCCAGACTTTCGTACTTTAAAAGGAAAACAATTGTTATGTTATTATTTTTAGCCACATTCTTAATAAGAGGATGTTAAACTTGTAATATATGTAACAGCATTACATGAATATGCCAATCTATTCATCTGCATAATGGAAAATGCAGTCAGAATATTAAAGTGTCAGGGTGAATTTCCTTTATATTGGGTAGACAACATGTCAGTGTAGAGCATAGATCTCATATCAGCAAGTACTTTACAATGCACAAAGGAAAATAAACACGCGGAAGTCTTTGTATAAGAAACATGAGAAGTGAGCAAATTCATTTTATTTTTACTCATGTCTTATTTCAAGGATCCCCAATTTCATTGACCTGAACGCATTGATCCTGTTCCATATGTCATAAGTCCCCCACACAACCCAGTGGTGCACACTGCTCCAGTATTATGGTGACAAAAGATACCAGTATATAGTTCAGTAAAAGCATAATGGAAATAAAAGGCATGGGCAATTTCAAGCTTTCTTTAAGGCATGATACTGTAGGTACTGGATAATGCAATACATTAGTAAGACCTTTGATTTATCAAGGATTTATGTTTATCTTGTGAATAACTAACAAATGAAAACAGTCCTTACATTGAAAAATATACAGAATGCAACATTATCACCTATAACTTACACTATACAGATCTATTTTATTCTTTACCATGAGAATCTTGGCAATGGTGTTGCACAGTGTTAGCTTGTCAAAAGGTTCAAGAGTAGAACTTTAGGCAAGGGAAGGTATTAATCCCATAGGTTGATATACAAAGCAAGGGACATGTTTTTTCTCCAGGTGCAACGTACTTTTTTCTGTAAACAAAACACATGCTAAAATCCTATCAAAGATTCATATTATTTTTCCTATGGATGAAATTGTGAATTTTGCCAGAAAAACTCAATGATAAAATTTGCTCATCCATACATATCATACCATAATCCTCATTGACTCTTCAACAGAAATTCTCAGATATTCTTGTAAGTGGCATATATATTGCTATACCCTCTGAATAGTCTGTTCACTTGCTCAACTGCATGAAGTACCCAAGCACCAGGGAAACAACATACAGTTCAGCATGTAGAGTCCTTTCACCAAATTACCCAATCCACATATCCACATTCCACATTTCCAGATCGTAAATCCCCTATTACTATAGCCTGCCTGTCCTTCCTAGCACTGCTCCCCAATCCTGTACAAAATTAATTAACCCCCAGAAACTATGAGACATAATTTTGATCCAGGGCAGTTCTCAACAACATCTTCATCTAAGTAAACTGTTACTTCAACAGTCCCATTTCTACGCCCACACTTTGCTGGCTGTGGTAGTGGCCATTCACTGAGAAGTATATTTTCCTTCAAGTTGCAGACCCATCAGTACCGTGGGTTGCCTCTTTAAATTCTGCAGTTATCAATGCCTTTTGTTTTTTATTTTGTTTTTGTTCTTAATGCTTACTGACATGCAACACTTGGATCACATGCTACAGTCAATTTATAACTCCCACACTAACTGTGCAGCCTTTAACTTATTAAAATTTTAAATTTGCTTCTATAAATATTTAAGCTGAGACAGTTGCTTACATCTACCACAGAGGTTAGCCTGTGTTCCAAGTATGCATACATATTCCAAACCATTATCATTCATTATTCCAGTCACAATTCACAGAAAAAAGTAAAAACAAATCAGTAATAACAAACCTTTAAATTATTAAAAAGTAATTATTTTAAATTCCTTCTGTAGTTTAGGCCTGAAGATGTTTATGGGGGGGTAGCACAAAATGTGTATGCTTCTTACACAAAGTGTGTTATAATAAAGACCCTCTTTTTATAAAGTTGGTATTCAAGCAGTGCTTTGGAACGTGAAAGATATAGAAAGTGTAGAACCAAGCAGTGCAATAAACAAGATGTTGGACAAACTAAACCCTATAAAGAAGAGGATCCGAAAACACATTTCACCTTGTAAAGAGCATATTAGGCCTCCAATAGGCAGTCATTTCATACAATATACAATCGACAAAACATGTTTAAAGATTAGGCAAAAATGTTAGATATTTTCCCTGCAGATCTGTAACAATCTCTCAATTATCCATCAACAGTTTAATCAGAAAGATAATCAGTGCGTGTGGGCTGTGGGAAAATAAATAAGGACTAATATAGTACAGTATTTCCAGACAACATTTCTGTGTGTTCTTATAAGTGAGGTGAAGTTACCCTTTAAATCCTTCAACACCAAAATGTGAAAAAGGGATCACTTGAACTCCAATTAATATTAGTACTGGATATCTCTCATAGAAGTATGCCAAATTGCATGTAGAGATAACATAAAATGTTGCATGAACAATACGAAGATTTAAGAACAAGCTCTGTGGGATTTCTTTTTGCTCTGAGGAAGCTGCTTGGCTCAGCGAAACGTGTTAGGTGACATCACTTTTGGGAAGTGCAAGTGGAAACAAAGGGAAGGGAATTCTGGCATTGTCATATCCATAAGTGATGCTTATTTCCAATGCAAAAAAAATCTAATAGAGCTTTTTCTTAAATCTTCATATTGTGATTACGGATGGAGAGGATTAAGTTATCTCTACAAGCTATTTGGCATTGGGATTCTGTTAAAGGATTGGTTGGTATTAAACCCCACTTCTATGACAGATATCCAGCACTAATGTTCATTGAAGTTCAGTTGATGACTTTTTACATTTTGGTGTTGAAGGATTTTAAAGCGGAATGTCAGCTCTCTTATAAGAGCACATAAAAAATTGGTGTGTAGGCAGCCATCTCAGGTCCTTTTGCCTGGTCATGTGTTTTCACAAAGAGCCAACACTTCAAGAAGGAACTGAAGGAATGTAACTGAATGTGTTGCAGTTGGACTGTAATTTTACTATTGAGTGCTGTTCCTAAGCTGGCCATACACAGGGAGATTTGCTTGTTTGGCGATGTCGCAAAACAAATTGAGGTGGGCGATATCGCGCTGATCCAATTGCGGGCCCTAGGGTCCAAAGATCGTATCAGCATGGAGGCGCACAGATGCGGCTTCGATCCAAATGGGTTTTTAACCTATATGGGGGCCTTTAGATCTACCAGGGAGCTGGTTAGGGAGCTGATTTCTGGTTGCCTTCCCATTGTTCTGTTGCTGGGCTGCTGGGGGGGGAGTTATGTCACTCCAACTTGCAGTACAGCAGTAAACAGTGACTGAAGTTTATTGGAGCACAAGTCACATGACTGGGGGCAGCTGGGATACTGACAATATATTTAGCCCCAAGACAGATTTTAAAATTAAATATAAAAAAATCTGGAGTTTGCTGGAGCAGCACTATTAACTGATGCATTTTGAAAAAAAGAAAATTCCCCATACCAGGAGACCTTTGAATTATTCTGTAACACTCCACTGTGTTGTTCAAGGTGCAGTGGAACTCCAGTGAATTTACCCCATATGATCAGGCACTTCCACCAAGTACAAAACCTCTAGAATGATGTGCAAGACAACACATCTTAAGGTCTCATCCATCATGGATGAGGTCCCGTGATTCGACCGCCTGTATGGACTGCATTGTGATCCAATTGTTGGGTCCTAGGACCCATGATCAGATCAGCCCGACATTGCCCACCTCAATGTGGGCAAATCGGTGAGTGAGCCTCTCCTTTGGTGACATCACCAAATGAGCGGATCTCCCTGTGTATGGCCAGCTTTACACATGACACTAATACAAAGGATATGCTTACATTTCTACCTAAGTTACAACAAAAACTGGTGAACCTCATTCTGCTATGATAAGAATAGCCATTTGCATCTAAATGGAAGACACCAGTCTTTCCCTTGTGGAAGGACATCTTCCAGAAAATAAATATCAGCAAGGACATAAATAATCGAGTACTTCATTTCCTCAAAATAGGTACTCCAAGATTATTTTGCATGTGTTGTATTACATTTGACAATTATTAGCTCAATGAGGGGGCAAAAGTATTTCACATGGAAGAAGTCAGGATTTCATCAGCATAGAGGTGATATTTAAAGCAAGATCAATGCATTAGGTCTCCCAAAACCTTTTATAGGGACAGAAAAAATACAGATCTAGTCAGTTCTTTACTAGCTTCTGGAATATTCCCCTCTTTATTAAAACAGCATTTTCATAAAACAGCCACTCTTGACCCATTGTATCTCTCTAATTATTGTCATGCTTCTCTTCTACCACTCTCTTCAAAGTGCCTTGGCTTTTTACATTCCCTTGCTTTTTTTACTCCGAATCTGGCTTTTAGCTTGTACACTTTACTAAGGCAGGCTTGTTTAGAGTTACAATTGTTCTTCAGCTTGTTAGTTCATTTCAGTTCTAACCCTTATGGACTAATCATCTGCATTTGATACTAGCGATCATCTCTATCTCAATTCTAAATTTCCTTACTAGTTGTAATAAGGATAAGGAGAAAAAAAATTAGCAATTCCCCAAGGTTCTGTATTTGATGATTAAACTCTACGTGACTGGCTTCATATCTTTAGGGAAAAAAATCATTAGGAAGCTTTTGTTCATTGTTTTAAATATATTTTAATTGATACCATACCTGGCTACCCTTCCCCTAAATTCAGTTGCTGCTGCAATGATAGCCACAATTAACAGGAAACAGAGCCATACAATTGCTTAATGGCTAAAAGCACAAAAAGAGTAGGATATATTTAAGATTTACTATTACTTTTAACTAATAAAAATAGATTTCAACTTTGAGATTGGGTTGTCCTGTTTGGCCATGTTAACAATGTATGTTAGGTTGCATTCTCATGGTATCTTAAAGCTCACTTGTATCTTGTATATTTCATCTCTGGTTTAAAAATAACTCCTTTTGTGCAAAGAAACCTTTAAATGTGTCTACTGTATTTTGTTTCCTATAGATTTGTTCAATATTTCTATTTTTAGACTGAGGATAAAAAAACAACCATTATTCTTGACTTGATTGCTTGGCCAGAAGATAGCAACTTTGTCAGTTATAACCCAGTTGTGGTATGCTGTTGTCAGGGATAAAAAAAAGCTTAGCTGATAAATGGAATTGTTAAGTCTGTTTCCATAAGAACAGTTTGCAGGGAAAGTCTTTAGTCACCCTGGATATTGTATCTGCACAAACTTTGTGTCTATCAGACTGTTATATAGGCTTTAAGACCCTATATATTTTAAACTATCCACTTAATGAGGAAATATGTTTTATATTTAGTATTAATTAAATCTATCTTGTTTGGACAAATACTTTGTGCCTATTCTGCCCCAGCTTTCTGAAACAGACATGCACTAGCTTAATCTAAAAATGAATAATCTGCTCAAACAATATTTTTACTTAGACAACTCTATTAAAAAAAATTTTCTCCTCATCGCCTCAGTTGCCTCACTTCTCTTGGGAGAAAGGAATGCAGTTTCTTACAAAGGAATGCAGTTTCTTACAGGCACATTCATCTGACAGCTATTATAAATATATGGAAATAGGGGGGGGAAATCATTATTTTGTGAGGCCATTTCTTGTAATGTAGAAATTCATCTTCTCCTACAATAGTTATCTTGCTATTGAGATATAAATTATTGTGCAAGACTACAAAAAACATAATTTTTATGAATTAGCACCCTTTATATAAAATAACTTTTTTTCTCCAATAGTGAATATGTTCTGAGCACAGTGAGATAGCAATCTTATATCCCATTCAGCATATGAATTACAGTCTGGTTCTAGTTCTACATAGAAATGTAAAAGTAGTAAAGTTCTGCCAAAATGTGCATTAAGCCATAGACCTTTATTTCACAAAGCTGCAACTTTATATGCTACATAACTTTTGGAATTTAATATGTAGAATTATCTAATATAGTCATTCTAAAACAACTGGACTTGTTGAGAAAGTATTGAAGACGTTTCACTAATCATCCGAGCAGCTTCTTCAGTTCAATTGACTGGTATGGGAAGTTCTTCGCATATAAACTCTTTCTCTATCTTGACATGAATCGCTTCTTCCATGCCTCTTTCAAAGCAGCGGTCTTCTTTATCCAAGATTTGGTATACAGAGTCCAGTGTAGCGAGGAGTGCACAGAGCTATACATTGGGGAGACAAAACAATTGCTCACCAAGTGAATGGCTCAGTATAGGAGGGTGAACTCTACAGGGCAAGACCCAGCTGTCTTTCTACACCTAAAAGACAAGGGACACTCATTTGACGATAGCAAGGTACAAATCTTGGATAAAAAAAGACTGCTGGTTTGAAAGAGGCGTGAAATAAGCGATTCATGTCAAGGTTGAGAAACCATCCCTGAATAGAGGTGGGGCCTTGACACCAGCTGTCTGCTATATACAATACTGTTCTCACATCGGTACCCAAGCGGTTTCAAAACACTTCACATATCCATTCATGAAACTCTCACAAGTAACACCTCTGTCTAGGAGTTGCATGACACTTTGGTAATCCTATCACAGTAACTACACAGAATCCAATTCAGATGTCACCTCTTTGAAGAGTTACAATGTGCCATTGTGATTGGATTACTGGAAGAGTTTATATGCCAAGAAGCTGCTCGGATGAGTAGTGAAACGTCTTCAACTCATGCATTACTCAGCAAGTCCAGTTGTTTTAGAATTACTATATTCGATATACCATGACCTGGATGAATGAAAATCTTCATAGTCAATATGTAGAATTATATAACTGGTTGGCTATGAAAGTCTCAGCTTAAAATAAAGTTGCAATTATAAATAATATATATCTATATGATAATTGTCTTGGATACTACCTCACTTAAGGTTACTTTACCGAAAGCACACTTTGGCACAGTGTATGCAGTGTGTGCTTACATTGCAGATATGGGATCCATTATCTGGAAACCCATTATCCATAAAGCTCCAAATTACAGAAAGACCATCTCCTATAGACTTAATTTTAATAAAATGTTTCTAAATTTACTAAAATATTTCTATTTTCTCTGTAATAAAGAAAACATAACCTTGTACTTGAGCCCAACTAAAATATAATTAATCCTTATTGGAGATACAATAATCCTTTAGGGTTTCATTGAAATTTAAATTCTTATCCAGAATACCACAGGTCCCGAACTTTCTGGATAACAGATCCAATACCTGTAGTGATGAGCATTTTTTTTTTTGCCAGGAATTGATTTGTGGCAAAATTACTCACTTCCCCATCTGCTAATTCTTTCAGAAAACTGCGACAAAAGTTTGCTACAAAAAATGTTGCCGCACCACAAAAGCCTCCAAGACAAAAAGAGTCACCATAAGAAAAAAAATCTATTGACTTTAATGCATATAGACAAAAAAGTCACTGAGACAAAAAAGTCACCACAAAAAAATGCCCATTGACTTTAATGCATTTAGAGTGAGAAATAATTGTTGTGTGCGTTTGTTGCACATGTAAAAATGTTTTTGAAAAGTCATAACAAGAAAAAAACACCCATTGAAAACTTTTTTGCAGGTAAAAATGGTCACTAGCACAAAAAAAGTTAATGCCTATTGACTTTGATTTGTTTCGCAAATGTTTTGCTGTCTCATGAATTGTTTCACAGATTTCCTCATCACTACATACCTGAACTATTTTAGGGATTTAGGAGCAAATCCAGTAAGATCCAAAATTCACTAGCATTTGAAGCACTTCGCCAGGCGAATTTTCACCAGCGCTATGCAAATTCACAGGTCGGCGAACGGTAGCGTTGTTGTGTTTGGTAGCCGAGGATGAGGAGAGTATAACAGTGCTTTAATAACAGGTCATGCAGCCATTACATAACAGCAGCAAGTCTTACTTTCACTTTCAAGCTGTACAGAAAGTCCTGTGTATGCACAGTGCCACCTCCAGGCCATTTGTATAAACACCACAAGCATAGTTGTGCTAGTGTTACTTTGCTAGGCAGAGCGCAGTTATGCTAGCGAAGACTAATTTGCATATGGCGGGAACTTTAACTTAGAATAGAAGTATATGTTACAGCTACTACATTCCACTACACAAGCCCAGGAAACCTTTAATAAATCAAATAAAGTTGTCCTATTGCCCTACATGTGCCCCCTGTATAGTTGTGTTGCCATATGTTAGGAAATGTAGGGGGGAAGGAGGGTAACCCCCCCAAAAAAATATCGATCTTTTTCAGACTATCACCCTCCTATGCTAAAATACGCCAGCGTTTTTTTGGGACTTAGAAAAAAAATAAAAAAATTTTTTCAACCTCCTATCTATTATTTTGAACTTCGCCTGGTCTGACCAGGCGAAGTAACGTCTAACGTAAGTGCTAACATTCAGGAAAATGTTCATCTTAGCGAATTTACGATACTTCGTCAGTGTTCAACTTCGCACCCTTAGGCCAGGCAAAGTTGCGCACTGACGAAGGATCGTAAATTCGCTAAGATTCGCTAACATTTTCCTATCTACTTCTCTAGTGTTAATTAACGCTAGCATTATGTGCTTCGCGCAGTAATGAAGCTCTTAGTCTTTATTAAACAAATTTAATAAATGATGTGCACATTTTTTACCAGGTATGGATTTGCTGCAAAATTACCCATTTCATCATACTGTTAAAAAATGCAGGGGGAAAATGTCCATAAATCACAATATATTTTCTGCAAAAAAGTATGAAAAAATTTCCATAGACTGTATGCCCATAAAGTATTCTGTGTTTAAAATAGTTGCCACAAGAGAAGCGAAAAAAACACCTATAGATTCAAATGTACCGTTTTATATGTAAAAAGTCTCTGTGAAAAACTTTCTATGAACAAATGGCCATTGACTTAAATGCTCATTACTAGTGATGGGCGAATTTATTCTGCAGGTATGAATTCACAGCGAATTAACACGCTTTGCCACCGGCAAATAAATTCGCAAAACTGCTGAGAAAGTTCCTGGGGCAAAAACTCTCTGGCATCAAAAAACTTTGGATGCACAACAGAAAAGTTGCTTGTGTCAAAACTATTCAGACACCCATTGACTTTAACAATGGCGTCAAAATTGACACAGGCGTCAAAATTTGTGCTTCGCAATTTTTGCCGTTTCACAATTTCATGGGAAATTCACAGGAAATTCATGAATTTTCTGCGAAACGGGACAAGTTTGCCTATCACTTCTCATCATTATCACATAATTTGATCGCTCTCTATTATCTTATTATCTTAACAAACCATGCCTTGTGTCTTGGAATTGCTAGCAATCACATTGATATACTATATGTATTATCCATAATCTAAATAAAACAATACATATATTGATTTGTATTATATTTTTTTTAAGATTATTGGTGGGGGAGTGTATGCTCTGAATAGGTCAGCCAGCAGGCAAACAGATTCCAAGAACAGGCCAGAGGTCATAACTGGAAAATCCAATAAGGCAGGCTAGGAGGGGACAGGAAAAGGCACACTGGCACACAAGATGTGAATGCAGGTGAACACCTTGCAAAATTTTATTACCGGAAGTGCAACGTTTCGGGGCAAGCCCCTTTGTCAAGCATAGGAGGGGACAGGAGCACAGGACCAAGGCTGGGAGGGTCTCAGAAACTGGAATATCAGGAACAGGAATGTCAGAAACAGGAATCTCAGGAAAAGGAATCTCAGGAACAGGAATCAGAACAGCATTGAAGCACAATGACCAAGCAAGGAGCAATGGTCAGCGACAGGTATATAAAGGGTCCTGAACATGGGATGAACACATGGGATTAATGAGGTGGGCAAAAACAAGGGAGCAGTAGTACGAGCCTTCAGTGGTTCAGTAAGCGCACAGTCCCAGGAACGCACACCTCAGAGTTTGAATTCAGGCTGGTCTTGACACTTGCATTTTAATGCACTTCCATTTTAAATATACTTTATGCACAAAGTGGTACTACAATAACCAAACAGAAAATTGCAATATCTTTTTTTCTTTACAGTATATAGCTTTTGAACACATAGAAATATGTTAGATATTTAGAAATAGATACAAACAAAAATTAGTTTTTTTTGTTAACAGAATTCACTTAACATTCACTTTCCAAAACCATTTGAGATGTGCGAATCAGGGGTCCTAGGAGTAGGCCCCACAGTCTTATTCCATGAATAGCATTTTGGTGAAATAATATTGAACAATAAGGTATAGCAAATTGAATTACTGTGTCTATACTTTTGTAAAATATTTTGTTTACATAAAGCAGTGAATTTACTATGTAACAACCCACTGAACCCTAGTGAGGTGGAGGCAATGTATTGCATCTTCTGCCAGGTTACCCAGCAACTTCTAACTGTGCTGTAGGGGGAGGTGGGTCCCAGGTTTGCCTGACTGCAAAAATGTATGTACTTTATAAAGAAATGCTCAGAATGTGAACATTGTCCTTACAAAATGATAATCAGCAAAAATGCATTGCATGAATATTTGTCTACTGCTCTTTCTTCTTAGAGCAGATGATGGTTTGATGGTTTGTCTACTAAAATGCAAGAAAATTGGAAGCTATGTGAAATCAAGCTGAACCAATAAAAATGTGACAAAATAACAAATCTGTCCTCAAGAAAACATGTTTGAAACTTTTAAACAGAGTTTTCTACTTTTCAAACTGCAATGTTTTAACTTTCTTTCTGGGACCTCCATTTTTTATCTTAATGTGCTCATCTGCTGTTGTTTACTTTGCAAAATCAGCTAAATGCAAAGAAGAATACATATTTCTTAGTTACTATATTTTGAAAAATCCCTTTTATAAAACTTTACATGATATCAGAATAACTGGAGATCTTGGAAATTTCACAGATCAGTCTGTGACTGTGAATATCACTATGAACATTCTTATTCATCCAGATCAGGGTAGATCAACTCAAAACAACTGGACTTGCTAAGAAATTTTAATGAAGACATTTCACTGCTCATCCAATCAGCTTCTTCAGTTCAACTGACTGGTGTAGGGGAGTTCTCTGCATATAGACTCTTCCAACAATACAATCACAATGGCACATTGTAACTCTTCAGTTAGGTGACCTCTGAAATTCACAGTGGTATTGATTATGTGTAGTTACTATGATAGGATTGCCAATGTGTCATGCAACTCCTAGACATGGGTGTTACTTGTGAGAGTTGCATAAATGGATGTGTGAAGAGCTCTGAAACCGCCAGGGTATAAATGTTAGAACAGCTTTGTATGTAGCAGACAGGTGAATATCATTGACCCTGCAAGGGCTCAGTGAAGTACCAGAAAAAAAAGTACATGACCAGTGGGCCAGAATAAAGGATAAAGAATAATATACAGAATCTGGGAACGAAAAACTGGAAAAGCTGTTCATGTAACTATGTAAATGGCATGATCTGCTTCTGATATTTTAACTGCTTATGACAGCATTAACTGAAATGTAAGCAATGGGAGAAATAATAAAGTACTTTTTTTTATTATAAAACTACAAACACCCAATATATTTATAGATCTTGCCTATAGATTATATCTATCTATCTAAAATGAATTTGAGTTTTTTGCCTAAATTATCCACCTCAACTGGTAGTATTTTTGCACACTTAGCACCTTTGAATGCCTTAATAGAATATGGTGGCCTAGGGTGCTTTGATCATTTACAAATTTATCACTGCATTGCTTAATAAATCCTTAGCCACATTTATCTTTTCTCATTTTACTTTCATATAAAACAAATCCATGTGATTTTAATCCACTGCATTATCCTTTACTTATCCCTTTTGTACTTTCCAATCAACATATTTGGGAAAAGAACAAAACTTGAAATAAAATGATTGCATGAAAACAAGGATGACAGTGTGTATCTAAATTCAATTTATTTGCACCAGTAATGGGAGTAGCATCTGCTGAAAACATTAATGTTTAATACTTTGTATGTTAAGGAACAGATTTGCACAAAGTAATACAGTGAATACAGCCAACAGTTTTTCAGAAGTTAGGTACAGTCACAATGGGAAATTTACATGTCATTAACATTTTCAGTAGTCCACATCATTTTCAGAGAATAGAAGCAACACATCCCAAAATGCCTTACAGAAAACACTTGTTTAAATTAAAACACAGTGGCATTTTTAATAGTACTGGACATATGTTTATGCTTATATGTGAGTAGCAAAACAGACATTATAAATGTTTTGGTAAAATAAATATACCTGGTCTGTTCATATAAGTTTTATTTGTTCTAAACATGTCTTATGAAAGATTTACATTTGTAATTTAGCTATTAGATTTTAATCCTGCAATTTTAAAATCAAGACCAAACAGTTCTCTTCATGATCATTAAAGTGCAATAAGTTCAATACTTTAGAAGTGACATGATTAAACTGGGTAGAAAAAAGACCAAAGTCCATCAGCTTCAATCCCTCCAATTGAAACACAGCATCCGTACATACACCCAATCACACCAACCCCTCCTTACACTAAAATAAACTATACATACCAATATCTATACCAATTGAAGATTTTAGCATCACAATAGCCTATGATACTTTGCTTGACCAAGAAATCTTCCCTCTTAAAAACATTAGCAGAAACAGCCATCACAACATCACCTGGCAGTGCATTCCAAAACCTCACTATTCTCACTGCTTTAAATGAAAGTTCTTTTCCTCTAGACTAAAGGGGTTGGCTCTTGTGCTGTGATCTTCTCCCTGCTATTTGCCTGTAATGTTCTCTAATGTATTTGTTAAGAGGAATCATGTCCGCTCACAAGCATATTTTTCCAGAGAAAACAACCCAACCTTGACAGTTTACCATCATAATTTAAGTCTTCCATCCCTCTAACCATTTTAGGTGCATATATCTGCCCTCTCGCCAGCTCATTTACAGTATATTCCTCTTAAAGAGGTACTTTAAGAGGAATATATGTTTTTTTTTTTAAACACATCAGTTAATAGTGTTATACATGTTGTCAGTTTCCTGATAGCTCTCATTCAAGTGACTTGTGCTCTTATAAAATTCAGTAAGTCTTTACTGCTGCACCGCAAGTTGAAGTGATATTACCCCCCAAAAGCCTTACAACAGAACAATTGGATGGTGACTAGATAACAACTCCTTAACGCAAGATAACAACTCCCTGGTAGATCGAAGAATAGTACTCAATAGTAAAAATCCAGGTCCCACTGCAACACCTTTAGTTACACTAAGTAGGAGAAACAATTGGCTGTTAGAAAGCAGCATTGTGCAGCATTGGCTCTTTCTGAAAGCACATGACCAGGCAAAATGACCTGAAATGGCTGCCTACACAACAATATTACAACTAAAAAAAAACACTTATTGGTTCAGCAATGATAATTTATATGGTACAGTGAATTATTTGCAGTGTAAACTGTGTAATTTATAAATAAAAATGACACCATAAAAATCATGACAAAAACTGCCCAAAACTGCACTGAATACTCAAGGTGAGGCCCTACCAGGGACCCATAAAGTGGCAAAATTATGTTTTTATCCAGGGTTGAACTGGAGCCTTGGGGGCCCACCAGGGCTGAAAACGAAAGGCCCCTCCTGGCAGTACCAGGCTGCTTCTGCAAGTGCAAAAATGAAGCGTAAGTTTATTTCTTCATGGCACATCCAGGGGAGCAGTTCTGACACTGTTTTTATCACTTAAATAAATGCCCTTTTTGTGTAAAAAAGTACATACTCTTCATACTCTAACTTCGCTGGCAAATTTGCACTCTTTAGTGAATTTGCCCCCATTTTCATAATTTTTGACCAATTATCAGTTTTGACCAAATGGCTTTTGGAAACATTCACAGTGTATGTAATAAAAATCGCAAAGCATATTTTGCTACAAAATATTTACTCCAGAGCAGGTGTTAACACTTAACTTTACTTATTGCAACATGCATTTACTTTAGTTCAGTTACATGAATGTTAATGCCACACTGAAAATAGCTTGGTTTTACTGCTTCAACTCACATCTGACATTTACACAAGTCAGTGGACTGGATCTATGAGTAGAAGCTGTTGTATGTTTTGTAGTCACTTCAGCTGCTCATACACACATTCCCTAATGTTAGCTTCATAACTATGATTCCCATTGCTCCTGCCCTGTTGCCAATAAATATGGGCTAATAGAAGATACAGACTGCAAGGGTTCACAGGATCATAAAACATCCTTCTTCTTTAGATGGGTAGGGTTTAATGTTCAAAATTTGTTTAATATGGTGTAGTGTAAAACAATACACTATGCCCTTAAAAACTCATGATCTACACAGACACAATGTTTGACAAATTACCCGCAGTATAATATTCAGCATTTCTGATTTGTTGTATTTTTTCATTTACCACTAATTTTGAATGCCTAGTTAAAGGCTTTGCAGTAATTTTAATTGAAGGTTAACAGTGTCACATTTTTTATATAACTGTCCAGTTTACACAGTGGTTTAGATGCCTAAAGCTGGCCATAGACGTAACAATTACGATCTTTCTCGGGAAAGATCTTTCCAAGAAAGATCGTTCGTTTCAACACACATGTGTAGAGCTGAATCGTCAGATATACAGGTAGAAACAATAGAATTCTACTTGTATCTGACGATTCAGCACTAACAATGGCCGATGTCAGGGAGCTTTCAAAGGCATCCGATCAAAATTTTCCATCCAGTCCGATCAACCAGCCAACCGATATCTTAATCCTCTGACGATATCGGTCGGCTCATTTCCCACCATACACGCACCGAATATCGTACGAAAATTCGTTTCGTACGATATTATCTGTGCGTCTATGGCCACCTTAAGGTTCCATAACCAGCTATTGCTGTTCTCTTCTGATTTTGCATTTTCCTGCTCCCCTCTGGTCTCTTGGTTCTCTGGTCTTGTCTGTTTTAATTTCCTTTTTGTAGTATGTATCTTTTTGCTGTGCTGCACTTATGTACCTTTTTGCTGTGCTTTTGTATCATGTTTGCTTTCCTGGGTTTACCTGTCTGTCATATAAATATACTCAAAGCTTCATGGAATATCTCTACATGTTTTCATGCGTTAATAAGTGCTGTCAGTTTCACAGTTCTTTCATATTGTTGTTCATTCAAGTTAAGACCATTGCTTTTACTCTTTCACTTTTCTGATTTATTTTTATCAAAGAAAATGCTTCTCTGTAGTGAGGGTAGTGAGGTTATTGAATGTGTTGCTAGGTTAAGTGTGATGTTATAGTGCTCTTAAGATCTACAGATGATTTAATAAAGTTATGTGTTTATATACTGTATATAGTTTTATATTTTTATTTCTATATATATATATATATATTGCAAAGAGTTAGGGTGCACACCGTATACTGTAGTGAAGAC
>CM044433.1:124261233-124275169 GCA_024363595.1 Xenopus borealis | reverse complement strand
CAGATTGAACCTACCGAATTGCAATAGAAGCCTATGGGAAGCCCCATAGGCTTTTTTTCTGTCTTTTGCTGAATTTCAATTGTACGATCGAACACTTCGAACATTCAATTCGTACGATTTTGGCGAATATTCGAGCGTTTTTTCCTGCGACTATTCCTGCGACTATTCGATCTTACAATTCTGGCGAATAG
Organism: Xenopus borealis; assembly: GCA_024363595.1. Taxonomy (NCBI): domain Eukaryota; kingdom Metazoa; phylum Chordata; class Amphibia; order Anura; family Pipidae; genus Xenopus; species Xenopus borealis. The sequence continues at coordinate 124,274,978 of CM044433.1, read as the reverse complement.
TTGAATATGCGCTCAAAACTGGCGAATATTCCATTCGATTTTGGCGAATATTTATTTGCCAAATATTCGCCAGTCGAATTCGAGGGCTAATAGCCCTGGACAATTTGACCCTTAGTAAATCTGCCCCTAAGCTGCTGGGTATAGACTTAATGTATTATTCATTACACATTTTGCATATTGTAAATATCTTCACAGTTTCGCAACTTTTTTTTCAGTGAAATGAAAGGGGACAGATTTGCTCATCCCTACATTTGGGGTTTAAGCCCCATTTTTGGGCCCAGTCTGGCTGTGGGAAATGCTAAAAGGGCTGCTGTAAGATTTCATAGACATTACTTATTGGGCTATTGGTTGGGTCTCTGTGTACTTGAAATGTCATTAACTTTTTTGAATCTCATTCTAGACCTAGTCCAGCATATATTCATGTATTATAGCAATGGAGACACTGGAAATTAAACATTGGCATACTACAGTTGAAAGGCTATCCAGACCAGAAACTATTAACCCCACATTTCACTTAAATTTCCATTAAACCTGGGACCCCCATCAACAGAGTTGGGCCAGTATGGGTCAGTAAGGGTCAGTAGCCTTACAGTTTGGAATCACTGCTCTAAAACAATATAGTCACCATATTTATAAGGGAATAGAGGCATACAGTAGCTGTATGACAGAAACTTTTAAAACATCAAAGACACTAGAATAGAAAAACATGGCCAAAGACAGGGGCATTCAGAAAGTGTCTTATTCCTGTTGACTTCATTGGTACAATATTGGCACTGTGAGAGTTGGATGTGACAATATGTGACCTATAGTGATGGGCGAATCTCCCGCGATTCGCTTCGCCGAAAAATTCGCGAATTTCCAGAGAAATTCGCGAATCGGCAAAAAATTTGCGAAACGAGTCGCGGGACGCTCTTGACGCGCGTCGCGTCAAAAACGTTGCGCGACTCGTTTTTTTTAGCAAAATTTCGATTGCCGAAATTTCGCTGGTGATTCGCGAATTTATTCGCCAGCGGCGAATCGCGGGAATTCGCCGCGAATTCGACCCTGGCGATTAAATTCGCCCATCGCTAGTGACCTACTGTATATTCTAAAAAAAGATTAATAGGAAAATAGACATGGATAAAGCTCTTAAGTGACACCTTTGTGGAACTCACTTTTGGCAAAAGCCCTATAAACTTGATGGGTCATTTATCAGTGCCTTAGAGAATAAGATAAAGTGATAACTGAAACAAAAAAAAATAATATTGAAACCGAAAAAAAAATTTACTCTTATTGATCTATAGCACTAAGGCCTTCATTTTTTATTTCTTATAGTTTATGAATTATTTGCCTTCTACTTCTGACTCTTTCTGGCTTTCAAATGGGGCTCACTGACCCTCATCTAAAAAACAAATGCTTTGTAACACTACAAATGTATAGTAATTGCTACTCTGCTTTAGTAAGGCCCTCTGCTTTTCATTTTCCATTATCTTATTCAAATTGATCCATGGTTGCTAAGGTCATTTAGTCTGTAGCAACCAGACTGCTGAAATTACAAACCGGAGAGATACTGAATTAAAAAACTGAATAACCCAAAAACCACAAATAATAATAATAATATTGAAAACCAATTGCAAATTTACCCACTCTCTACATCATACAAAAACTTAATTCAAAGATGAACAACCCCTTTAATAAAAGAAAACAAGGAAGACAGTCTTTAAGGCAGCTGCTACTTTTCTACAATTTATGCTGGCTAATAGCATTTATGATTTGCTTTTCAGAAACGTTAAACGTACAAAAGATAATTACTGTATATTTGATGGTCTTGTTCAGTCTGTCAGGAAGGCATTGCTAATGTTGTTTTTATTTAATTATAATACTAATTAAGGAATTAAACTTAATTGTGCTCTCTGTTGTCTACAGATCATACAATATATTCAATTTAAATCATTATGAGTGGGTATGATTTTAAAAACATATGTATTGTATTATTTATTTATATCTCAGCTATAAACATAAAACATCTATTTTTTCTAGGGGGCGTGATTTAACCTGTGAACCGGATGGCAGCATAGAGAGCTCCGTAAGCGACTCACTGAATATCACCTAAAACGGCACTTTCAACATGGGGAAATCAAATAAAAATAAGGCCGACCAGGAGAAGCATATTATCAACAAACAAGCATCGGCTGAGATTGCACATTCCACATTTTCCAAAATGGCACTGGCTATGGAAGATACTGAGGAATAGTGACTCCCAAGTTCAGGATTCTTCCCATGCTGAAAGTGAAGGGGAAGGAGAAATTGGCATCCAAACTTACCTGAAAGCTTTGCCAACAAAGGAGGACATCAAAGCCTTACTCCTGGAAAAAGTGGATAGTATCAGAATGGAACAGAAAAGATAAAAACTGACTTAAGCAATATGGCGGAGAGGACTAATGCATTAGAAAAAAACAGGGTAAGCTGCTGCATAATCAAAAAACTTTAATACAAATAATACAGAAACAGAAAATGCAAATAGAAGAAGCGAACAGACATAGACAATACTGAAAATAGGAGTGGGAGAAATAATATACAAGTAAGGGGGTGCCAGAATCAGTAAACAAAGAAGATATACTGTACACTCTACTCTTTTACAAATCTTCAGTGGTGTCCTAGGTAGAGAGACACTAATGGAAATCAAAATTGAAAGGGAACACAGAGTGCTAAAACCAGAAATGCACCTGTAGATGCCCCAAGGGACAGTTTGTGTTGCATTTCCGATTGAAGAAAGAGATACTGAACAAAGAGAGAACTGTGGCAAAAATCCCCTTTTCACCCTTGAAGAAAATACAATACTCCTATTCCATGACCTATCAAGGTGTACATTAACTAAAAGATGACATCTGAAACCCCTGACAGACTTACTTAAAGCAAAGAATAATCAATATTGTTGGGATATCCCTTCTGTCGTATTGTAATGAGAAATGGCACACAGACAGTCCTAAGATTACCAAAAGAAACAAAAAACTTATTCAGTAAACTACAATAAGATGAGGTCCCTCTGTCAGGATGGATGGAAGAAGATGACTAAGTTCTTTCCATGGAGGTGGATTTGGACACCAACTGGAGAGAGATACCAACTCAGAAAAGAACGAGAATACCCAGACATAGGATGATGAAGGACTATAACCTAACTCCCAAAAAGGCTAAAGACTGACTTTCAAATAGCACTATCCACCGGTGGATAAATCTTTCAACCACCCCAATAAAAGCCTGCCCATTGGTCAAAGTAAAGCAAATTGCTAAAAACTCCCCTAGTGTTTCATAATCTGGATTTATATCTTTGACTTGATGTTTTTTTCTTCACTCTCTACTTTTTGAGTAATAAACTGGTTATACCTAAATGGTTTCCTTTGACTAGGTGAGATGGCAGAGAGCTACAGAGCAAGGAAAACTCTGAAGGAGGTGAACAGGTTTTCCTACACCCCCTAGTAAATCTACCTGCCACATTTCCTTTCCTTTGAGAGGTTGTTTCCCCCTCTCCTAACTGAGAGAAGTGGTTTTATTTTTAAGGTTAACAGAACCGAGATTGACATTAAGTTAATCTATATAAGTTTAGTTATTCTAAAGTTTGGTTACATGCTAATTTTCTTTGCTGAGTCATACTTGAAAGATATAATGAAGGCTCTATATAGATTGTACAAAATTGCCTATATTAATGTAGAAATGTTATGACATATCAGAAATGGTTAATACAAAATGTATATTGGTATCCTATAATGTAAACGGGATCAACTAACCTGTGAAAAGAGCACAGGTTCTTCGAGAATGCGGTAGACTGAAGGCAAAAATAGTGTTTTTGTAGGAAACCCACTTTATGGTAGGGAAGCAACCTGCTATATATTCTAAATCTTTTTCACAAATGTTTACTAATGACAACCTAGAGAAAAAGCTTTAGGAGTTATGACCCTAATTCACAAAGATATGCCCTTTAAAGTTAAAGATATATTAAAAGATCAAATGGGGAGATATTGTTAGTAAAAGTTACCTTAGTCATTAATAACACTAGCTAATAGCTACCTCCCCAATCATGGCCAATTGAATTTATTAATGGAAATCACAGGAAATTTGTCTGCATTCTCAGATGGTCTATTAATAATGGGTGGCGATATGAATACCCCCTTAAATCCTATACAAGACTAATCATCAGGTAAATCTAATATCTCCTATAAAATTTTGAAAAAAACTAACTCTAAGGGGCAGATTTACTCCACCCATACGCCCATCACTAAGGAAAAAATCTTAGATCTACAAGAAATCCAAAAAAACTAGACAAACACAGCCACATGGTTTATGGTGCTACAACTAATTATGTCATTATTTAGACACAATGGAGTCTGTCTCCTGGAGTAGGTCACTGACTTGGTGGGAAAAGTAATGCAGAAACCTGATAAGATTAAGAAACCAATTTCAGTGTTCTATAAGGGATGTGTACTTAATGCTTTGGACCTTGACAAAAAGAGACTCAATGGGGTAAAAAGTAAAATTTACAGATTAAGGAGGAGACTTGGCAACATATACTGTATACAAATCACAAAAGCTCGGTGGCCTCAAAAACACAGGAAACTAATTATAACCTAATTACGCAATGGTATTATACACTTGTGAAATTTAACAAAATGTTTCAGATAATAAACTCTGTAATAAACAGATAGGGTCAACAGGGTCACCATCGGGGGGGACAGGGGGGACACGTGTCGGTTTCCTAGGGCACGTGCGGCATGCATTTCCTCTGGCATAGTGACGCTAGTGTGCGCTGTCTGCACGCAATGGCGCCAAATTCAATTTGTATTTAAAAGGACTTCAATACTATGTTCATTGCCCGTTATTGGTTCATCTTTGCAAGTTCCTGGGTGCTATTTCTGAGTATTTATCTGATTCCTGTGTTTTGATCCCTGCCTGCCTGACTAATCTGACTTCTGTGATCCTGACCCCTGCCTGGTATTCTGACTACTCTCATATCTATATTCTGACCCTTGCCTGTTTGACCGTTCTTAATTGATCCCCCGGCTTTGACCTCTGCCTGTTTTACTCCACTTGTATCCTGCCCACTCCGACCCAGCCTGGTTTGACTATGTTTTCTTGAACTGTGACCTTCTGCCCAAAAAGTCTTTGCTAGCGATTGCGCCCCTCTTCTCGTCCAGAACCCTTTAGCTTGGCTCCTCCCTTTAATAAGACCTGGCGGCATCCAATTAGCCGAGGGCTCCTCCCAAGGTGAAAGGCAGCTTTTATAGGCAGAAGCAAGAGCTGAGACCAGGGAGCCTAGCATTGGTCCTGGATTTTGGGTGCTGATCGTGACAGCTATTATAGAACAGATAACACCCTTACATGGTAATGTTGCTCCTGGTAACTAAGAGCTGAATTTCCAGTTTTCAACCTGGAAATTTGGCTCTTCTAGTGCAGAGCATGCATTTGGGCGCTCTGCACTAGCGTTGTGGACACCCCCCCCCACCCCTGTCCAGGGTCAAATTTAAGGCCGCCTCAGGCGACGAAATGGGCTGGATCGCACCTGATAGTCTCTAAGAACTTGTGAGAGGAGATTGTTTTTGTGACTAAACACTTTCGTTATTGATGATGAACTCACATTTTCCCCACCTATTTTACTTTCTGTAACTACAAAAACAATAAAGAAAGAATTGATGAAAAAATTCTATTTTTCTCTTAAATAAGCTATTTATGTACATTTTATATATATTTGATAGTTTTAGTTTTTGCTGTTGTTAGATAATCCTTGTTACTTTTTATTTATAATTAAAGGTTTAATTAACTTCTGCAGCATGCCAATGGGGGATTAACTTTAAATAAATATTGTAATCAAAATTGTAATTTATTCATAATTTGTCATTTCCGTGAAATAACGTATGTTTCTTAATAATGTTAAGTGCATATGAAAAAATTCACTTGACAAAAGCAAGGCAGCTTTAGTTTAAGGGGCTGATTTACTAAGGGTCGAAATAAAAATTTAAATAAAATTTGAATTTTTAAAATTCTAATTTCTAAGTAATTTTGGGCTACTTCAACTATTGAATATCTCAAAATTCGAATATTTGAATTTTGAAGTACTGGCCCTTAAAAAATCCTTTGACTTCAACTATTCGGCAGCCGAATAGTCATTTTAGCTTATGGAGGACCTCACAGAACTTGTCCTGAGAAATCGAAGGATTTTGGTGAAATCGTTCGATTGAATCGAACGATTTGAACGATTTTTCGTTATGTGAATACAGTCGTTCTCGAATTGAAACAGCCATATTCAATCGAAAGTGACACCCGCCAAAAAAATTTGATCGCCGAATTTCTACGTTTTTTCACTTCAAAATTCGACCACTAGTAAATCTGCCCAATAGTATAGGCAGCAATAGAGCACAATATAAATGATTAAAGTAATGATCGTACAATAGCTATGAATGCTTTAATAAAATAGAAATTGGATTTCATGTTTAAATTATACAGATTTTTGTGTCTGTGTGACAGGTCCACTTTAATTTGCCAACTTTTTGGTGGGGATGTTGTACATTAAAGCTTTATGAATTTTGTGAGCTCAATAATTATTACTAAATAATAAATATTGTACATACAAGTCTTTTGGAGCATCATTTAAATTCTCAAGTTTTGGAGCAAAAAATTTAGATTTTTAATTTAAATCAAATGATTGATAAATCATGCCAACTCCGACAAACCGACAAAGGTTCCTTTTTAAACATTTTTTTTTTCAGAATAATACTTTACTTAATTTACTTTGGCCTGTTTACAAGTTCTTCAGTGTATTTGCCCTTCTCTAACTATACAGTAAGCAGTGAGTCTTCCAGCATCACAAGTCTGTAAAGTAATGTAAAGGAAATACTTTGTACATTAAATTATTAAAAACAGAGTATACTCTTACTCAAAATGCATGTTTTATTTATGAATATTTACTAGTTGCACAAGAGAGAATTTGTAGCATTTTTTTTACAGTGATTATTTAACTTTTTTCTTTTTCATAACAAATTAGTGATACACATTTGCATATCTGCTTAGTAGTAACTGAAACCTTAAGTGATAGAATAGCAAGGAGCTGATTTATCAATGTTCAAATTACAATTTTTTACCACAATTTGAGTTTTTTTCCTATACCATTCACAAATTCAATTTAGAGATTCAAAACTCAAATTTTTTTAAAAAAAAAAACTTGAATGTAAAAATTCAGCAACTGAAAGCTGGAAAATTCGTGTAGAAGTCAAGGGGCATTGTCCTAAGCAAAAAGAACGATTTTCAATTTGGTTTTCTTTCGGTTTTAAACTTTTTGAAAGTTGGTAGACATATTGAAAATAATGAGTAGAATACCAATTCACTGCATTCAAGTGTTTTTAATGTTTTTATTCAATTAGGGTTTTTTTATATTCAACAAGTAAGCACACATTCGATTTTGTTAAGTTTCTGAGTTAATTTGAATTAAAAAAAAACTCTAAAATTCACAAATTGGAATTTTCATAAATAAGTCTCCCCAGGTATGACTTTTTTCCTTAAAATATATTTTCTTTATTTATTGATTTTTTAACCATTGTAATATCAGCAATTCAGGGGGGTAATGTAATAACAGATTCAACATTTACAACAGGTCACATCTAGAGCCACCATCTATAGGTTACTAGTTCCAGTAGAACTTTATTTGTCTTTATGCATGTTCCAAAATCCAATACCGAGTAAATTCTATTTACCGTACTCATAGATAAGGCCTTCAATGCATTAAAATTATAGATTTCCTCACCATTGGCAGACACAATAGAGAAAGATTAACCCATTTAAAATGTACAAATGAATACTCAAGAGATCAATTAAACACAGAGTAAATGTTAGGTCATAAACAGTTGGACAATTAAAATGCTTAAGTAAATTGTACTGTTCTTATTACATTATTTTGTCTGTATTTGTTAATATCTAAATTACTTTCAGTAAATGTTAATTCATCAAATTTATGTTGGGATTTCTACATCTGCAAAAACAACTTCTCTAGGGAGCCCATCCTTACCCCAGAGCATTTGAATTCTGTTTGATTGATAGCACATTGTGAACTATTCCAAATTGACCTACTTAAACAAGTATGCATAATGATTGCAAAATATATGATCTCAATATGCGATGAACCAGCTTGTCAGTTGAAGGTAAAAAAAAAAATCAAGCAAATCTTCTGTTAGTAAAATAGTCAATGGATTTTACCATTAGCATCTGATTAGTATTCAAAATTTGACAATGCAATTAATCTCATATTATCTCAAACACAGAAGCAAATCTGAAATCATCCAATTAAATAAGCTCCATAAAATGCACACCAAAGGTCAGAATCTCTAACGTTATCACATGAGTTAATTGGGTTAGTGGGTGTGATAAGTGCTAAAGGGGTGGAAATTACTTGAATTTGTTGAATTTTCATTCTGCATCTTTCTGCATAATTGTTCCTTTATTCATATTCCTGATTTGATGGAGTGAGAGAATTAAAAGGAAAAAAAATATATAATTGTATGTTTAAGGATTAAAATGACAAATGTTAATGCAAAGGCTTAGGGAAATTTTTCTTTAAAACTGGTTGCAATAAAACATGAGTAAATGTTATTTTTATGTCTGTGGCAATGCTATGTATGGTGTATTGGATGGGACATTCTCAAAAAACTATGGGCAGTCTCCTATACATTTTTGCTAAATGCTTGTCAAATGCATTGATGTCAGATCATTTAATCATAGTTGCACACATATCAATTCTCCCAGTAAAAATGTTGACTAGGGGCAGACTAGAAGCAGGATCCATTGTGTCTCTAGTAATACTTATACATGTGTTCTCCCCTTTATTAACTGGGTGCTGCTCATTTATTCTAGTGCAGCAGGACTCTCAAAGGATTACATTTTTTACTAAACTACTTGTGCTTACCTTGTGATAGGGAGTTGATTTACTTGGATACGAGTCAAAGCACCTATGATCTATGCAGCAAAGATAGTTGAAAGTGACTTGTCCCTAAAATACATTGTTGCTTTTCAAGACTGTGTAAGAACTGTAATGCTGTAGTGCTCCAGTCTTTTAAGCTGTAAAGGAATAATATGACTCTGAACTTGACTTTGTCAGGTATAACCTCTGCCCATGACCTTGGTTATAAATCTTCCTAATGCTATGTACTGTTTTCTCTAGTCTAATTTTGACATGTGACCTTGCATCTCATTTACTTCTTGCTTTTCAGCTGCATATGCAGGAGTCTTGGGAACAGGTGTAAACAAATCTGTACTCAAGTAAGTGAGGGTTAGATCAATGGTTACTATAATAACAAAAGCTCACAAGGAGACCTAATGCCACACAATTCTCATGGGATCCTAGGGTCTAAAAATAAAGTAAAAATAGACAAATCATGGGCACTGAATGTCCACAGTATGTGAAAAATCTCTTATAAATGCATTAGCTTATCTTTGTTTATCTTTAATAAAGACGCATCCATATGTAATAGAAATAAAGCAGCCTGTATTTGCAGATCTGAAATAGAAAGAGCAAAAACTTATAATTTTGAAAATCTTAAAAGGATACTGTCATGGGGAAAAAAAACATTTCAAAATACAACAGTTATTAGTGCTGTTCCAGTAGACTTCTGCATTGAAATCCATTTCTCAAAAGAGCAAACAGATTTTTATATATTTCATTTTGAAATCTGACATGGGGCTAGACATTTTGTCAATTTCCCAGCTGCCCCAAGTCATGTGACATGTGCTCTGATGAACTTTAATCACTCTTTACTGCTGTACTGCAAGTTGGAGTGATATCACCCCCTCCCTCCCCACCCCTAGCAGCCTAACATCAAAACAATGGGAAGGTAACGAGATAACAGCTGCCTAGTAGATCTAAGAACAGCACTCAATAGTAAAAACCCATGTCCCACTGCGTTCTATTCAGTAACATTGAGAAGGAAAAACAGCCTGCCAGAAAGCAGTTCCCTCCTAAAGTGCTGGCACAAGTCACAAGACCAGGGGCAGCTGGGAAATTGACAAAATGTCTAGCCCCATGTCAGATTTCAAAACTGAATATAAAAAAATCTGTGCAGAAGTCTACTGAGCAGTACTATTAACTGATGCATTAAAAAAAAAAAAACATGTTTTCCCATGATGACATTTCTTGGGTTGGTACTCATACAAAATTGTGTTGAGAGATCTATCTTGAGTCCTTTAATTTATGTTTAAATGGACAGTATACCCCTTTGTTCAACATGAGTTCAATGATTTGCTTGAGCTGAACATATTTTTTGCCTTTTATTTTATTAATTTACCAGTCTTTTTAGCTTAGTCTTCATTCTGGTTAGCATGGGACATCTTGGATATTATGAGATATATCTGAATATTATCAAATCCAACTCTTCAGAAGGTTGGCAAATTTCTGAGGGCAATTCAGTCAATGAAAGTGTCGCATGAAGCCCCCTCAGCAGGAATCCAATTTCTTGTTACAGGCTGCTCTAGGTTAGTGATTTTAAAAGTCGCTACTGGTGGCTAGGATCTCCAGGTGGTTTGTTTTTCCAAACATGCTTTCCAGGGTGCATGATTCTATACGTGCACGGTTTTTCCAGCGTTTTTAAAAAGCTGTGGTGGCATTCCAATCCTGGAAGTAGATGCTTCAGTTTTCTGATCCAGTCAGGTACTCAAATGCCTGTCTTAGAGAATTGTGGTTTTTATAACTCAATACTTATTATTCTCCTGTATTTCTTGTAGCACACCAGGAGGTACTGAAGTGTAATGCGGCATCTAAGCTAAGTCTGTGTAACCTGCCTTATGTTGAAGAAAAGCTGTTTGGCCCTAAATTAGAAGAGGCCATAGCAAAGGTGACATGGGGGAAAAGTATTTTCCTGCTGCAAAAAAAAAGAAGAAATCAAAAACACAACCTTTAATGTTTTTTTTTGAGGCTCAAGTAGAGCTAGAGATTATGCCAGTAACTACAGATACTTTGTTTCAATCATTTTTATTGGAAGTTTTTTCAATTATTAACATTTGTCAAATTAATGACATTTCAACATACATAACTGTTTACATCAAATATTTAGTATTACATTTTTAATAGGACCTTTATAAATTCCACGGAGTAATCTTTTGCAGCTTGTTATATTTTTCCTTCGCATTCTGTTATTAACATGTAATCCTTAAAATGTAAGTATAGCTTGTTTTTATTGTTTAAATATGTCTTATTTATTTTCCTGAAGACGCATCATTTATTCTTTAATGCTTATTCCATTGTGAGCTTTACCGCATATTTTTACGCATATTTTTACGCGTTTATTTCAAACCCATGTGTAGTGACGTGTTTTACATCCGGTTTTTGATGCGTACATTTATGGGACCATGCGTAAAATTATATGCGTAATGATGCATTCTATATGCGTATTTGAATGCTTATATTTTAAGGATCATGCGTAAAATAATGCAAATTGTAGGCATGTGTATTTGAATGCGGCATTAAACTGTTGCAAAAACCCATAGGATAGTATAGTAACTTGATTTGAACTATGCTTATGAAACTATTCCTCTGGTTTAACTGTGTTCATAACTTTGAGAATTCAACCAAAATTATTCACCAATGAAAAGAAAAAAAAAAAAAAAATTATTTTGTTTCATGAGTTATCCGAGGGGAGGCTCTCCAGGAAATGGGGGATTAAGACCACCCTACTGAGATCCTGGAGGCCACACCACAAAACTACAGATACTTTGGAAGACAGCCCAAGACAAGCATCTTTGAGAGGAGGTTACTCCACGGTTTTCAGGGGGAGCAAGATTAAACTGTCCCCAACTTCTAAATAACCCTCCTGACAATCATGGAGGAGAGGATTCTTGAGTCGGGGCAACACTTTCGAGATTTTACAATGTTTGGGAGCAGCCGATTTCAGACCAGTGGGTACTGGCTGTATTAAGGAGAGGTTACCTCATAGAATTTTTGTCCGTTCCGACTCAAATTGTAGTTTTTGTTTCCCCTACTCCTCGAAGTCAAGAAAAGGAAAAAGCCAGTCCAAATGATGTTGAACCAGGAGGTGGTAGTTCCAGTGCCTCAGAAGCAAAGGGAAAATGTGTTTATTCCCTGCTGTTTCTGGGGAAGAAAGTTTTGGGAAAATCTTACCACACATAAAAGAGTGTATTTTTACTGTAGTAGGTCCTGGAATATGTATGCACAAGACATATGTATGGGTTCTTTACATGTCACATAGTTGTGTAATCCTATCCATTCTGGGCCTTTTTATGATGTTTTATTTTAGTATCTAATGACATGTGGGAGATAAGATGTTGTAAAAAAAAAGTTTTGAGGCAATGTTTCGTTATTTCATCTTAAAACTACAGGTATAGGACCTATTATTCAGAATGCTTGGGACTTGGGGTTTTCTGGATATGGGGTCTATCTGTAATTTGGACCTCCAAAGCTTAAATCTACTAAAAAATAATTTAAAACTTAATTAAAGGGGTTGTTCACCTCTGAGTTAACTTTAAGTATTATGTAGAGAGTGATATTCTGAGACAAGTTGCAATTGGTTTTTGTTTTTTTATTATTTGTGTTTTTTTAGTTATTTGGCTCTTTATTTGGTATTCAGTTTCAGCAATCTGGTTTCTATGGTCCAAATTGCCCTAGCAACCATGCATTCATTTGAAAAAGTTACTGGAATATGAATAGGAGAGTGTCTGAAAAGAAAAATGAGTAATAAAAAGTAGCAGTAACAATAAATTTAAAGCCTTTCAGAGCATTTGTTTTGAGGAGATGTCAGCCATTTGAAAGCTGGAAAGAGTCAAAAGCAGCCAAATAATTCAAATACTATAAAAAATAAATAATGACGACAAATTTAAAAATAGTCGTAGTATTGGCCATACTACAACATACTATAAGGTAACTTAAAGATGAGCCACCCCTTTAAACCCATTCGGATGGTTTTGCCACCAATAAAGATTATTTCCGATGTTCACTTTTCCACTATAGGTCTATGGTATTGTACAATTACATCATATTTTACTTAGTGCATACGTGCATGTGTAGTGCAGGACCTGTTATCCAGAATAATCAGGACCTGGTGCTTTCTGTATAAAGATTAATTCTGTAATTTGGATCTCCCTACCTTATGTCTAATAAAAAGTAATTTAAACATTAAACTCATTAGTATTGTTTTGCCCCCAGTAACAATTCATTGAGGCTCAAGTACAAGTTCTGTTTTATTATTACAGAGAAAAAGGAAAGCATTTAATTTTTTTTTAAATATTCCATTAAAATAGAGTCTATGGAAGATGACTTTCCTGTAATCTGATGCTTTCTGGACGATGGGTTTCCAGATGACGGATCCTATACCTGCAGTAGAGTCTTACAAAAGTGAACCATGTGCCATTATTTTGCACATACACCGCACTTTCAGGACATAAATTAACCTTATTATGGTATTTATGGATGCTTCTCCATTAAGTTGTAATAACTTTAGCTATTGGAGACACCACAGTTTATATAACACTGTCAGAATCAAAGGTAAATATATCTGTTTCTATGCAAGGTTCACTTAGCACTTTAAACTTTACTGTAAAAAATAGCACTTTATTCTCTTCAGTAACATTTAGCTACTTAACTGCTGTTAATTATTTGAGCATGAGTTAACATACTGCGTACTCTGCAGAGATAAAATTAAATCTCAGTTCATGTTTATAGTGATTAAATTGGAAAATTCTATCATACTCACCGTAATTTTCATTTCCTGGACTGTAGCATG
>CM044433.1:124233892-124252883 GCA_024363595.1 Xenopus borealis | reverse complement strand
TATAGGATATAAAAACCCATAATTCCAAAAGCTCCATAATACAGCATTTCCATTCCCAAATAGTCTTATTTAAATAATCCATTTTTCGTTTTGCCTTTTCTCTAATAATGTTTAATATTTAAAATGTTTTAGTAGCTTTAAGGTGTAGTGTTCCACATCAATGAAAGACCCTGTATCTAGAAACCCCCAGGTCCCATCTATTCTTTATAATATATCCTATACCTGTAGAGTAATGGGATCAATTATCCAGAAACCTATTATTCAGAAAGCTCTGAATTACAGAATGGTGTCTCCCATAGACTCAATTTTATCCAAATAATTAAAAAAAATTATCTGTAATAATAAAACAGTGCCTTGTACTTGATCCAAACTAATATATAATTAATCCTTATTGGAAGAAAAGCCTTTTGAGTTTATTTAATGTTGAAATTATTTTCCAGTAGACATAATTACAGAAAGATCAGTTATCTGGAAAATCTCAGGTCCTGAGCATTTTGAATAACAGGTCCCATACCTGTACCACCCTAAGGGGTGGAGTGGTATATATGAAATATATGTACTTTAGCGTGTAGAGGAATACCTGTGTCCCAAGTTTTCAATATTTGCTTCTGACACAGAAGAAAATAACTGAACATTTCAAGTAGTGTTTAGCTTTATTTAGATTCTTATTTTCTTGAAATAAGTATTTGTCTTGTGAAACAATCAGGTTTGGGACACAGTGTGCTGCTTTGCCCATGCAGAACAGGGAAACTGACACACACAAATATGACTTGGGGACTTCAGCCTTTATTGAACTACAGTTTTCTGAACTGAATGAGTACAATCACAGTTGCAATTATTCAACAGCTGGGGGGCAGACAGATTGACAGTATATGAAAATGAAACCTCTTTCTGAAATTAACCTTTTGATGTCAAATAATAAGCACCTGCAGGGCATAATTGTGATTTTGAATAGAAAAAATGTATTTTCGGGCTACTCAAAAGAATTATTTATACTGTGCCTTCATAACTAAATAATCCTGATTGCATACACAGGCTATATGGATCAGCAAAATGAAAAAAAATAAAAATAACCACCAAACCTTTTCTTTTACCATCATTCCACCAAACACTTGAGGGCAGATTTATCAAGGGTTGAATTTCTAATTGCAAAAACTTCGAAATTCGAATACAAAAAGACCAACCAAATGTATTTTCAGGCTACTCAAAAGAATTATTTATACTATGCCTTCATAACTAAATAATCCTGATTGCATACACAGGCTATATGGATCAGCAAAATGAAAAAAATAAATACATAACCACCAAACCTTTTCTTTTACCATCATTCCACCAAACACTTGAGGGCAGATTTATCAAGGGTTAAATTTCTAATTGCAAAAACTTCGAAATTCGAATACAAAAAGACCAACCAAATTATTTTTTTTTTGCAGTCGACTAGGTCCATTTTTTATTGAATCGTTCTAATCGAAGTAATAGCGTATTCAATCGAATTCAAAGTTTTCCCCCAAAACATTTGGCTTCAAATTGGTTCTAGGAGGTCCCCCACAGGCTAAAAGAGCAATTCCGCAGGTTTTAGATCGGGAATGGTCAAAGTCAAATTTTTAAAGACAGTACATGATACATTTAGAAATTTAATTTTTTTAATTAAAATCTTCACTTTGCCCCTTGTTAAATCCACCCCTTAGGTTATTTACTAAACTCTGGTCAGGCTTTTTGGTTAAAAACTCAGATTTTATTTTACACTAGATTTCTTTGAGATTTATTAAAACCAGATGCAGCAAAAAGCCTGAATCTGAAAATATGCTATCTCAGACCTACGGCATGGAGGTTCTGTATAAGTCAATGGCAGAGGTTCATATCCGATTTTGTAGTTTCTGTGGTCCGTGCAGGAATAAGTTAGAAAATACAAACTTTTTAGGATATTTGGGGAAAAAACTAAAAAAAAAACATACCAGTTTTTACTTGCTTTTTCTGGGGGGTTTCCCCGAATCTCTTAGATCAAGCTTTTTAAGTAATAAATAAAATCAAATAGTTGATTCTAATTTGGTTGGACTTTTTTTTAAGTAATCAGAAAAATTTGGATTTTAGTAAATAACTCTCCCAATTGTTGAGGGATTTCTAACACCCAAGTGTTTAGCACAGGGTAACAAACACAAGGACAATGAACTCTCCTTTTCAGGAGCACAGTTAAAGGAGAACTAAAATAGGACTTCAAACTTGTCACAGGGGCCACCATCTTGGAAAGTATCTGCAACACACACATGCTGAGTATGCTCAGCTATTGAGAAGCTAAGCTTATTAAGAGAGGTGCAAAGCAGAGGGTTCTGGACAAGGGAGAAAATGATAAATCTAATCTTTTGCGCGGAAGGTCACGCTACAAGGCGTAAACAGAAAGCATAGTCAAATCAGGCCGGGTCGGTGCAGGCAGTATACAAGCGGAATCAGGCAGGCAAGGGTCAAACCAGGAGATCAGTCAGAATGGACAGGGATACAGAAGAATTGGTTTACCAGGCAGGGTCAGGATTTCAGAAGTCAGGATTTGTCACAAACAGGCAAGGGTCACAAAAGGAATCAGAATCAGAAGCTTTAACAGCACAAGGAACCAGGAAACTCACAAGGAGGAAATCCTATAACGGGCAATGAGAAAAGCCAAAAGGTCTTTTTAAATTTTAAATTTCACGCCATTGTTTGATGACATCATCACACCAGCCCGCATGCTCCCATAAATGAAGAAGTTGCACGCTGTGCGCGCCCTAAGCACAGGAGAAGATGAGCGATGTATTGGGTGTACCTGCCAAACCACTAGACCACCAGGGTGAGTTGTTACACTATGCTCAGTAAATGACAACAGCACAGTATGTGCAGTGAATCCGCAGAAAAGAAGATGGGGAGCTACTGGGCATCTTCAGAGGAACAGATCTTTACGGATGGTAAAGGTTGCCTTTGGCTGGTACAAAAGCCCAAAACATAATGTACAAAATTTCTACAGTACTTCTTTAATTAAGCATTACTTCCTTGAAAAAGTCAGGATAAAAATCGTGTGAAAACCAGAATCATACAGATTTTTCAGATTTGACACCTGTATCACTCAATTTTGTTTGGGTTTATCACCTGAAAAACCTAACATTTATTGTATTTTAGGACAAAACCCAGTGCAGATCACTATATCTTAAAAATTATAAAAGAGACATCTGTCATTGACTTCTACATGACCTCAACAGGTTTGAGATGGCAGATTTTGAGATTGTAACTTTTTGCAGCTTCTGGTATAATAAATCTTGAAAAATTTGTGCTTTGCCCAAAAAACCTCAGCCATAAAAAATTGAGTTTACTAAATAACCCACTTAATCTCAACCCAGTTGAGAATCTCTGACTCTGATTTAAAACTGAGGTTCACAGGAGATATTAAAATAACTAGAATGGCATGGGAGAATTTATCTAAAAGCTTGGGCCAAAATCACCCTCGAACAGTATGTAAAGTTGTTATGTATTCATTATTATTTATTCCTATGATGCTGATATGTTCTGCAGGGCTTTACAGACATTATGCTTTCAATTTACTTGCTTGATGACAATAATTTATTTCCCTGACAAAACAAAAAAAATGCATCAGGTTTTAGGAGGAGTCAGATTTTTAAAAATTCAGATTTTCCTGGTTTTTCAAATTTGTTTGAGAGATTTGTTTGAGAGATGTAACGATTTTGGTAAAATGTCATGTTTTATCAATATTGGAATATTTGAATTTTTTATTCAAATAAACTTGAAAACTTACCGAAAAATCTAATAAAACCCTTAAAAAACTTACAAGTTTAAATATTGAACATTAGAGTTTTGTAAAACTTAATTAGAATGCATGAGCTTTAGAGAAAAATTTGAATTGTGGAAAAAATTTTAATTTGAGCGATAATCAATTAGCCCCCCCCACTGTGCATAACAAACTGTTCACATTTGTGTAACTGCTCATGCAATTTATGTATGTGAGAACCTACTGCCCTAATATTATGAAATAACTGACTGTTAGAATACTGAGCTTCATAATTATGAAAACTCAGATTACGTCAGGCAGAACCATGTAATACCTAATTTGGTGCTTGTATTTGATTTTGAAGTCACCTAAAAGGCACAGGACTGCACTTAGTAGCTACCCATAAAGGGATTCTGTCATGATTTTTATTATGTAGTTTTTATTTCTAAATTACATGTTTACCCTGCAAATAATTCACTCTACCATATAAAAATTCATTTCTAACCCAAGTGTATTTGTTTGTAATATTTGTGTGTAGGCAGCCGTCTAAGGTATTTTTGCCTGGTCAAAGAGCCAACACTTTTGGATGGAACTGCTTTCTGGCAGGCTGTTGTTTCTCCTACTGAATGCAACTGAAAGTGTTGCAGTGGGACCTGAATTTTACTATTGAGTGTTATTCCTACTAGATCTACCAGGCAGCTATTATCTTGAATTAGGGTGCTGCTATCTGGTTACCTTCCCATTGTTCTGTTGCTAAGCTGCTGGGGGGAGGGGTGATATCACTCCAACTTGCAGTACAGCATTATCAGAGCTTAAGTCACATGACTGGGGGGCAGCCTGGAAACTGACAATATAGTTATATAGTTACATAGTTAAATTTGGTTGAAAAAAGACAAAGTCCATCAAGTTCAACCATTCCAAAAAGCCCTTTTCTTCTAGTCTGAAGAGGTGGCCTCTGGTGCTGTGATCCTCTTTATGGGTAAAAAGGTCCCCTGCTATTTGTCTATAATGTCCTCTAATGTATTTGTATTCACCTTTTTTCCAGAGAAAACAACCCCAACTTGGACAGTCTACCATCATAATTTAAGTCTTCCATACCTCTAACCAGTTTAGTTGCACGTCTCTGCACTCTCTCCAGCTCATTTACATCCCTCCTAACTGCCCTATTCCAGATGAGGTATTGATATTCCAAATGAGGTCTTACTAGGGATCTATAAAGAGTTATAATTATGTTTTCATCCCTTGAGTTTATGCCCTTTTTTATGCAGGACAGAACTCTATTTGCTTTAGTAGCTACAGAATGACACTGCCCAGAATTAGACAACTTGTTATCTATAAAAACCCCAAGATACTTCTCACTTAAGGAAACTCCCAACACACTGCCATTTAGTGTGTATATATCTAGCCCCATGTCAGATTTCAATTTTAAATAAAAAAAAACAGTTTGCTCTTTGGAGAAATGGATTTCAGTGCAGAATGCTGCTTGAACAACACTACTAACTGATGCATTTGGAAAAAAAAAACATTTTTTCCATGACAGTATCCCTTTAAGTGGACAGATCTAAATTCTGGTAAATAATTCTTGTCTATTCATGGTGGTTCATGAGAACTTTGCAGTTAAGACTTCTAATCCCAGGTTTTTTACTTTAATGAGCGTCAGCAGCAACTGATTAAAGGAAGGCCATAGACAGGGGTGCTGACAAGGGGCAGATTTACTAAATTCGTGTGAATGATTCGAGATTCGATCGAATTTTCAAAAATATTAAAATTCGAATTTTCTAATAGTTTTTGTGGCCACTTCGACCATCGAATTTTACAAATTTGATCGAATCAAATTAAATTCTATTTGATTATTCTAATATTCAATGGTCGAATTTATGTGCCCTTTAAATTTTTATTCGACTGCCTAGTTCGCCAGATTAAACCTACCGAATTGCTATATAACCTTATGGAAAGCTCCCACAGGGTTTTTTCAGCTTTTTAAGATCAAATAAAAAAAGTCAATCGAATGGTTAAAATCATTTGAATCGTTCGTTTCGATTTTGATTTCAATCTAAAACTGCTAATATTTTAGTTTTATTTTGTGAATTGAAAAAAGTAGAGTAATGTGACAATGTAATGTGACATTTTTCTCCAGTTCATGTAACCCATAGAAACCAATGAGTAGTTAGGATTTATTGGTGTGTTGTTTGAAAGCAATTATTTTATTCATTGCTATGTGATTACAAGGCTTGGGCCAAACTTTAACATTAAAAATATATTTTAATATATCTTGTGCAGATATCCTAGTAGCTTTTCAACAAACCAAACAAAAAAAACTCTCAAAATAATTAGCTGGAGTTATATATTCCATTTCACATTGTAACATGAGGTGCAAGGCAAATGCAACACTAGGCACAATACTGGGTGCCAAGTAGAAATCATTGAGACACTACACAGCATTTTGCTTGTTTGTTCCATTTGTTCTAGCTTAATGGTCAAGTACAAGATGGAGGGGGATTAGGCAAATGTTTGGCCAGTACCTAATGCCTTTTTACAAGCAGATATTAAGCATATTGATATGGCTCCCATTGCTTGAAGCTAGTGATGGGTGAAACTATCCCATTTCAATGCGCTGAAACATTATGGAAATGGTGAAAAATTTGTTAAACTTATTAAAGTCAATGGGTGTCAAAATAATTTTGATGCGAACGACAATTTTTATACTCGTGACCATTTTGTCTAAATCCATTAAAGTCAATTGGCAGCTGAATAATTTAGCTGCATGACAATTTAAATGTGTGCCCCAATTTAGACGGGCAAATTTTTTGATTCGGTTTCGTGAAAACATTTACGGGCAGCGAAATGTGGAAAGTTGCTGCAAATCAATGCATGCAAATTTAATCTCCCCTCACTACATCACTAATGTTTCTACGTGCAAGGGCAGCCTAAGTGGATGCTGCTTAGAGTGGCTTTCTTCCTCCTCCCCTGAATAGTGATGAGTGAATTTGTACCATTTTGTTTCACCAAAAAGTTACTTTTCATCCAATGCGCATTTTTTTTACTGTGTTTTTTTCACGCGATATGCATTGAAGTTAAAGGGCATTTTTCACGCAAAATGCTAGTTCAGTGTTTTTCTTTTGCACTGCATGTTTCTCTTCACTTCCTGTGCTGAAAATTTTCACACCCAAATTTTTTTGCTAATGTTGAAATGCAAAATTACACTTCTAATCCATGACTGGCAAAAAAATGTTCTCATCCTGACCAGTTTTTTGCCTTGGCAGTGAAAGAAATACATATTTTCTAATATCTGGTGGTACTCAAGCGTGGACACCAAACCAAGGCTTATACTTGTGTGTTGATAGTTGCTATTGCAAAAATCCAGAATCTCATTATTAAGAATTTCTGCACATGATAACACTGGAAAGCTCCTCCGCAGATTCAATGTTTGAAATTGCAGAAACGTAACTACAAAGTAGAAAATACACCAGGCAGGTTCCTTCTAGTTGCAGATGCTTTATCAACGACATGGAAAGAGGACACTGTTGCATCAGACAGTATAAAGGAATCAAGTGTGAATATATATATTAATAGTATTATGGCTAGGAAAGCAGTATAAGAAGAAATGTAAAACAAGCGTTGCCTCTGATGATCATCTACAAGAAGTGATAACTGCATTACATTCAAACAATCCCAAAAAATATCTTCCAAAGTCATATCATTGTGTGTATTGTGATGAACTTTCTACATGAGATAGAGTATTGCTCAAAGGATCTCATATTGTTGTGCCTTCATCTCTGCAAAAGGGCGTGCCAACCATAATGCATGAAGGGCATCTTGTAATTCAAAAATGCAAAAGACTGACAAAAGAATCCTTATTTTGGCCCTCTATACATGAGGCTATTGCTCAAGGGATAACAAGCTGCACAACATGCCAAACCTTTGCTCCAGCCCTTCCAAAGGAGCACCTAATACAGAGAGATATGCCATGTGGTCCCTGGGATAGAATTGGAATTGATATATTCATGTTGAAAGGAAGGAAGCATTTGGTAATATTAGACACATACTCCAATTATCCAGAAGTTCAAAAATTAAAAAATAGCACATCATTTGATGGATGCAGAAAACTTTTGCAGATATGGAAAACCAAGAGAAGTAAGAACAAATAATGGTTCTCAATTTATAGGAAAATACTTTGTAAGATTCACACGAGTTTGGATTCAAGCATGTCACTTCAAGCACAAGATTCCTGCAGAGCAATGGAATTGCAGAGTGTGACATAGAGAGTAGTGATGGGCGAATTTATTCGCCGGGGGTGAATTAGTGGCGAATTCACACAATTCGCCGCTGGCGAATAAATTGGCGAAACGTCAGTTAAAAAATGAGTCACGCGCCGTTTTCGACG
This sequence comes from Xenopus borealis, assembly GCA_024363595.1. Taxonomy (NCBI): domain Eukaryota; kingdom Metazoa; phylum Chordata; class Amphibia; order Anura; family Pipidae; genus Xenopus; species Xenopus borealis. The sequence continues at coordinate 124,244,751 of CM044433.1, read as the reverse complement.
TGACGCAACGAAAGCGACACGCGGCGAAAACGACGCGGTGAAGTTGACGCGACGCGCGTCAAAAACGTGCCGCGACTCGTTTCGTGAATTTTTTCGCCAATTCGCGAACTTCGCTGGAAATTCGCTGATTTTTCGGCAAAGTGAAACTGGGTAGATTCGCCCATCACTAATAGAGAGTATTAAACAGTTGTTGAACAAAAACTGTTCATTCAGGTCAGGACTCAAAGTGGCACTCCTAAACTACAGAGCAACATCCCTGGAAGGAGGCAAATCTCCAGCAGAGTTATTCTTTGCAAGGCAAATACAGATAAAATAACCTGCATTGGAGTTTGTGTTACCAAAATGATAAGACCCTACATAAAAGGTACAGACAACAGAAACAAAACATACATGAGAGATAAAAGAAAAGTTATGACAAAAGTACAAAAACACTTGAACATTTACACATTGGATATGAGGTAAGAATTTGGAATGGATCTACCTTATATGAAAAAGCACAAGTGCTATGTCTAGTCTCACCTTGTTCTTATGAGGTTAAAACAAGTAATGGATTTTTTTTAAGGCGAGATCGAAGGCATTTATATAAAATCCCAAAAATACCAAGTGTGACTCAATCTGATGGCCAGCACTATAATCAATCAGAGGAGCCACAGGACCAGGATTTTATTCACATTGTGCAGCATTTAACAGTGGATGCTTACTGGTCAGAGGACAATCAAGGAAAAGATGCTACTGGAAATAGGCAGGTGTCAGTAGATAACAGTGAGGACAACCAGATGGACACATCATAATCTCTTGAGAGATACTGCACCATTCAAGGAACAAGAAACTCAGATCATTCCACAGTTAATACACACAATACAACTGACAATAACCAGGCACAAACAATTACTCATGGTTTGCAAACACGTTATGGCCATATTATCAAAAATCCATCAAGACTAGTTGAACAGTGTTAATATAGTTACATACAAGTTAATATAGTTACATACAAGTTACATAGTTAAATCAGGTTGAAAAAAGACAAAGTCCATCAAGTTCAACCGCTCCAAATGAAAACCCAGCATCCATACAGACACCCACATAAATTATATATACCCTATCTATACTCACTATAGAATTAAGTATGACAGTAGCCTTTAATTTTATGTCTGTCCAAGAAATTATCCTAGCCACTCTTAAATGAATTAACAGAATCAGCCATCACAACATCAACAGGCAGTGTACAACCTAGCTGTCCTCACTATGAATAACCACCTACGTTGCTAAAAATTAAAGTCCTTTTCTTCTAGTCTTAAGGGGTGGCCTCTGGTGCTATGATCCTCTTTATGGGTAAAAAGGTCCCCTGCTATTTGTCTATAATGTCCTCTAATGTACTTGTTATGTGTAATCATTTTTCCAGAGAAAACATCCCCAGTCTTGACAGTTTACCCTCATAATTTAAGTCTTCCATCCCTCTAGCTAGTTTAATTGCATGTCTCTGTATTCTCTCCAGCTCATTTATATACCTCTTAAAGACTGGAGTCCAAAACTGCACTGCATACTCAAGGTCAGGCCTTACCAGGGACCTATAAAGGGGCATAATTATGTTTTATGAGTTAATGCCCTTGAGAACTTTATTTGCTTTCATAGCCACAGTCTGACACTGCCCAGAATTAGACAACTTGTTACAGTATCTACTGTACAAAAACCCCTAGATCCTTCTCATTTAAGGAAACACCCAACACACTGCCATTTAGTGTATAATTTACATTATATATATTATTTTGAGGTCACAGTCTCATTACACCCCCACTAAATGGTTTAATATTTACTGGTGAGCACACCTTTGTTATGGGTTTGTTAATATATTGTACAATGTTCACAATAGTATAACAGGGAAAAACCTAAACTGTCAAAATGTAAGAATTCATTTAGAGTTCATTTAGAAAAATGGCATAGCAGTATTTGGAAGCTTTTTGCTTGCTACTGACACTGCATGCAAACTCTGTGTAAAGCAAAATAGCTTTTTGTGAAACACCCAACGTCCAACTGTAAGCACATCTAGTCCTTCAAATTCAGTGCTTTTGACCCTCTGCTACTGTGTTGTTGATAGAATTTTGGCTAGTGAATTTCAATTAGCCGGAAGGGAGCCAGGAAAAATGTTGCTAGATGGGCCAGGGTTGAAGGATAAATCATAAGCAACTTTCTTTAAAGTCCTATCAAAATTTGATTGTGTGGGATTTTTATATGATAACATTGACATCAGTAAATGTATATAACAGCAAATTAATTTAAAAAAACACTATCAATTTTCACTATACAGTACTTAAAAGATTTTATAAGCATTCACATGTTTTGTGCATGAAAATTATAAAGGTTTCTTAACCTTACAGTAGACTATTTAAAGAATTCCCAGAATGCTTGTTTCAATATTTATTATAACATCTAAATACTGGGTTAGTTATTCATTAAATGATTTGCTTACATGCTTTTATTGATTTTAAAATAAATTAGACTGTGTATGGATTACAATTATTAATATGAAATAAAACAGATGCTGCGGCAAGGCACTGAAAACCAGTGGTAATCCTATTAGACAGTGTTATTGATGCTTTATCTACATGGTACACTGCGCTATCCTACTCAAAGGATTTTTTCCCCTATATCTGATTAAAGTACAGTTCCATTCAGCTATGTTGTTTGGTTTGTATTCTGAATAATGTTAGAAGAATCGGATCCGCACACACATGTTCTTGCAGTTGGGGGGATTCCCCTTTTATTTTCACCAAAGATTCAACGTTTCGGGGGGAACAATCCTCCCTTCATCAGGATAATCTTATAATCAATGTGTACACACCTTTATACCCAGTAACTCCACCCACAGTGATGCCATCAAATACATTTAACCCAAACAAGTCCACTTAGTAGTCCGTAGTGCAATTCCCTACAGTATAATCATTTCAATACAATCAAATATCATAATTACTCACAGATAGTTGAAATTATTTCTCAGTATACCCCAAAAGACCCTATTATCTGTGAAAACAAGAAAAAGAGAATATAAGCATCCTCTACTCATTTAAAGGGAATATTAACAAACACTTGTTAAAAAAATTCAATGTTAAAAACATCTGTGAAAAAGGATATTTCTCATAAATAATTTTTTTCATAAAAAACATGTCAGGCTAAAATTCTCATTGAGGCCCTTTGGATACAGTGTCTTAAGTTTCCATATCCAAAAGGCCTCACGTCTTAACAAAGACTTTTTATCTGCATTACCTGCAACATTTGTAACCTTCTCTAATATCTTTAATTTTTGAACAAGTGTTTGTTAATATTCCCTTTAAATGAGTAGAGGATGCGTATATGCTCTTTTTCTTGTTTTCACAGATAATAGGGTCTTTTGGGGTATACTGAGAAATAGTTTCAACTATCTGTGAGTAATTATGATATTTGATTGTATTGAAATGATTATACTGTAGGGAATTGCACTACGGACTACTAAGTGGACTTGTTTGGGTTAAATGTATTTGATGGCATCACTGTGGGCGGAGTTACTGGGTATAAAGGTGTGTACACATTGATTGTAAGATTATCCTGATGAAGGGAGGATTGTTCCCCCCGAAACTTTGAATTTTTGGTGAAAATAAAAGGGGAATCCCCCCAACTGCAAGAACATGTGTGTGCGGATCCGATTCTTCTAACATTGTTGTTTCTGAGGGACCTTGCCAGGCCTACGGACATCCAGCACCACGTTAAGCAGTGTGAGTAAACTGTGGGAGTGCAGTGATAAAAGTAATTGAACTCATTGTATTCTGAATAATTCATAAAGGTATTTATATACTAAACAGAGAGTGATAGAGAACCATGGCCAAAAAGAACCAGCTGGTCTAATCAGGCAGTAGTTGACATTAGTTATATTGTTATGCAATAACTGGCAATAAACCATACCGCAGCAATTGTATACTGTAGGCTTTAGGTATGTTAAAATATTCTGTAAAATGTACATCAAAATACTATGTAGTTGTCAGTATCCTGGCATATAAGAGAATTCTGAAGGGAACTTCAGTTTCCAAGCCAAGTACTATTGGCACCCTATACTGCTAACTCAGTGATTTTCAACCTTGTGCCTCCAGCTGTTAAGAAACTACAAGTCCCACAATGCATTTGCCTGACTGTGGCTGTCAGACTCTTTCATTGCATTGTGGGACTTGTAGTTCCTTAACAGCTGGAGGCACAAGGTTGAAAATCACTGTGCTAACTACTATTACAATACTACTTAGCATGGGACCCTGAATACCCACTCACCATCCTCTCTCCCTGCCAATCGGTTATACCCCCAGTCTGACAGAAGGACCACAAGGGATGTAAAGTAGTCTAACACAGACTGTATATTAATCTGTACAAGTGGATCAATTTGAAATATGATTAAGTACTAGTTTTTTATTTTTCTATAGATTTTTTTAAAAGAAAGTTAAGGTACAAAGCACATGGGGCTGATTTACTAAAAGTCGAATTTCGAAGTGAAAAAACTTTGAAATTCAACCATCAATTTTTTTAAGGCTGTATTCGATTGAAAATGGACCTATTTTGATCAAATAGGTCTGTTTTCGATTGAATAAAAATCGTTTGAATCGTTCAAATGCACCAAATTTAACCAAAATCCTTCAAATTCATAGAACTTAGAAAAAATTTTCAGGACAGGTTCCAGGAGGTCCCCATAAGCTACAATGCCAATTCGGCAGCTTTAAGGTGGCAAATAGCTGAATTCAAAGCATTTTAAAGAGACAGAGAATTAAAAAAAAAATGTATATTTAAATCGAATTTTGGGCTATTCGATAGTTGAAGTAGCCCAAAATTACTGTGAAATTTTAATTTTTAAAATAAGAATTTTATTCAAATTTTCACTACGACCCGTAGTAATCTGCCCCTTAGGGACTGATTTACTAAGCCTCAAATTTCGAAGTAAAAATTTCGACCATTGAAGTGGAATACTTCAACTTCGACTATCAAAGTCGAAGTATTTTTCAACAAATTTGGCTATCCTGCGATCAAAGTAAAATTGTTCAATTGTACGTTAAAATCGTTAGAATAGTTTGATTCAAACAAATTTTGTATACAATCGAACGATTTTACTTTGATAAAAAAAACTTGGTCTAATGGTCTAAACCAGTGATTTTCAACCTTGTGCCTCCAGCTGTTAAGAAACTACAAGTCCCACAATGCATTTGCCTGACTGTGGCTGTCAGACTCCTTCATTGCATTGTGGGACTTGTAGTTCCTTAACAGCTGGAGGCACAAGGTTGAAAATCACTGGTCTAAACATTCCCCATAGGCTAACATAGCACTTTGGCAGGTTTCATTTGGCGAAGTATTAAAATTGAAGAGACAGAACTTCCATTTTCGAAGTCAAAGGATTTTACTATTCAATCGCTCGAATCGAATGTTCGAAGTTTCCCACTCGATGGTCGAATTATCCAAAAAAATTACTGTGAAAATTTTACTTTTTGAATTCAAATATTCACTTCAACCCTTAGGGGCAAATTTACTATTACTCCCAGAAATTAGCTCAACCAAATTCGCAATTCGACCATCAAATACATATCGAATTGTTTTAGGCAATCATTTTGCTCGATATCCGATTTCTCGATGAATTTGTACGATCGGAAAATCGTGAAATTTCCTTCGAGAGTCCGAAAAATTTGTACTATTTGAATGATCGAACGATACGATCATATGAATGGTATTTGAGCAGGACTTAGCCACAGAAGCCTATGGGCAGCTTCCCATAGGCTTCTATTACAATTCATTAGGTTCAATCTGGTGAAGTAGGCAGTCGAATAACTTTAAAATTTTAAATCCTTCGATCATCGAATGGTCGAATTATTGAATATCCGATCATTCAATCTATTTGATCTATTCGATCTATTCAATGATCAAAGAGGCCAAATTTTACTATTTGGCCTCAATTTCACGAAAAATTTGTACGATCGTTGTTCGATCGAACTTCGATCATTTCACATGAAATTAGTAAATTTGCCCCTTAGTAAATCAGCCCCTGTGTGTATTTAACTTAGTTAGTAACATGATAGGGTTGAACGCTACTGGTAGATTTTTTTAGGCTACATGAGACCCCCGGAATTAATTTTTACCTGTTGCCTTTATCTCAGTGATACAGTAGCTTTGCACACTGACAATGGGATTAACCTTTCAGTTCCTGGTTAGTGATGGGCGAATTTATTCGCCAGGGTCGAATTCGCGGCGAATTCCCGCGATTCGCCGCTGGCGAATAAATTCGCGAATCACCAGCGAAATTTCGGCAAGCGAAATTTCGCCGAAGAAACGAGTCGCGCGTCGACTCCACTACTATTTCTAATAAATATCATTACTATAGCCAACATTGCATTGCAATCTACTGTATGTAATGGAATTATAGTTTTCTTGCTTAGATAGCATTTGATGTCTCTCTTATTTTTTCTGGTTCTCTAGGTGAAAAAGCTACAGTGAAAACAATCCATTTGACAGAAAATGTATATTTGGCATGAGGCTTAGCCACAGCTTCTTGCTACATTTCAAAATACAAAAAGGGGGTTTGTGTGTGCACTTCTCTTAAAATGTGTTTAAAGGAATTGTTCAGTATAAAAGTAAAAACTGGGTAAATGGATAGGCTGTGCAAAATAAAACATGTTTTCAATATAGTTAGTTAGGCAAAAATTTTATGTATAAAGGCTTCAGTGACTGTAAGTCTAACAGAACAGAACACTACTTTTTGCTTTTCAGCTCTCTTTTGTTTACACTGACTGGTTACCCTGGTTGCCAGGCAGTAACCAATCAGTGACTTTAGGGAGTGCCACATGGGACATAACTCTTGCTTTTGAATCTGAGCTGAATGCTGAGGATCAATAGAAAACTCACTGAACAGTTATGTCCCATGTGGCCCCTCTTCAAGTCGCTGACTAACTCAGATTTAGAGAGCTGAAAAGCAGGATGTTGTGTTGTATTCTGTTATGTTAGACATCCAATCACTCCAGCCTTTATACATTACATTTTTGGCTAACTAACTATATTAGAAACATTTTTTATTTTGCACAGCCTATCTATTTACCCAGTTTTTATTTTTACCCTGAACTGTTCCTTTAAATACAATGGAAGTGCTACTGATTTGGCCAATTAATCAATGCACATTCCATGGTCCCCTGTCTCATGAAAATTTCAGTAAGTGCATGTGTTTACAAAAACAGTAGATTTTAGTTACAAAGTTATGATCATAAAGATTATAAGCCACCATACCACATTAATGTAAACCCTGTACAGAGCATTGATTAATTGGGCAAATCAGTAGCACTTTCATTGTACTTTTAACTTAGCCTTTTGAGCACTCCCACAACCCCAACTTTTGCATTTTAAATTTCTGGAACCTGCAATTTTTTTTATTAATTTGGACCTCATACTTGTTATCTAGTAAATTATAACTACATTTTGGCTGGGCTGGGAATGATGTTATTTATATACAGAACTAGTGATGGTCGAATCTTCCGCGATTCGCTTCGCCTAAAGATTCGCGAATTTTTCTAGAAATTCGCGAATCGGCGAAAAATTTGCGAAACGAGTCACGGGACGCTTTTGATGCGCGTCGCGTCAACTTTGACGCGCGTCGTGTCGTTTACGGCGCATAGCGTCGTTTCCGACGCCCGTCGCGTCATTTTTGGCGCGTCGCGTCAAAAACGACGCGCGACTCGTTTTTTAGGCGAAATTTCGCTTGGCGAAATTTCGCAGGTGATTCGCGAAATTCGGCCCTGGCAAATAAATTTGCCCATCACTATACATAACTTTCCCATGCTTTGATCTTGTTAAGACATTTGCTCAGTGAGCCCTGTAATGCTGTTAAGAAGCTAAGCTTATGGTCATTGAAAATGATCACATCATTAGCAGGAAGTGAGGTTGCATCTATCATAAAAGCTGATGCTCTAGATTTAATTAGGAATTCATTTTGATGCAGCAAAGAGCATTTATGGTGAGTCAGCAGAAGGAAAGATGGTGGCAAATTTGTAGACAAAGATCACAAGAGTTATGGTGCTTTTGAGCTTGTACAGAGCCTCTAAATACAGGTATACTGTATGGCAGGACATGTTTAAAACAATTATTTTTTAAGCTTTTGTTCATCTTTAAACATTTAGTAAACCATCTGCACAGATTTAGGCTAACTTGAAGGAAAACTGCTAATGAATATTTAGCCAACAGATAATTTTATATCATATTAAGTGGCCTATTAAAAAATCAAACCATACTGAAATAAAGATATTAGTAAATATTGCACTTTTATCTCTTTTATCCTGAGCCACCATGTTATAATATTCTCTGTGTTCTCTCAGAGATCACATGACCTGAAATAATCCAGCTCTAACAGGAAGAAGTGTGGGAGTAAAATTCAAAAGTTTGTTAATTAATTGGCTCATGTGACCTAACATGTATGTGTGCCCTTGGTTTGTTAGTGTGCACTGTGAATCCCAAGGGGTGGCCCTTAGTACTTAAAATTACCCTTTTCTATTTAGGATTAACCAATGGCACATACTACTAAAGTAGTATATTTTTATGAAAATGGTTTACTAAATAAAGCAGGATTTACATATCAGCTGTTTTTTGCTATACATTTTTAAAGAGGCCTTAAACTGTAGAGGAATAGTCTGAGCTTTCTGGTTAAATTGTTTCTGATAGATCCCATAGACATACTGTATACATGGCCTGTTTTCCCATATATATATAGATTTTTTAATCTTTCTGTACAGTGTCCATTTAAACCGTACCTATCACCCAGACACAAAACAAATCCTTTTCAAATTAAAAATTAAATCCCAACTCTGTTTTTTATTACAGCATTCATAGCTGTTTTAAACACATTTAAAATCTCAGCTGTCAATAAAATATTGCCTGCCCCTCCTTAATGCCTTAGGCATAGAGGTGGGGCAGGCAATTACCTTCCCTTTCCATTCAGCACTTACTAGACGTCACTACACTTCCCAAATTCCCTCATTCTCTTCACATTCCCTCATTCCCTTCACATTCCCCCATTCTCTTCACCATTTAATTGTGTAACCAGGGCATGGGAATGGACATCAGGTAACCCATGCTGGTGCACAAATAAGATTTTGAGATGATGCAAGGCTTGCACCCCGAAAATTAATACTTGAGCAACAGATAGTTTTCTATCAAATTAAGTGACATATTAAATAATCTTACCAAACTGGTATATATATTCAAGTAAATATTGACCTTTTACATCTCTTGTCTTAAACCACCATTTCATGATGGTCTCTGTGCTGCCTCAGAGATCATATGACCAGAAATATTTCAACTCTAACTATAACAGGAAGAAGCGTGGAAGCAAAAGACAGAACTCTGTCCTTTAATTGGCTCATGTGACATAACTTTATAGTTTGTTTGGTGTGTTAGTGTGCACCGTTGAATCCTAGGATCCCAGGAGGCTGTCCTTATTTTTTAAAATGGCTGTTTTCAATTTATGATTACCCATTGGCACATGCTACTAAAAAAGTATATTTTTATGAAAATGGTTTATTTACATGAGCAGAGTTTTACATTTGAGTTGTTTTATGCAATATCTTTTTATAGAGACCTACTTTGTTTGGGGGTATAGTTTTCCTTTAAATAACAGTCTCCACAAAATGGCTCCTGCTTTCTTGCTATAATTATAAATTCCCAGGCCAAAGGAAACAAGATTCAAATAATTTATGCAGCGTAATTAAAGTTCATTTTGCTTGATAAAGTAGGATTTGAAATAATTTTTTAGGTGACAGGTCCCCTTTAAGGACATTGTCAGGCCAAATGGTTCTTTGCAGTTTGTAATGAATGCATGTAAGCAAAGCCCATAGAGTATACATTCGTGAAAGCCGGATTGACCAGGACAATGATGATATTTTCAAATGGGCACTATTTGCTGTACAAAATAAGGTCGGAGTATTTTATGGCTGTATCTACCATGAGCAATTTGAAAAATGTCCTGCTAACAAAATGTCATACAACCCATAAGTCCATGCAGTTCACTGCAATAAAATCCATTCAGTTTTTATTATTATTATTTCAATGTCTTTCCAGATTTGCTGACAGTTTATAAAGTGTTATTTGAAGAAAATTGAATTCCAGTTCTCTGTGTTAATACAAGCTATACAACTGGGCTCTGCACTGACTTCCTCTTTTATTTAGCTGATTCTTACTGAAATCTGGTATTAATGCAACTTTACACTCTGAAGAAGAAATTATTTCTATTGCTGGCTGCCACTTTTCTTCCAATTTGCACAAAACCTACCAAGAAATTGCTGTGTCTCTTGTTGTGGAGAAACTACAAATGATAGATTTTATTCCCCTAAGCTTTTTCCCCTTATACTGCAGTTAGATGTTATAGTTGTGAACATTTCTAGTGTCTTACTACTTTTTTTTTACGCTTTTATGTTCAAAGGTACCTGGTAAACCTTAAGAAGATAAAATACAATTGAAGACAGGTCAATCCTTTCTATACTTTTAAACTTGTATTTTATTTCAGAAGGATAAAATGTATTGGAATCTGTAAACAAAAGCCAAATTGTAGTTAGTACTTTACGGACTTTTCTAGCTGATTAAATTGTTTACTTAGTATGGACTGCACAATATTATGTAATGGTTTTGCTACTAATGAAGATGCTTTCAAGTCCAATCATTACACAGTTTTAATTTCCTTAAACATAATTACAAAAGCATTTGAAGATTATTCCTGAATTCAAGTGTTTATTATAAATATATATATATATATTCAATAAATACTCCGCACTCCAAGGTCTTGTATTAGATGCAAAAAACGTATGATTTATTCCCTCAACGTTTCGGCA
>CM044433.1:124196711-124217540 GCA_024363595.1 Xenopus borealis | reverse complement strand
TGCAGGCTTAATTATCAACATGTGTGAGTTCTCACTAGTGTTGTGTGGTGTTTGTAACTATAATCTATAATCCCCTGAAATACCCCAACGTGTTCACTACTTTTTCAAAGTCTGTGAGTGTGTGATCTGGTTAACAAATTTGCCTGAGCAAATGCTCAAAAGTGCGACTAATGCATTGATTGTATACCATTCAGTACTTTGAGAAAGGCCTTGGAGGAGGCCGAAACGTTAGTCGCTTACAATAAATACTTTTTTATTTTATATAAGACCTGAGAGTGCGGACCTTTTTTCTTGGATAAGGGTTGCCTTTTTTGGACACTGCACCCGGGCATACTGGGTCTGTGTGTCGTGAGTGCCGGCTCCTTGCTGGATGTCTATATATATATATATATCTCCACACAATAGCCAGCACTCACGAAAAACTTTTACATTTGACTGGGTGCAGTATCAAAACAACAATTACCAAGCAGCAAAGGAAGATCCGCACTCTCAGGTCTTAAAAAAAAAATATATATAGTTGTTTTAGTTTTAGGTACAGGACTGACATTTCGGCCCCCACTGAGGCCTTTCTCAAAGTGAGTCCTGTACCTATAAATAAAACAACTACATATTTTTTTAAGACCTGAGATATATATATAACATATGAAAAAAACTATAGCTAGGTGAAAAGCAATATGGATGGATGTTATTTACATGGGAAAGCTGAAAGGGTAATTTGTTTCAATTGTGTTTTCTATTTGTGGTGGGATTAGAATAATTGTCAAATCAATGAAAGGGACTGGGGATGATGCATATATTTTAATACATAGTAGTGTATGTTTACTGGAGAAGAATTGCTTGTCAGTGATTTGAAAAGCTGAGCTGACATTAAATTCAAGGTAGTTTTTTAAGACTCACTATTATTGCTTCAGACGCATGTTTAAGTAAAGAGTTCAAGTAAATGCTTTAAAGTGACTGCAACAGAATGGTTGGTTCATTTGCATAACAGTAATAATATTGCAAAAATGTGGTTTTGTGCCCTTCTGGTATCATTAAAATTTTATAATAATTTCTTTGTACCCAAGAATATTTGTACCAATATTTTAGTCCATGTTCAGCTATGTAAACATTTTAGTATTTAATGCTTGTTGTTTATTATTGTTATGTACCAAAACTTATTTACTGTAGCTATTTAAAATGTTTTAGAAACTGGGATTTTTCAGTACAATAAAATATGTTCAGTCTGGGAGGCAGATTTACAAAGGATTATTTGGATGAATCGATATAAGTGAGGGCACAATGAGATGAGTTTTGGCTTTGAACTCTAAACTATGTTTATTTCTGGAGGGATGCTTTAAAAATCTTCTATTATAGCTTCTCCGTAGGTTCAATCTGGCGAAGTAGGCAGTTGAATATCTTTAAAATTTTAAATCCTACGATCATCGAATGATCGAATTATCGAATATCCGATCATTCGATTTATTCGATCTATTCGATATTCGATGATCGAATAGGCCAAAATTCACTTTACAATTTCACGAAAAATTTGTATGATCGTTATTCGATCGAATTTCGATCTCTTCACGTGAATTTCGTAAATTGGCCCCTTACTGTAGAGTTTAGTATCACAGTAGCCTTTGATATTATTTCTGTCTAAAAAAATCATCCAAGCCCCTCTTAAAAACATCAACAGAATCAGCCATCACAACATCACCCGGCAGTGCATTCCACATCCTCACTGTGAAGAACCATCTCTGCTGCTTCAAATGAAAGTCCTTTTCGTCTAGTCTGAAGGGGTGGCCTCTGGCACAGAGATCCTCTTTATGGGTAAAAAAGTCCCCTGATATTTGTCTATAATGTCCTCTAATGTATTTGTATTCACCTTTTTTCCAGAGAAAACCACCCCAACTTGGACAGTCTACCCTCATAATTTAAGTCTTCCATCCCTCTAACCAGTTTAGTTGCACGTCTCTGCACTATCTCCAGCTCATTTATATCCCTCTTAAGGACTGGAGTCCAAAACTGCACTGCATACTCCAGATGAGGCCTTACTATGGATCAATAAAGAGGTATAATTACATTTTCATCCCTTGAGTTTATGCCCTTTTTCATGCAAGACAGAACTTTATTTGCTTTAGTAGCTACATAATGACACTGACCAAAATAAGGCAACTTGTTATCTATAAGAACCTCAAGATCCTTCTCATTTAAGGAAACTCCCAACACACTGTCATTAAGTGTATAACTTGCATTTATATTATTTTTGCCAAAGTGCATAACCTTGCATTTATCAACATTGAACCTCATTTTCCAGTTTGCTGCCCAGTTTCCCAACTTAGACAAATCAGTCTGCAGAGTGGCAGCATCCTGCATGGCACAACTTAGTATCATCTGCAAAAATCGAAACCGTACTTTCAATGCCCACATCCAGGTCATTAATAAACAAGTTGAAAAGCAAGAGACATAGTACAGATCCCTGTGGTACCCCTCTAACAACACTGGTCCAATTAGAAAATGTTCCATTTTACCACCACTCTTTGTAGTCTATATTTTAGCCAGTTTTCTATCCAGGTACAAATACTGTGTTCCATGCCAACATTCCTTAATTTAACCAGTAACCTTCTGTGTGGCACTGTATTGAATGCTTTAGCAAAGTCTAAGTAAATCAGATCCACTGCCATCCCAGAATCGAGGTCCCTGCTTACCTTCTCATAAAAAGAAATTAAGTTAGTATGGCAAGATCTATTACGAATGTAGGGACCCAGAGATTCTATACAGCATCTATGGAGTTAATCCCCTACCTTTATTATATCATTTGTTATTGGGTGTAAGCACCTGTAACAGTTCTTACCAACACCTTTAGTTATTGGTCAAAGGGTGCAATGACCACTCCCTGCTATAAGGCTTTATAATGTGTGTGAGGCCTCTGCCTCTTTGGCTCCTGGTGTCTGATCTGCTAGGTGTTCCCATTGAGTCTGGGATCACCAAGGCTCCAGTAAAGCCGTGTGCCCTGAAGGAACCTTACCTTCAGAGACTGAGTCAGGAACCAGGCAATCCTGTGAACAGGTTAGTTATCACTAGAGTAGATCTTTCATAGATTCTCTAGTAGAGTGAGATAGCCATTGTTATATAGTATGAACAGCTCTGGTTCCATCAAGGAGTGATAGCAAGAAGTGATTTTCCTACAAGGCTTCCCCGTATGCCTTTAGTGCAGGGGTTTAGAGTGGTTAGGGATTAGGCCTCAGCAGCAGCTACCAGTTCCTACGTTGATTTCCCGATCCCCACACTGGCAGGAGGTATGCTTTGATGAGGAATTGATGTACCCGTGACTATTCTGCCTTATGGGATGACAAATCTGCATTTTTACTGTATCTGCTCTGCTATCTCTCCTCCTCGGTGATATGCTACACCTGCACCAACTCGTGTGTGAGTAAACCTGTGGTTCATTGTCTTGTGCATACAGTATGCAACTACAGCATTTAATTTGTATACAGTAGTCTGTCTATTTGTGTATTTTATACATCTTAACTTAAAGGCAGAGCTTCCACTTAGTGAAGGCCCTGCCCTGCTGTGTAGTGTCACAGTGTAACCCATGCTCATCTACTAGCTGGACATTTAAACTAATTTGTGCTGCATAGCTCAAAAAAGCATTACACACATAAAACCATGCTGGCACAAACTCATAGTATTGTTATTTGCTATGAAGTCCAGTGTCCTATCCTTTATTAATCTTTCGAAAAGCGTTCCTACCACCAACGTCAGTCTAACTGGCCTATAGTTTGTGGCTGAGAATGGGATCCCTTTCTGAATAGCGACACCACATTAGCAATTCGCCCATCTCTTTGCACCATGCCAGACCTAAATGAATCCTGAAAAATTAAGTAGAGAGGTGTGGCTAAACTCGCTAAGTACTCTTGGATGAATACAATCTGACCCTGGACCTTTACCTATTTTAACATGTTCATGTCTCTTTTGAATTTCATCATGAGTGAACCATGCATCATTAGATGTATTACTAGAATTGAGACTATTAATAAGGAAACCTTCATTAGCTGGTTCCTCATTTGTGTAGACAGACAAAAGTATGCATTCAGAATCTTAGCTTTTTGCTTGTTCTCATCAACCAGCTGACCCCCCCCCCCTCTAATAATAAACATATTTAAAAAATAATTTTGGATTCTTTTTACTGCTTACTGCAATATCCTTTTCCATATCGATTTTAGCTTGCCTGATCAAAGTTTGCACGCCTGAAATTCAGTGTTTTAGTTACTCCCTTATAGAATTGCCTCTGCAACAGAATCTCAAAGAAGACCATGTTATGATCACTATTCTCTAAATGCTCACCCACACAAATGCTAGAGATGAGTTCAGTATTATTAGTTATTATTAGATGCAAAAGAGAGTTATTCTTAGTAGGTTCTTGAACGAGCTGGTATAAAAAATTGTCATTTAGCATATTTACAAACCTACTAGCTTTATCTGTCTTGGCAACCCCATTACCCCAGTCAATGTCCGGATAACTGAAGTCACCCATAATAATAACTTGAGCTAGTTGTGAAGCCGCTTCTATTTGTAAGAGTAGCTTGGCTTCATACTCATCACTTATACAAGGTGGTTTATAGCACACTCCAATGATAATTTTTTGTAACCTTTTGCCCAGTCAAAATTTCTACCCAGAGGGATTCCACATCCTCACTAGTGCCAGCAATGGTTATTTCTTCAGTGCATTACTTCAATTCAGGCTTTACATACAAACACATTCCTCCACCATTTTAATCCCTCTGTCCCTCCTAAAAAGGGTGTAACCATTTAAATTCACACTCCAGTCACATGTTTCATCCCACCACATCTCAGTGATACCAATTATATCATAATTCCCATTTTACCTGACAAAATTTGTGCAATTAACAGCATACACCGGAGGTTACTATTTTTACTATTTAAATGTGCATTACTTTGAGGAGACTTATATGTTTGTATTAGTCTGTTTTCCTTGTAACAGAGGGACCTCCTTAGCTGGTAAACTGTATGCCCCCTCACAACCTGCATTGATTTGATAATAAATATCTGGTAAGGTGGGCTTGTGTCAAATAATCTAAAATTAAATGAATTACACATTTGTCTCAGGTAATGTATAACTATGTACACTCATAAAGTAGTTCATTGCTCACACTGGTGAAATTTTGCTATTGCTCTCTTGTGCAAGGGACATTTAGACCTCTAGTAAAGAAATGCATGTATGTATAAGAAAATATAAGTGAAAGAACAGCAGAGCATGGGAAAACAATATATGCTCAGTAATTTGTGCTTTTACATATTTTATATTTGTCTTGGGTAAGTTGTCTTCATATCAGTGTGCTTGTTTTTGGAGGCATGTTGGTGGAACTGCACTTTACTTTCCTAATGAGTGGACAGCATAGGCAGGATCAAGAAAATATATATAAGAAAAAAGGAGAAAGAAAAGCAGAAAAGGAAACAAAAATAAAAGGTTAGTAGTATGTTGCTTTTACATGTTATGTTTATATGCATGCATAATGTGGTCCTTTGCCCTGACCTCTGTTCAAAGCAATGCAACTGATAAAGGGGCAGATTTACTAAGGGCTGAATTTCGATTTTAAAAAACTTCAAAATACGACCATCACATTTTTTAAAGGCTATTTTCAATCAAAAATTGATTGAATAGGTCAGTTTTCAATCAAATTAAAATAGTTTGAATGCATTGTTCGATTTGAACGATTTTGGAAAAAATCCTTCGAATTTCCAGAGCTTAGAAAATATATCTGTAAAAGTCCTAGGAGGTCCCCCATAGGCTAAAATGGCAATTCCGCAGCTTTAAGGTGGCGAAGTGGCGAATTCAAATTTAATTCAAATTTTCACTTCAACCCTTAGTAAATGTGCCCCTAAGTGTCAGCTGTTTGTGTTGTCTTATGGTTGCAGTCACAGTGCATGTCTCCATTTTGCTGGAAAACAGCCACTGTATAGTTTCTTGCATCTTGGTTCTTATGTATACTGTATAATGAATGTGATATATTTTATGAATACAATTTATGCCTCTCTGTATAATACCCACTGTGTCTCACTATGCACAGTATGCTTGGAGTGCCAGTACCTGCTGACTCTCATTTTATATAATTCTCTATATAATGTGTGTGGGGTGTGGATACACTGTTATTAACTGTATATAATAATGTACTTGGGGTTACAGTTACTACCTATTACTGCCTACTGTGTATCATGTATTTCTATCAAATCTGGGGTTCACGCCTTTATCAGTTTACTGCAGTGGGTTCTGGCATGCCTGGGGTTAATGCTGATTTTCCATAATCATAGGGGGTTATTGGCATTTCTGGGGTTAATTACATCTATTTTCTATTGCAGTTGCTAGCATTTATGGGTTAACACTGATTATTTATTTTCTACAGTGACTACTAGCAGAATGGCTCAGTACTTGTGTTGCAAATGGCACTGGTGTTGCTGCGCTAGTGAACCCAACACAGTCCACCAGCAATCAACATGTCACATTTATACCAACCAGGGATTTATGTAAAATAAAACCTATTGCTCATGAAATGTTTTCCAGGTTGGTATTAATGTGATCTGCTGTTTGCTTTTTGACTAAGTTGTTGAGTAGTTAAACATGGAAATAAGAAAGTATTGGTGGGTGAGGGTTATTATAATGGTAGGTGTGGATTAAATGTGTGGGCGGGCCGCACTGCACCTACCATCCCTCCACTTTTTTGATCCCAATTGAAGCATTGATCAGGAGTGCCTCACAGCCTGTACTGATCAAAACAGTGGCAGACTGAGGGTGTGGGGGTTCAAGTGATTGTGCTCCACTTACGTGCCCTGCATCACCTCAACTCACTTATCCAATGGAAAGCAGGGAAGTGGGTGCCTGTATAAGTTGAACTATCTAGAACTCTGCTGACAAGCAGGAAGGATGGGGGTTCCCTACCCATGGTGCAGACCCCCCTCCAGACTATTAGCATAGAAAGAAAGTGGGGCCAGTAAGGATAAATCACATTTATTGCACTGCCTTGTGGTTGTTTAACCCTTTCGTTGCCTTAATGTGCAAAGTTGCAATTGTGCCGTCTGCTATAAATGCATGTAATTGCCACTGTGCCATCCTTCTATAGTTCTGGGGTATTTATATATGAAACTGCCATTTTGTCTTCCTTCTATAGTTCTGGGGTATTTTTATATGAAATTGCCACTGTGCCATTCTTCAATTGTTCTGGGGTATTTACTGTATATATGAAATTGACACTTTGTCATCCTTCTATAGTTCTGGAGTAATTATATGTGAAAATGTAACTGTGCCATCCTTCTATAGTTCTGGGGTATTTATATCGGAAATTGACACCTTGCCATTCTTCTAAAGCTCTGGGGTATTTATACATGGAATTTCTACTGTACCAGCCTTTTATGAGTTCTAGGGATATTATACATGACATTCTCCCACTATTTTGTGCAGAGGGGGGGCCCTAAAAAAATTGCAGGGGGGTCCTGGCATCCAAAGTTATACCACTGGCTGTGAGAATCTGACTGATGAAGGCTTGGGTGTGTTTGCCCATGTTATGAAATGGTTGGCCCAAGAGAAACATTGATATCTCTTTGAAGATTGGATGTCCCAGAAGCTGGCTCAGAAGTGTAGCTACTTTAGTCCATATGGGTTTGTTAAGTGGACAGTCCCAGAAAATGTGCAGTAGGTTGCCTTTTTATTAAAATTTCTCCAACAGGTAGAGGGGCAATTTGGGAAAACAATATGGAGTTTGTCAGGGACATGGTACCAAAACATGAGTAGTTTGTAAATGCTTTCTCTTTGTGTTGCACATCGCTATCTTTTTGGCATTATTTCTAATTAAATTTTATTCTGTCTAAAGGTGGCCATACATGGGCATATCCACTCATTTGGAGATGTCACCTTTCCACCTTGATCACATCAAAATGATCAGATCACAAAGCCAGGAATGCAGATTAGAGGACTGTATGAATCAATGCAGTCCTCTATCTGACAGGATTTTTAAACCTGCCTGATTGAAATCTGGCTGATTTTTTGGTCGAATAATGGTCGGGGAAGCCTGTAGGCGTGTGATTGAAAATTCCAAAATAATTAATTCCAATGTAACTACTAATTATTTGAATAATAGCATATTTTTTATTGTTTCTGAGCTAAACCCTCTTTTGTTATTTGTGTTCCCCTACAAATTAGCTTGTACACAGAATCAATCTAAATGGCTTTATTGGCCTTCAATGATTACATTTTTTGTCTCTGTCCACCTTGTTTGTAAAAAAATGTTGAATGCTACAGTATATCCTTTGTTACCATCATTGACCAGAAAAATGGGAAATAACTGTGCATCTACATGTTTATTGTTATTTATTGTTACTTATTTCTCTCTTTTGGCTTTTAGCTTTCATTATATCATTCGCATCATAAACCCCTGGCTGATACAGGGATTGTAGCAACAGAAAAATAAGTAAATGGCAAACTAAAAAAGTGGAGATAAAATTTGCAAAATTAAGAATGTTTACAGTGTTTGTCTCCAGAGGCATATTTTAATCTTCTGACAGAAAAGGTAAATTTTTCTGTTCTCCCTGTTAAAGCATTTCTTCTGCCAGTTTATCTTTTAACAGCTGGGGTCCACAAGTTTGACATAATTGGTGTAATCAATCAGAAGTGATCCCTGAACCCAACTCATTCAAAGTCATACTGAGAAAAAATTTACCAATCCATGGCTGCCAGGAATATACTTGCCATCCTAACATACCATAATTTTCTTTTCAATAGATATACTGCTTTACCTTTACTGGTCATTAGTAAGATCTGTGAACTGAAACAGAGGCATGCAGATATCAATTGTTACTTATTGAACAGTATTTGACTGAACATCTGTAGTGTCACTTTCCAATTTTCATACCATTGATAATGCTGAATAGCTTCAGGAATGTGCAAACCTGCAACTCTTCGTCTGTAGTTAAATCAGGAAATGCAATTGCCAGAGTGTGGTGGTATTAATGGATAGCCATGTGAAAATACAGCACTGAGTACTGTATCTGTTTTGTTCTACAGTCAGTAATATGGCCAAAACGGAGCATCACAACAAGCTATAAATAGTGACAAATGGGATCTGCATTTATATCACACCCTTTATATCTATGTTGCACCAATTGTTTCTAAGTCACAGGATTCTTGTCTTTTTAGTTTCTTGCCTTTATCTACTATGTATTGTATATAATACTGAGAAATGCGAACACTCTGTACCTGCAATTTGAATAGCATTGCATGAAACGAAATCCTTGAAAGCACAGTTTATATTTATATTGACAGAAAAATATAACAAAGCAAGTACAGAAGTTGAATTGCAATAACTGCTCATATCTGTTAGAATGCCATCCAATTCAGTACACTTTTAATGGGATGTATATATATAAGACATTCCAGTGTTTAGTTTGCCATCTCTTTTCAAACATCTAAAAGATTGTTTCTCTGTGATCTACTTAGAAATCTTAGAATTCCCTTTCAAGAAACGATTCATGGTTCTTTCCACATTACTTCCTTGACTGTACAGTAAGTTCTTACAATGCACATTTGTTTGCAATCTTACCTGTGGTCTAATTTGATGTGGTAGGGATATGAGAATTGTTACATACTGAAAAGGAAAAGAAGGATGAATATTACTATGAAGTAAGTTCAGAGAGTAACATCCTGAGCCCACAGAAAATGATTGAACTATTTAGCTAACTTTTTTAACTTTCATTGATCATTTGGTTATTGCAGCAATGTAGTGATTGCTAATCCACAATTATAGTAGCAATGGAACAAAATGTAATACCAGAGGATCTCCCTGTTAGCCCACTCCTCAGTGCATCCACTATATATTTATGTGCATTCTGTCATTTTAGTACTGTCTGCATCTAACTGATGTGACATTGGGTCCTGAATGTCAGGTTTTATGGAGGCCCCTAGGAGGCCAAGAATAAGGCCACAAAACAACCACATCACAATGTAAAATCAAGTGTAAAATTGTGTGTAAGAATTTTATGTGATTGTGAAGCTATAAAAATTACGTGTTAGTTTGAAAAATGCCGTGTGAAAACTAACATTGTGAGTGCCGCCGCTTTAGCATTATATACCACTTTTCATGCTGTTATGTAAATAATTATTGTTGTCAAGCCATATACAGCTCTGCACAATATGTTGGTGCTGTAATAATACATACAATTATAATAATAATTCATAAAACACCACCATTTTAAATAGTGCTGTATAATAGGTGTGTATACACTGAACATACAGATTTACAAACAAAAACAACCTGTAATGAATACAAGAGGTAAAGAAGGCCCTGCCCGAACATGCTAATTCTTTAACTGTTTGGTTTAATGTAGCATAAATAATTCATATAGTTGTAGCTATTAGCCTGTTATACAATCAAATCTAATTTTTAATAAAGTTGCTGATGGAATAGATGAGCTCTATGATAAAAAATATGAAAAATATGAAAATATTAAAATTATGTTATCAATTTAATAGCCCATACAAGCACATACACAAGTGACAAGTGTGTGTATATATGTGTGTATTTTCTTGTGTATTTTTAGGTGTTATATTTTATATAGTAGGCCAAATATTTTATTAAAAAAATACATGCAATACAATTAAATTTATCTAGGAATTGTGGAGAAGAACTGGAAAATCAAAGTGACTAAGCGGTAAATTTACTTTTATTCCCCAAAATTAGTTCGACCAAATTCGATATTCGATTAGCATTTGATCGTCGAATGCTAAACAAATAGTTTTAGGCTACCTTTTATTCGATATTCGGTCACTCGACGATCGAATACAAATTTATTCGATCAGTTGAATAATTTATTCGATCAGTCGAATAATTTTTTCGATCAGTCGAATAAATCATTCGATTATTCAAACGATTCGTACGATTCGAACGATCGAAGACTTCGATCTTACAAATCCTATTCGATCAGGACTTGGCCTCAGAAGCCTATGGGCGTGCTCCCATAGGCTTCTATTGCAATTCGGTAGGTCCAATCTGCAATCGAATAAACTTAAAAAATTAAATCCTTCACTGATCGAATGATCGTATGATCGAATATTCGTTCATTCGACTCTATTCGAATGTATTCGATCGTTCGACCATTCGCTATTCGATGATCGAATATGCCAAAATTAGCATTTTCGACCAAACTAATAAATCCTAAGTTCAAAATTCGATCGAATTCGATCGAACTTCGATCTATTCACGTGAATTTAGTACATCGGCCCCTAAGTGTCTTTTGGACACAAAATGTGTCAGGCGAATGGTTCTTAAATTTTGGAAATAAATGTAAGCTTTTTAACCTTTTACAACCTTACTTCCTACTTCACTACTTTTGTGGGTTCCAGGCATGTGCCAGCCTCTTCAAAAGTTTCCTATATTTTTACTTTATCCTGGTTGTACAACAAAATAAATTTATATATAGAGTTATACATGGACTTGTCGCACAGGTTGTGTCATCAGATTCTTGGACTTGGACTTGGTTAAAGTCTGTCTTTTTCTGTCATTGTCATTCAAGTTTCACATTAAAGGAACTACTGCTCACAGTTACAAACTATGGGTTCCAAACATGGGAACATGATGAAACCCCTATTTAGGCTCCTGCCTGCCACTTTCACTCCTGAAAAAGCAATTATATACCATAAGTGCATCTGCTGTGATTTCAATGCATTCACATACTGTATATTTCAGATTGTTAACAATGTTTTTCTGTCAAATTTGTATCTATTGAGTACAGTGATTAATATTTCATTTTTCATTCTTATATTCAAGCAAAATATTATTATACAATTAAAATAATGTTCACAAATGGCTAAATTGAAGATGGGGTTTAAACAGAAATATATTGCTTTCTGTACTTTGCTTTGATATGCTTTCAAGCTTATTCCTAATGAGATAAAATGTTATCCATAAAAGCAGGAATAGATGAGTGAAATGTGTAAGTGGGTTTTATAATGCTAAGTGCTCCAAGTCGGTATTTTTTTAATTATATTTCTCTGTAATCATTATGGAAAAATTTTGCGATGGAGAGTCTAGTGGGTAGTTTATTTTCTAAAGTGTCTTTACAAGGTATCTAGTTCTTTTAAGCTTCAAGTTTTTTTTTTTTTTTTTTTTTTAAATATGAACATTATTTTTTTCACTTTTAGTCTCATTGTATACCTTTCATCGTTCAAATGAATACATGGACCAGAAAATGATTCTCAATATGCTTTTAAAAGTACCTTCCTAGCTGCAACACAAGTTAACATTCAACAATTATATTTTATCTTCTTGTAGAATTGTCAGATGGAAATTGCCAAAATACCATGTACACAATCTGACACAGTCAGTCAGCACAGACGAAAACATAGTAAGGGTCAAGGATAATAAGGCACAATAAAATAAGGCTTGAGCAAGAACCGAGAAGCAGAAGCTATTTTAGACAAGAGTATTATGCAGAACTTTCCTTTTAAGGAGAAAAATCATGGCAAATTCAAAAAGTGCATGAGAAAATTGTGTCTCGGCATCAAAATGTTGCTACACACATGCATACAGCCACCCTGAGACCAGTTCACTGAAAGGTAACTAATTACACCAGTCTCCTAGAATGTCTTACAGGTAGGTTGTAAAGAATAATTTTAAAAATAAACATGTGTGGGTGGGATTATTTAATTCACATAGAAAATGTCTGTAACATACCAGTTAGGCAGTAACCAGGGAGAAAGTTGATTTGGAAAAATCTGCTTCTTCTGTAAAGCAGGAGACTCCAACTAGCCCCTGCAGATGCTCTTTTGGGGTTCCGTAACTTTCTGCTGCAGTTCTAGCTGGTATCTCACTAGTTTCAAAGACCAAACTTCCATACTAGTGGTAAAGGCAAGGTATCAGGCAAAATACAGGCAGGTGGTCTAGGGCTGGCCGAATAGATCAAATGTGCAGAATCAGGAACCAGAAACACACAATGAAACAAGGATTCAGCAGGATTTGAAAACAACCAGAGGACAGCTTGGGCAAGGAGACATTGAGAGGAGAGGCGATTTAGACAGCACCTAAAGCCTTATAATGCACCAAAGTACATATCATGACATTACTGCACATGTACAGTTATGCAGCAGCATCTGCAGAAGTTCATTCATGAGTGCCAGTGCCCAGGGGACCCAGAAAGCACCAGCCAACTGGAGCAAGTAGAGGTAGGAGCATTTAACAATTTCTTTTGGATGGTGCCTCTTAGTCCTGCAAAAGCAGTCTACTTAATAATATAATATTAGAATGGTTTCACAGGTTATCCATTGCTCTATAAAAATAAAAAAATCCCAGCAGTGCACACTGCACAGACGAAATTGTGGTGCACACAGAGTATTCTCTGTAAAAATACATAATATAGTGTTCTACATTTCTCAAACACAGCTTTTCCCTCAAAGATAATTTATGTGCACATGGCCAAATGGAAATTAGAGGGAACATTGCACAGAAGTTCAAAAAAATAAAAAAAATCAGTTTGCAGCCTGTGGTGCAGTAAGCTTCTTGTAATATAATGTTTTTTTCTTAATGCTTGAACAAACAGAACAAATGGGTCACACGCATTTCATGCTGAGTCTGAAAACTCTTTGGGTACTTCAACAATGAAATGATATTGCAAGATATCATGAAAATATCCTCACTTATGAACACATTACTATTGGATTTAATATAACTGTAGTTAAAATGCATAACATTTGTTTAAAAACCTTATGAGCTGAATTTAAGTAACTAGAAAAAAATCAGAAAGGGTATCCATCCTTTATTTCTAGATACTACAGTCAGACAATCATATAAATTTAGCATTTGTACAGTATTATTAGATAAGTTATTTTAAAATGTTCTCAGATTGTTTTTGAGAGTTGTATCTGTCCTTTATTATTCCTTAAACTACTGGTCATTTCTACATGTACAAATTAATCAAGGCTCCCCTCAAGGCAAAGACTCCAGTCCCCAATGTCTTGCAGGTCCTACGATTAACAGGCCTGTGATAATCACAGATGTGTGCAAGTCATTGTGGGAAATGACTATGCAACATGTTTCAATAGTACATCTGTCCAGGACCAGCACATTCAGGGAAAACCAGAGACATGCTTTTTTAATTGCAATTACCTTTACAAATAACTTTAAATTCACTTAAAAAAAAGTGTGTATTTTGGAATGTTGCTTAAAATTACATTTGATTTCATTGTATGTACAGCATATGATTAACTAACATGCTTCCCCAAAAGAAATGTATCCTTTCATAATTCTACCAACCCAATATGTTATAGTTGGCAAAAGGTAAACTGAACAAAACTGTCCAATCAAGAAAACAAAGAATGACTTATATGAATGTCAATCGGCTCTTTACTAAAGTTGTTCAAATAAAAGCATGGGTTAGGAAGGTAGGCAAACCCAAGCAGCTTATAACAATAAAAAGTTTGCAAAATACAATTTACAAGCTAAAAAATAGAGATCTTGTCATCATGTCATTGTATGTCAATTTTGTTTTGCTGAAAACTGTATGTGGAAGACATCAAGCAATTCAGTAGACTCTAATGCAAAATGATCCAAACTTTGGTGGGATGGAAATACTTCACTTGTAATGACACACAATCTCTTGTAGTTTACATTTCCTGACGCATTTCATGTGGTGTGAAAAGTAAAGAAATTTTGCCTGGCAAAAATTCACCGAAAAAAACGAGGCACGCGTCGTTTTTTTGACGCGACGCAACGAAAACGACGAAACGAGTGCCAAAATCGGTGCGACGCACGTAAAAAATGACGCGACCGTGCCAAAAAACTATGCCACGCGTTGAAGTTGACATGCGTCAATAGCGTGACGCGACTTGTTTCGTGAATTTTTTGCCAATTCGCAAATTTCTCTTGGAATTTTTCCGCGAAACTGGGGAGATTCGCCCATCACTATCTGTAATCCTATATATTTCATCATAACCTAGTGAAGAAAGGAGAAGCAGGAAGCTGATTGCTCTGTTGTGCTCTCTGGAAGAACCCCGGGCTGGTGCAGTTTTCTGCTGATAGTAGCGCCGGCCCAGGGCGTGAAGTGAGTATTTATTATCACTTGGGGGCCTAACTTTTGGCACCCACAATTAAATAGGCATTTCCTATTCTCCTTTAAGTGCAACATTTTAGAACCAGTATTAACATTATTACACATTATACCCCAATAGAATGCTTGTCAATTAACACACCAACATGTCTGCCTCCATGCTGGTCACCTTCCATGAAGTGTCAGGTTGGCAAGTGAGAGCAGGCCAACTATAGAACACCATGCTCCTAGGACTGTTATTCCAGGAGATTAACATCCACCTTTTGACACCCATGTGCCAAAACACTGGGGCTAGCCTGCTACTCCTGGCAAGTAACCTAAGTTTTGGCACCCCAAAGTACAGGGCGCCTTTCCCTTTCCTTTAAATTGTTATTTATATGTATTATCTTATTTTACTATGTGTTTTATGAAAGCTGTGGTATGTTTTCATCCCATCCTGGACATCTTTATTGTCTCTGAAAGGGGCAGGGGAGAGATATTACAGTGAGTATGGGAGGGGGCATTGGGCAAAAGCACAGGTTGTTTCTTATTGAAAGGTGGCTACTGGATTGACACAGTCAAGATATCCTAAATTTAAATGTGATATAACGTCATATGTCTTCTTTTGCCTTTGCTCGTTTAAACCTGGGGACATATTTACTAAAATTTAAACTGATGAAACCTGAAAGAACAAAGGGGGAAATTGACTAAGCAGCAAAAATTCGCTAGCGCTGCCTTCGCTAACGTTCGCCGCACTTTGCCAGGCGAATTTTCGCCAGCATTATGCAAATTCAGCGCATTTACGCTAGTAATGCCTAATTGCATATGGCGCGAATTTAAGCGTATAATAGAAGTATATGTTACAGCCACTACATTAAACTACACAAGCCCAGGAAACATTTAATAAATTAAATAAAGTTGTCCTATTGCCCTACATGTGCCCCCTGTATAGTTGAGTTGCCATATGTTAGGAAATGTAGGGGGGAAGGAGGGTAACCCCCCAAAAAAAATCGATCTTTAATAGTCTTCTCACAGTAATGACTTTGTGAACCTTGAAGGTTTAACTTTTAGAAAACACAGTGCCAGGTTTTAGCTCAAGCTATTTGTCCATTTTTGCATGGACACCTAATTGGAAATACATGATACATGAGTTTCAGAACTGACCAGAAATGTAATCAGAAAACATTAACAGAAATAGAAGCTGAAATGTGTAGTCATTTGGACGAATGTGTTATTAAAATGTACCAGGATTGTTTTGGATTTGCTCACATTTCAGAACTCTTTGTACAATGCATAACAATAACAATAAACAGCCAAAATAATAATTGCAAAGAGAAAAAAAACAAAACAAACTATAGGTTAGGTTTTGCTTCTAATTGAATTCTGTTTGTTAAAGCAAAGCAAAGTTATTCATTTTACACATTGTGCACATCATAAACCTTAATTGTGACCGCAATGCAAACACACAGCACACATACAGCACTTCAAAATATCTCTACAGCAAGTGTAAATCTCTTTGCTGAACCTTATTAACAAACAGCAAGCAGACCATAAATTTCAATGTAAATTTCCTCATTAACAACGTCACTGAAAATATAGAAAGCTTAAATCTTTTTAGTGGTTTTCCATTTACAAAAAGTCACCTTGCATTTTGGAATTTAGTCAAACAGAAGGGAATAAAATGGGGAATATAACTGTATCATTTCAGCAATACTGTATGTGGATTGATGTTTAAATAAATTAATGGGACATCAAATAATGATGTGCACTATCTATGTGTGTGGCATCCTCTTTTTCCTACTGCATGTGTCAATCAAACAAGGTGACTGTTTCAGTGATGCCAACAGCATTAAAAACAAAGCAGCAAACACTCAAATACTTTATATACAAGTTCTTACGTAACTTAGATGAAGCGAAAGCTCAGTTTTCAATGTACTCCGACAGGAGAATAAAGTAATTTCCCTGCACCCACAGGGGTTTATTTGCATCTTTACTCATTTCCAAAGTACCTATCTGGCATCCATCACTTGCTGCTCAGGTATGATCTGCTTGGTTTTAGTATTATTAGTAGGAGGTGTTGTAAGTTCTCCAAGCAAGTTATGTGAGGGTGAGTATCTGAATATTGTTTTTAGAGTCAGGATGCTTAGGAAACTTCTAAATCTACTAACCAGCCCATAATGTTATTAAGAGAAATGTGTAAATGAGTATAATAGGAAAAATGGGCTTAATCATGCAACTATGAGTAGCTGCTACAGTAGACCAAGGGTTGTATATGCCAGCTGAACTGATCAGCTGAACTTTATATGTCATGACATTCATGGTTTTAGAGAAAGGGAGTTTAGTTGTGGGTTCAAAAACTTCTAAAACCACTAAATTTCAAACTTTAATAAATAGGCCTCAATGTCTGCTAGCAGGTCTTAAAATATACAATGAGCATATACAGTCTGTATTGTCTACAATGTAATAAACTTGTTAATGAACATTATTAAACTGCAATCTGTTATTTTTTATTTCTCATTCCATTTACACTTAGTACCTACTAGCCACCCACAGATTTTTTTAAAACTGATAAGATTATTTTGCAAGTTGCAAATTAAACAGAATCAATATAGATACAGCACAGTTTATTTGAAGTTACATATATTGGATTGAAAATGACTTTTACATTGGGTTAAAGGTCAGCCAGGATACCACCGTACAGTAATAAAGCAAAATCTATTTTCAGGTCTGAGCTGTAACTTCTGTATATTAAGAGAGGTCAAAGGATAGAAGACAATATATCAAAAACAAAAGTAACCAAGAAATGGCCACTCTTGACAATAACTCTAAAGAGAACCGTGAAAGGAAATAATCAAACCTCTACCATACTATGCATTGAGCAACAGGGCAAATCTGAACCCACTCAAGAAACATACAGTAAGTCATAATTTAATTAATATTTTGTATTTATATGTATATTTGAACTGAACTTATATCTACCTGCAATGTAGCTTGATTTCTCAAGTAGGGGTTATACAGGGGTTTGACTCCATCAGTATGTCTGAAAATATTTTAATAATACAGAATAAAAGATACCCTGTATTTCCCAATTTTTTTAACAAATGTATCAATATAATCTTATTTATAACTACATGAATTGTAAATAATGATTCAGACAAATTAATTATATAACCCAATTAATTTAACCTTCCAAAATCGGTTGCTGCTGAATTAAATAATTGTTATTAATTCATGTTTGATTAAACCAATACTATAAATAAAATAATAAATTAATGTTACTGCTCAATGTGTACACATCTATTTTGTATAAGTGAAAAGTGCTCTGTGCTTTCGCCAAAAGTGAATAAATTATAGATTCATAGATTCAAGTTCTTACCACCTCTGTAAAGTGGCAGAGATAAATGGATTAAATTTGTTTAAAAATGAATTCATATAAATAAAGTGACCGAGACCAAGAACTGTGGTCACAAATATTACCTTCCCTATTTATTGTTGTGAGGAACTGACTTCCCTGAAAAATCTCAAATCCAAGGACCCCTAGGAGCAGAGAAGAGAAGAAGATTTGTGTGTTGATAATGTTGATGTTATAAAAGTTTTGTCATAGAAAAAGAAGCACATGGGCAGAGCCAGATTCACAAGGAGAGGAGACTGAGATATACAGTCAGAGAGACATGCTTCTTTCATGCACTTTATTTTAATAAATAAGTTGCTGTTGCAAACCCCAGAATCCAATTATTAAGGAGTACAACACAATTCGAAACGTCAAGTGCATGCGGAGTCAAAGAAACATCAAACCGGGGACATCTTAATGCCGGTGATAAAGAAGGAGGACTGATACACTATTTTAAAATCCACAATTGTGAGTGCAATCTTAAATATATTTTTAACAAATAAAGGCGATCTACACTATTTCTATGCTCCATATTTTTAAACAGTGAGGGAACAGTCACAAACAAGACCTCTGTGAGGGTTATTTACTTCATGCAAAAATTAACTATGAACATTGTATGTACCCACCTTAACCTAAGCATGTGGTGAAGTAATGGAAGAGTGAACTATAACTCACATAAAATAAGCTAACAGAAATTAAGGTGGGAGAGTGTGTATGGTTGTGCAACTACAACTCTCTTAAAACACTATATAGTGTTATTTTTCTTTCTTTTTTTCTATTTCCATTTTGTTTCCTTACACGCTACGCATACAACCTCCGGAGCTTCTTTTAGCATTGACTCAGCACTACCTGCATTATATTGTTTGATTCTTTCACCACACTCGAGGGAGATAGGTATCAAAGAGTCGGATCAACAGTTTCACAAAGTACTATATTTTTGAATAAATTAACTAAAAAAATAAATAATACTGCTCAGTTTCTGGACTCATCTCCCTCGTCATCCTGTCCAGTCCAGTTCTATTCTTCACCCTCTCCATCCTGTCCTTATCTTCACCCACTCTATCCTGTTCTGCTCTGTACTTGTTCCACTCTGACAGGCTTCACCCTTGTCACCCTGGTCCTGCTATTTATCTTGCTGTGTTCCCATAGGCATATACAGCTCCTGTCTCAAGGAGTCATCCTTCCCTCATCTGTCTCTGCAGTGATATTTAGTTTTTTGTCACTACTTTAGGAACATTGAGAAGAGAGGTTTGTGTATTGTCTTTTTATAGCCCTTTTCACAGAAACTGTTAATTTATGTTTTCCAATAATTATTATCATCTGATGCTTTTTTACATGCCTGTAGAAATTACCCTTTAGGGGTACCAGCAATCCATTTCCAGTTATGGAAGCTGGAATGGACATGGACTGGAAAACTGTTTCTGTCTGTGACCTTAGAATAAAGATTATTAATTACAGTACCATTCTCATTTGTCAAATGCTAGAAAGTTTAAAGATATTTCTATTTCTATGTTTCCTTGGTGATTGTGATTGTGGGGTGTTTAAATTCCTGAAAGAGTAAATCATTCATTTTCCAAATTAACAAGATTTCATCCACAAAGCGAATGTATAGAGAAAGGTGGTTTCTGTATCGATGGTTCAAAAAATTTTTGTTCCAGCTCATGGACAAACAGAATGGCAAATGAAGGAGCGACCATAGCCCCTTTAACATGCCTTGGCACAAAATACACAGGGTTGTATAGGACGTCAGTGTACAATAGTGCTTCTTCTACATATTATGTGCCTTAATCTTGGGGGATGGAAGTATGCAGACTTTGTCAAGCAATGTGTGTGTGTTCATATGTATATACAAGTATTTACATGGATTATGCCTCATACTGAACTGAGCACAAATGATGAAACATGATAAAATATGTATCTCTTATTTTAAATAATTTGTCAAAAAGGATAGCTTTTATTATTTGGAGAAACCCCCCATCTTATTTTACCAAACATAAAATAGCATATCTTACTGCTAAAATCTTTACAATTAAATATTGGTACTGAAATTACATTGTGCTGGATATTATTTGCAGTTTGTAAATTCAGTGGCAATATTTAAACACTACAAACCTTTTGTGTAGCTATATATGAAATTATAATGTGCTTTAAGAAATGTCAACATCTGTTGCTCCAGGCTTTTCAATGTCATATGGCCAAGAACTATTTATGCTTTACTCAATTCATGCTAAATTATGCAATGTTTATATCTAAAAATCCAAACTATCAATTCAGAAATGAATGTTCTAAAGGCAAAGTTATAGTGTATTTAAGTGTAATGGAAGTGCTAGTTTTAATGCACATTACCTGTGCCCCTGTCTCCAAAGTAAGTTTGC
>CM044433.1:124166918-124185872 GCA_024363595.1 Xenopus borealis | reverse complement strand
ACGAGCCGAGACCAGGGTGCTTGGCACTTGTTTTGGTATTGGGTGCCGACCGTGACACATTAGTATACACATTTTTTGTAAAGTATAGCATATGTTTTATTTTTGATGTTTTTTAATTAAAGTCCTAAACTGGTTAAAATTGAATTTATAATTAGGCATTTTTGATTCATTTATATCTGCTCTTTTTTCCCTTTCTTTTCTTTTCTCTCCAGATTAACCTCTCATAACAACCGACAAACTGCTGTCCTATTTGTAACCATAAAAAAATTTAATTTAGTATTGTTTAAAAAGGCAGCCTATTTAAAGGTACACTACCTGTGCATAAATTGTAGGGGGGGCACATTACTCATCTCTCAAAGAAGCTGCAGGGCAGATTTATTAAGAATCAAGGAAGAGAGCTGGATATTTTATATCATGTTGATATATATTTTTTTGCATCAATCATGTTTTTTTAAACAAAAAGCCAGGTTTTAGGTGATGAGTATCACAAATGATGTCCCAAACCCAGAACAAACCCCAAGATCCCAGCCTCTGCTCACTCTTCCACCTATAAAAGCACCCATTTGCTTCAGGAGGAGCCCTCTGCTCCTATGATGCCACCAGGTCTTAAACTGAAAGGACAAGTGAGTAAGTTCTGCAAGTAAAGGGAACCAAATGATATCAGGAGGAACAGGGAGCATAGAGCTTGGTTGTGGGACAAGCCAGGTCAATACCAGGCAGAGCAGCACTAAATCAGACTACACAGAGTAGTTTAAGTCACAGGCAGGGTCAAACACAACAGTAGCAAAATGCACATCCAAGAGAGTAAACAGGCAAAGGTTAGGACAGGCAGCAATCTAGGAATGGTCAGGGACAAGCAAGATCAGGAACAGGCAAAACTAACTAGAAATCACATCAAGGAACGATACAAATAGACCTACTTTGGGTGTTTGGAAAAAGTACACTGAAGTTTTAAATATTTGTATTGTCACTACAAACATGATCAATCTTGCGTGTCAAACCCAGAATGGCAGCATGCGTGGCTGTACACTGAAGAGGAGGCATCGGGAATCCCCACATTAGTGAGGCAGGCATCCCCGCAGCACCAGTAGACCAACTGGTATCCTCACCATGAGCTTTTTAGTAAAAAAAAAACACAAATGATTAAAAACAGCATGGAAACGAAAATGCAATTGATGCAAAACCCACAATCCCGATAAAGAGCAAGCCCACTTTTTTAAATCAATATACCTCAATAAACCTGCCACATTTTATTAAATTACAGATTCCTCACAGTTCCATGGCCATGTGGAAGCACAAAGGCACATATGGAGCACTTTTAAAGGAACAGTTCAGTGTAAAACTAAAAACTGGATAAATAGATAGGCAGTGCAAAATAAAAAATGTTTCAAACATAGTTAGTTAGCCAAAAATGTAATGTATAAAGTCTGGAGTGACTGGATGTCCAATATAACAGCCAGAATCCAACTTCCTGCTTTTCAGCTCTTTAACTTTGAGTTAGTCAGCGACTTGAAGGGGGGGCACATGAGACTTAACTGTTCACTTTTTGCAGTTGATCCTGAGCATTCAGCTCAGATTGAAAAGCAAACTGTTTTGGCCCATGGGGCCCTCCCTCAAGTCAATGATTGGTTACTGCCTGGTCACCAGAGTAACCAGTTAGTGGTAAATAAGAGAGCTGAAAAGCAGGTAGTGTTCTGTCATGTCAGGCATTCTGTCACTGCAGCCTTTATAGATTACATATTTGGCTAACTAACTATATCAGAAACCTTTTTTATTTTGCACTGCCTATCTATTTACCCAGTTTTTATTTTTATACTGAACAATTCCTTTAAAATGCCACTGAACTTAGAGATAACTTTCTCAGCCTTTTACATTGAAATGAGTTTACATTTAAGCAATACTGTACATTTATTCATAGCACAAATTAATTGTCATGGTACACAGAAAAATTACTCACATACTGTAATTGTTTATAGTCCTGACCGAGCACTAATTCAAGTCATAATACTACTTCTGAAACTTTTTGATATTTATTACTGATATTTTCAAATGAAATTATCTTTCTTTTCTGTTTTGGGTGGACATCTTCCAGTATACATTCCTATTGATGCTAGAGAAATGCAATATGATGTTGATAATGTAACTTAATTTAATTCTGTTCTACAATTAATATTGATTTCTGTGTTTTCTTTACTTCATTAACTTGTTTCAATTCAGTTCCTTTGTAATAAATTTGAATTTGCCTATTTTCCTTCTGTTATCCATTGGCTGTAAACTGAGGTGTCACATAGGAGAAACCATTCAATAGAAACCACATGCACAGGTCAGCCCCACATATTATATATATAATATAAAAAAATATATATTCTGTAAATTATAAGGCTATTAGAAGACATAGGTGTGTTTTTGGCCAAATAAAAGCTCATAGCCCCAGAAACTGTTGTTTTTTTTTTTTTTTTTTTTTTTAAATATCACAGATGTTAAGGGGCTATTTACTAAAATCCAAATGTATCTAATTTTCTCAATAAAAAAAGCTTGACCAAACTCTCATGCCCAGTTTCACCTGTTTTATTAACGAATTAACGTGATTTAATTGGATCAGTATATACTCAAAATAAGAAGCAAAAACCAGAATCGTACAAGTTTTCTGGCTTTTCTCCCGAAAAGCTTAATTTTTTTGAGCTTTTGCCAGAAAAAGTCGAATTTTCGGGGTAAACCCAGCACACACTACAAAAAGTAAAATTGGGATAGGTGCCTCTCCCATTGACTTATACAGGACCTTGACAGGTCTGAGACAGCAGAGTTTAAGCTTTTTGCAGCATGGGGTATAAGAAATCTTGAAAAATTTGGTTTTTTTCCACAACAAATTTGAGTTTTGACAAAAAAAAGCTTGATCAGAAAAATGAGCTTTAGTAAATAACCCCAAACTGTTACAGCAAACAAAATGAACAAAGTTTTGTTACTGGCCCTACTCTAGACATGTTACCAGCTCTCCCACCAGCACCTTAATTATTGTGCACAAATCCCAGTCATCCTGCTTCTATAAACCATTCCACACAGAATTTACCATGTACTGCTCCACTCTGT
The DNA here is from genome assembly GCA_024363595.1 of Xenopus borealis. NCBI lineage: Eukaryota > Metazoa > Chordata > Amphibia > Anura > Pipidae > Xenopus > Xenopus borealis. The sequence continues at coordinate 124,182,785 of CM044433.1, read as the reverse complement.
ATCTCCTGACATGCATTCAGCTTAACCTCCATCTTACTCAGTTCTCTATAGCTTATTATAATGAACAACTCCTACCTTAACTTTTAAACTTAATTCTAATGTGCTGCTTTTTTGGACATTCATCTTACAGTATATGCCTATCCTAGAGTCTTTGATTCTCTCCCTGCTCAGAGTCCTGTATAACAAAGGGCAAGAGTCCTGTATAAAAGGGCAAATTTCCCCTTTCCCTGTTAATGTCTGGATAATAATATTCAGGAGGATCAATGTCCTATTCAGATAATTATTATAATTGTCCATTATAAAGCACTAGTTGCTCATATTATTTGTTTTTTACCCTTACGACAACCCATTCCAGGATAGTTTATCAAATTTTATTAAAAAGTTTTGTATAAACTCCCACCCCATTGTGTTGTATTTTTGTTTGTTGTGGCTTGCAGGTAAGTAAATGACTATTAATACATATATAAATATACATATACACAGACCCAGTGGGGGCCAAAACATTGGCGATGCATTTTGAGAAATAAAAACACATACATTTCTTCACCATAAGATTAGAGTGCGGGTCCTTCTATTTTGTATTTTTGTATACTGTATATATGAAGACTCACCAATTATTTTTTAGTGTTCAAAGTAACATTTAATACATATGGGTGCAAAGAAATTGTCTGTTTTCCTTAAGCCAAATTTGGCAAATGAAAAATAAAATATCAATATACAAATCTTGGGACACTTTTTAAAAATTGGATTGAACGATCAAATTGTTTGAATCAATCGATTTGAACGATTTAAACCATTCAACTGAATTTTTATAATTAGATCAAAATTCGCCAAAGCCACTTCAGTAGGTTGAAACTGGTGAACTAGGCAGTAGAATAAAAATTTAAAGAGGAAGTAATTCAATAGTCGAATAGTCAAATAGCTTTTTATTCAAATTATTCGAATCATTCAATCCAAATTAATTTACAGAATTCACCTAATTTGCATATTCAAAATCCGAATCTTTTTGAAAATTCGATTTGAGTTTCGAATCATTCATTTGAATACATGTGAATTTAGTAAATCTGCTACCCCCATGCACGAGGGAGCACCGCCATGCCTCCAGCGGGGACGCTCTCCATGTGCATCCTTCTCCCTGCTTGCCGGCTTCCCTAGTGCACATGCGACGCACTTCCGGGTTGTTTAAAGGCAAAGGTGTGCTGACGTGATGATGTCAGCGCGCAATGGCGCCAAATTCAAATCTATATAAAGGGAATCTGGGCTATAGTTCCTTGCCCTTTGTTAGGTTCTATTTGGAAGTTTCTGGGTGTCTTTCCTATTTGGTTCCTGCCTGATTTACTAGCTATTGACCCTTGCTTTCCTTACCATTCTGATTATCTCCAATCCTGACCCTTGCCTGTTTTGACTACTCTGATCATCTCCAGTCTTGACTGCTGTCTGTCCACTGACTATTCTGCTCTCTCAGATCCTGATCCTGGCCTGTCTGATGATTCTACTTCACTTGTGCTGGTCCAGCCCGCTTTTTCCACTTTGGTGGTATTCTTCAATTCAGTTTCCTTGGTGAGATGATCATGCCCCTGTGCTAGCCAGAACTCTTAGCTTTGGACCTCTTGATAAGTCCAGTTGGCATCCGGAGCTGAGGGCTCCTCCCAAGGCCAAAGGCGGTTACTTAACTGGTGAAGCCAAGCTGAGACCAGGGTGCTTAGCAACTGTTCTGGTATTGGGTGCCGTTCGTGACAGTATGTTTGCATGGAGATTCTTTATATAGATAATATAAGCTTCATAAACTGGATTGCTCTCAAGAACCAGGAGGTACAAAAAAACTATTTTCAATGTACCTTTTAACCCTAATTTCTGTATTTTTTTTTTTAAATGATAATTGGCAAATAGTATTTGCAATGCAATTTCTATTCATATTCTATTATGTTAAACAAAGGGGTATCATATTCCTTCTAGTTGTGTGTTGTGCATTATGTTTAACGTGTTTTACAATACACACACTTCATACAGTATAAAAATATAGGGGCAGATTTATCAAGGCTCGGATTTCGAAGTGCAAAAACTTTGAATTCAAATTTAAAAAAATGTCAATTTTCGATCAAATTCGAATCAATCAATTCAAATTTTTAGAGCATTTAATTCAAAGTTCTAGGGTCTTCCATAGGTTAAATCAGCAATTCTTCAGGTTTTAGATGGTGAATGGTCAAATTTGAATTTTTAAACAGACAAAACATGATACATTTCGAAATTCAAATTTTCTATTTTTTGCTGTATGGAATTTGGACTTATTCGAATTACAAAAATACAAAAAGAGAAAATGAACTGGGTTATAGAATCAATATATGGTAATAAAAATAGTACATGGAAGAAGGAGATTGGAAAAGTAGTAGTAGTGGTAGAGTTGAGAGATAGGTTGGTGCTAATCAGTTCCACATAGAGTGCACATACTAGTGTTATAGAAATAACACAAAACAATCATCTGAATTTCTAAAGATTTATAAAACAAAACTTCATTTAATTTTCAATTATTTTAAATGTCAGCAATATTTATAGCTGCAAATGATAAAAGGTAAACTGGGAATGAATGATTTACAAACACCATTTAGAGCTACAGATTCCATTCAGAACTCAGCCAGGACAATTTTTAATGAGTACCTGTCAAGCTCAGTATATGCATTATTGAAATGATTAAAGCAAATATGGAGTCATTTCAGGAATATATATGCAAGATCATCACTACATTTGTTGCAGATGTGTTATTTCCTTGCAGTTGTAATATACTACACAATATCATATTTAATGAGGTTAACTCCAGAGACAAATCTGCCCTGATGATAAAACTGTCAACACCCTGACACTTTTTTGTTGTACATATTATAAGTAAGAACTTAATGAAAGTTATTTCCAGTTGATGCATATATCATTAGGGAAATTTAGGTGGTTTGCCACAAAAGAGAGGAGAATGGAATGGCATGTTCTGTTTACTTGGAATAGGACTTGGAAAACTTGGGGTAATGGTCTTGTCTAGTGTGATGGTCTTTAAAGGGGCCTCAATTATATTACTATTTTACTTTGACTGGTTAAGTCCACTGAAAAAGTACATACTAAATACTCTATGCTCTGCGTACTCCAAATCATTGCATTAATGGAGATGTCCATCATCCAAATGCTGCATTATGATTTAATCAATACAAATAGCTCTTGCATAACCAAAACAGTTGCTGCTTAAGAGTGACTGTGTTGCCAAAAGTTTATATGCATGGACAAAATAAAAGCTAATCATGTCAGTAGAATAACTATTGGAAGTATTATTACTACCTTGGGAAAGTATACCAAGTGAATAGTTGAACTATTATAAAAATTAAATTAAATTTTTAGTTAAGAACCCACAGATTTTTAGATATTTTAAGAGTTGGCATAAAAAAATTACAAAGTACATAACTGCAATACATTATTTTTATCGCAGTTATCAAAAATTTTCAGGGATTGTCAATCCTGTTGGGTGTTAGTATTAAATATCTACTGCTAACACCCCATAGCAAAGATTATTTTTTGACTGCTCAAAGTAGTCAAACACATTGATGAATAAATAAATTTTCCAAATTGTCCAGAAAATGTTAAGCAACTGAAAAAATTCAAACTGGAAAATTCTTCCAGATTTGGAAATACAAAAGTCAGTGCGGATGTAATCCAAATTCTATGCAAAATAAAACGTCCAAATGTGAATGCTTAAAGTTAAGGTGGCCATACACAGGCAAATTTAAGCTGACGAGTCAGACACTTCAAATGGTCAGATATCAATCAGGCAGGATTTATTCGCCTGTTGGATTGAGGACGGTTTGAACTCATTGATGCAGTCCTTGTTCTAGTAGCTTGTATTCCTGTTGCTGTATTCAAATCATCAGCCCATTATCATCCATTGTAGCTAGGCATATTGGCAGAAAAAGCTGCTCGCTTGGCAACTTTACCATGAGAGTGAATCTTATAGTCTTTGGCCAGCTTTGCCAGTGACAAGGTAATTCCCTAGCGAAGTGTGTTGCTAGTATTTTAGTAAATGTAGTTGGAAAATGTTTTTTTTTTAGCAAAAATTCATCATAAAAACACGTTACTCTTTAGTAAATGTGCCTCTTTGTCTAAGTCCACTTAGTATAATTTGAAACCATGAAACATTGTTAATGAAACACCTTAATACTTAAAGCTTGTGTGCATTTGCTGTAGTGTACATAATTCCAATTTAAAGAGATGATTAAAGTGAGAAATGTATAAGTGTGTTTCTAGATCTTTTAAAAACTTTTAAAACTTTAAACTAACCCCTAAAAATTAATATAGGTAAAAATGCCTTATTTTATATACTGAACTCATTGCACCAGCCTAAAGTTTCAGCTTCATGGGGGGTCACCATCTTGGACACTCACATGCTCAGTGGGTTCTAAGCAGCTATTGAGAAACTAAGCTTAGGGTTTGACGCAAATTATTTTTATTTATTAAGCAGAAAATGACGTTGGTCTGTAATATAAGCTGATGCTGCAGAGCTGATTATGAAATTCTGATGCTAATTGCACAGGTTTTTTGAGCTGCCATGTATTAATTATCTGTATTAATTATTAATCAGCCTTATATTTTGACTTTTCTATTCCATGTGTACTGTATATTGTGGGTGGATCCCTAAGCTCAGTAAGTGACGGCAACACAGAGCATGTGCAGTGAATCAGTAGAAAAGAAAATGGGGAGCTACTAAGAATTTTTCACTGGCACAGATCTTCCCTGCTAAAGGGCTGTGGTTCCCTTGGGCTTTAGCCTTAAGCTTTAGTTCTCTTTTAATGAGTGCTGGTTCAAATGTATGCTGAGTAAAGCTTCTCTGAATGGACTTAAATGGATCTTTACAAAATTGGCTGCTTAGCTACCAAGCTCCATGCAAGCATAGTCCTGCTTAAATTTTGAGAGGATTGTAAAATTTGAAACATTTGAATCATTTTGTGGATCAATTCTAATTGATTTTCAGTGGGTTTTTAAAAATTCACTAGTGAGTCACTGGTAGAGGATAGCTTTTTTTCTTGGTTCTGATTCAAGCATATTGATTTTGGGAACATTGATTTACAATTTGAAACTCTTATTATTATTTTACCTATGTCCTAGCTCTAGTTTTAGTCCTTGACATGAGGTAAATAAATATAGAGATAACTCTTCAATGTACAACTAAAATGTGTGAATAAGAACTATTTAAGGTAAACATATTGCATATATAATTACAGGCCTCGTTTGCAATGCAGTACCATCAGCCATGTCTTTTGCACTTTAATGTTCCTTTGTTCCATCTAGCTTACCTCTCCCAAGGGCTATGCTCTGTGGCTTGCTATGGATTTTCACTCTGGCACAAAGCAGTCTGCTCTTATTTGTGGTTAGAGGCAGTGCTTTGTGTATGGGCTATAATAGGCCTAATACTTGTATAGGACCTGTTATTCCAAAATGCTTGGAATCTGGGGTTTTCTAGATAAAGGATCTTTCTGTAATTTGGATCACCATTCTCTAACTCAACTACAAATTTCTTTCAATAGGATTTGGTAAATCCAGTAATGATTAATTATTTCTTAGTTGGGCTCAAGTACATCATACAGTTTTAGTATGACAGAGGAAAAGGACATATAACACTAGCTACAGTATACTGTATTTTACAATGTGACAGCTTCAGTGTTGAGAAATGTTCAACATTTAAAAAGAAACAATACAATTCATGGTAGTGTAACTCTAAATTGATGCTCACCAAAATTTTATAGTTACAATGTAAATCATTTTATACCTCTTCCTCTCTATCTATCGATTCTTGCTAAAACACCACAAATTTGGGAAAGGAAAAAGAACCAAAAATTTTACTAACTCACAACCTTTTATTTAGAAAAAAATACTCTGACTATATTTTCAGTTAAACAGAACAGTTTTACTGCATGAACTAAAATATATACTGTTGTTCTTCTTGTCTCTGCATGTTAGATATATTCCCCCCCCCTCCTCTCCATGTAAAGTTTATCCCAGCCAGTATAACCACTGTTTTTCCGGTTATATTTTAAAGCATAATGTGCGTAAATATAGGGAATGTTGTCTCTGCATTTAAATTAGTACTTGCTTCCTTAAAGGGGTGGTTCACCTTTAAGGTAAGGTTTAATATGTTATAGAATGACCCATTCTATTCTAAGCAACTTTTCAATTGATGTCATTATTTATTTTTTATAGTTATTTGCCTTTTTTTCTGACTCTTTGCAGCTTTCAAATGGGTGTCGCTGCCCCTTCTAAAAAGCAAATGCTCTGTAAGGCTACAAATGTATTGTTATTGCTACATTTTAATACCGGATTGCTGAAAATGCTAATTGAAGAGTTGCTGAATAAAAAGCTAAAAATCTTGTAAATAATAAAAATGAAAACCAACTGCAAATTATCTGAGAATATCATGCTCTACATCATACTAAGGGGCAGATTTATCAAGGGTGGAAGTGAATATTTGAATAAAAAATTTTTTGAATTTTTGGGTCTTTGGGACTATGGAGTAACCTAAAATATTCAACCATTCAAATATCGAAGTACTTTCTCTTTAAAAACTTCGACTTTGACTATTCGTCACCTTAAACCTGCTGAATTGCTGTTTTAGCCTATGGGGGACCTCCTATAACCTATACTGAGTCTTTGGTTTAAGTTTGAGAATATATTTTTTTCAGTGAACAATTTAATCGTACGATTCGATTCTGAAAACAGACCTATTCTATCGAAAATGGTATGTTTTCGATTGAAACAAAACTTAACCTAAACTTACAGTAACTAACTTAAATTTGAGTAAAATTCTTTATCAAATTCTTTTAGATAAATCTGCCCCTAAAAGTTATCTCAAACGTGAACAACCCCTTTAATTGCACCCTAAGCTCTCATATCCTAAATGTAACATAGTAACATAGTAAGTTGAAAAAAGGCACACGTCCATCAAGTTCAACCTTTTCACTTTTTTATAACCTGCCTAACTGCTAGCTGATCCAGAGGAAGGCAAAAAAACATTTGAAGCCTCTTCAATTTGCCTAAGAGGGGAAAAAAATTCCTTCTTGACACCAAAATGGCATTCGGACTAGTCCCTGGATCAACTTGTACTATGATCTGTCTTCCATGGGTGAAGCATCAAGATTATTTTACAGAAGTGGGGCCAACTAATATTACCCTAAGCATGTAGTTACTGTTACAGTACAAAGGCACAGATATTTGTTATTATTGCACCAAACCACAGAACTACCTGCCACAGTAGTTTCACTGCACCTACTGTATAATTCAGAATATAATATACAATTGCAGAAGTATAATGAGGGAAGAGGACTTTATGAAGAAGTCAGGCCCAAGAATGGTTTATGATAATTACCTCCCTCAAGCACTAAACCATTTAACATTCTTCTTGCACCCTGGCTGCTAAGTTAACACCAGTGGGGCTAATTAACCCTGTGGGGCAATGAAGCAAACAACAATATAATTTAGTCTGAGCAACTCTTTATCACATAGTCATTTAAACAAATTCATGTTAACTTTTACTTTTGAAAATCATTCTCCAAATATATTAAAGTCATTAATTAGAGACAGTTAAGCATATTTGTGTTTTTACCACTTACATTATTCGATTTCACAGTAATTCCATTGCTGGAATAAATGTGTTAAGAAAAGTGTTCTATTTACTAGGTTTGTGTGATTTAATTTATGTGTTGCTTTGAGAGTCTTTCTTTTTTAAATGAGGTCAATTGAAAATCAAATTTCAACAAATTATATTTGAGAGATAATCTACAAAATGCAAAAGCACATCATTCTATTTTATTCCCTAAATCCATCCCAGAGCATTTAAAGCTGATTGAAATTTTGTGATTTTGAATGGGGATATTCATGCTGACAATATGTTGTAGCCAAGTTATTTCCTTTATCTTCATCTTAAATGAACATGAACAGAACTGCATAATACAGAATAAATAAGCTTCCACTCAAAAACGATTATAATGACGGTATCAAAATTACAAGATGTTCTGTCTTCAAAAGAACATTTCTTTACTTATCACCTGTCATAAATGAAGGGGGAGGGGGTATGAGGCATATATTTGCTTTATTTTTGCTTATCTCCTAATAAAGAACCATTGATCTCTATCCTACTTAATACTATTGAAGCACTAATTCGGTCTCAGCATTTTCAAAGCTTTATATGCTTTTTACAGTATGCAAATAATTAATATAAACTACATTCACAGCTGAGGTCTAGACCGGTCATGTTTCAAGAGAAACCCTCAAAGTAGACACAAGATTATGTAAATGCTGGTGAAGGCTAATGAGGATCTATGTGCTCATCAGAAATTTACAATGATCCAAGAAGAATTTTTATTTAGAACATATTTTAAAGCGCAACCTGTAGGTTAATATTATCTGTACTTAGGGGCAGATTTACTAAGGATCGAATTTGGAGGGGTTAATTAACCCTCAAATTCGACCCTCAAATTAAATTCGAATTAAAACCCCTCGAATTATCAAACGATCAAATATACAAATTCGATTGATGGATAAAATTGTTCGAATTGAACGATTCAATCAATCATTGGATTGAATTTTTTATATTTGATCAAAAAAACTTGAATATATAGCAATTTGGTGGGTTTTATCTGCCGAATTGTTATACTGATTTTTTTTTTTAAAGGACCAGTACTTCGACAATTGAATTTGAATCCAATTTTAAATTTGGCGAATTCAAATTAAATTTTGGCCTATCGATAGTTGAATAATCCCAAAATTAAATTTGAAATTCGAATTTTTTAATTTGAATTTGATTAGAATTTTCACTTTGAATCTATTCGACCCTTAGTAAATGTGCCCCTTAATGTGTGCATACAGAAGGTCTTAATGTAGTTGAACAAACACACTATTATTTTGAATGATCAAATGTGCCTTTTTCAGTAATACAAGTTTACTATGTTCATTTGTAGAGCATTTTGTACTTCTTTTCTGTATGCAGGGATAACTATAGTGTTTTTTTGCTATACCTTACTTGCTGTTTATGTAGGGAAACATAAGCCCCTGGCAATGCCCTAATATCCAAACTGCAGTGTCTATTTTTTCCATATTTTCTAACAATTTCTTTTTTTATATAAGAAACTACATTTTTGAATTCACCTGAGGCTTTTCTGCATCGCAGGAGACGGTACCTTGAGATTGCTTTTAGGCAGGGGGTTTAAAACAACATTTTAAACATAGGAATATTATCATAAAAAAGAAGAATGCTCTGCATTCATGTGATTATTCTGAAGAATTAAGTTAACCTTTCTATTCAACTTACTAAAGTAGTTACATGCTGTATATCATTAGTGAAGAAAAATCTGTTAGGTAACATTAAAACCTAAGTCATATCTTAATGATAAAAAAAAATGTTGGAAATGTTTTCTCTTTTCGGATTTAAAGACAGAGTCATTTAAAATAGCACAAAGAATAAGCCAAATAAGTTTAAGATAGTGAGCATGGCCTAAAATAGTCAGCTCCACATAATTTGCAATACATTTGGTTATAAACATCCAGGAATACAATTCCTTTGCACATATTATTTATATAACCAGTGTTTCTGTAGTAAACAACCTGCATTTGGGAAAATATATATCTTAAACATTTTGTTTACCTGTCTTTTAGTTAAAATACAATCCCTTGATATAATCCTTCAGAGTCGGACTGGGCCAGCGGGACACCGGGAAAAGACCCGGTGAACCCTCATGCGCCCAGACCTGGTAATCCCTTCTGTTTCGCACCCCTTAAAAAAGCAATTGTGGCGCCATGTGGTATTTACACATGCACACTGTGCTCCAGCATTCAGGCATTTGTGCCAGCATCCATGCATGTGAGTTGGTGTTTGCACATGGGTCCCGGGGATTTGTTGCCCCGGTGAGCCCCCATGTCCAGTCTTACCCTGTAATCCTCCATCAAATGATGGAGGAAGAGAGTTGTCTTGATGTTATGATATAAAAAGGGGAAAACATGTATTATTTGGATAAAATGGAGTCTATGGGAGACTGTAATCAGAGCTTTCAAGCTTTCTGGATAACGGTTTTCTGGATAATAGATCTGATACCTGAATTTGTATTTATGATGAAGGGTACTTTTCCACTACTTACTAATATATTAGTCTGTGATGGATGCTATGTTTAATGTGTATGTGTTAATCATGTATTGTGACTAGGTTTCTATTTAATTTAATGTCAAAATGTTACTTCATCCTATATTCTTTGGGGCACATTTACTAAGAGTCGAATTTTGAGGGTTAAAAAACTCTTCAAATTGATTTTAAGCAATCAATAAAACAATTTTCTATTCGATCAAAAAAAAACTTCCCATAGGATTGTATATCGATCAAAGAAAAACTTCCCATAGGATTGTATAGCAATTCGGTAGGTTTAACCTACCAAATTTTTAGATCAAATGTTTCTTAAAGGGCCAGTACTTCAAAAATCAAATTTGAATTTGAATATTCGAATTTGAACAATTCAAATCAATTTTGGGCTATTCGAAAGTCGATTAAGCCCAAAATGAAATGCGAAATTCGGATCTTTTTAACTCGAATTTGATTTGAATTTTCACTTCGAATCAATTTGACCCTTAGTAAATGTGCCCCTTTGTGTCCATTTTGCAAAGGAACCGACAATGGGGTTTAATAGTTTTTAATGCTTTTATTTGCCATGCCCCCTCTTTACTGCTTTTTTCAGATTTTAACGTTTTTACACCAGAGGACCTGTGCCTAGGGCAGCAGCTTTAAAGTGGCGGCCCCCAGGTGTCTACATAACATAATCAATAATTTTTTTTAGAAACATAAAAAAAACTCCCCACCTGAGATACCTACATAAATCTGGTAGTGGATAGGTAGGGTGATTGATCAGCTGTAGATTTCTGGAGAATGTCACACGTAGAGGAAGTCACAAATAGCAAAAGTGATGTCAAGCACAGGCATGTATATGACATAATTTCCACAAACTGGAGGGTGCAGAACTGCACTGTCTACAATGCTGCTGCTAAACTTTACACTTATGTCTGCTTGTGCCTAACAAACATGTACTATTACCACATAAAGGATATTTATCTACACATTAAACATTCACATACATGGCTATTGCCAGAAAGGTATAAGGACATAAATGATATTATTTGTTCTTAGACAGGCATACAGTAGTTACTGTTAATGTTTGTCCTTGACATAAAGTTAATTGTAAATTGTTCATTTATTTGATCTACATATTACAGTTTCTCCTGAATTCAGAAGGCACGTTTTTAAGTATAAAGGTTATCTGATCTTGTTTAATAATATCTATTGACATTATGATTTAAATGACTTATGATAATAGCCTACAATTGTACAGCATGTCTTTGTTGAAAAAGCCTCTCCCATAATGGAGACCACAAGGGCACACCGATATAAAGCTAATAAAATTGTTTGTGTGGTAGAAAACCCATCATTGATAGTGTAGTCAATAGAGGAACTGAAATTCTTTATAGTAACATGGCATTCAGTTACACTTTACACACTGTTACACATATATTGTAGCAATGGTCAAATGCCATACATAACACATTGACTATTACATTATAGCATATATATATATTGTTTTTTTAAGATTTCTGTGTCTAGTGAGTAGTTGGGCTTTTGCCAGATGAATAGTAATGGATGGTAATGCTTGACATTTTTTCACCAGGTTTTGTCGCAAAAATGATGCCAATACACTATGTGTATCATGCTAGGGCAACTGCATATTCTGTGGATCTGTTTGGAAGATATGCAAATTGGAGTAGGTCTAGAGAGTTGGGGATGATGGAGTTGATACACATAAGAACCCTTTTTTCCAGGCACTTCATAACAACTGATGTTAATGCAATGGGTCTGTAGTCATTGAGGGCCTAAATTTTGTACTTTTTAGGTACAAGTATAATCATAGAGGTCTTAAAACAGTGGGATACTATGGGGCAGATTTATCATTTGTCGAATTACTAATTTAAAAAAAAAATCGAAATTCGACCATATGAATTAAAGGGAAGTAAAATCCTTCAAATTTGACTATCAAATTCGAAGGATTTTACCACAATCCAATCGATCGATCAAATAAAAAAAATTCAATCGTTCAAATCGATTGGTTCGAACGGTTCAAATCGATCGATTCAAACGATTTAATCAATCGATCAAATTTTTTTTTTCGATCAAAACTAATGATTCCCAATTCGGTAGCTTGGTTCTGGCGAAGTAGGTGGTCGAATAAAAATTTAAAGGGGAAGTAATTCGAGCATCGAATATTCAAATTTGCCTAATTTGCATATTCAAAGTTTAGAATTCGAATTTAATTAAAATTCGATCGAACTTCTAATTATTCATGTGAATTTAGTAAATCTGCACCTAAAGGCTTGCTTAAGTGAAGCATTGAAGTTGCCTGTGTGGGTTTTGGCAAGAAGATCTGGATAAGTTTGAAGAACTTTTGGAGAGACTCCATCTGGACCTGCAGCTTTTCAAGGATTGACCATTTTAAGGGAAAGAACATCCATCTTGGAAATATGTATAATAGGGTTGTTGGGGGGATTGTGTGATCCGATGATCTATGGGCATGTTTGTCGATCTTGGATGAAATTTTCCAGCTGGATCCTTCTCTCTAGATTTGAAACGTGTAGAAGTTGTTGAGGTCTTCCGGAAGACTCATATTAATGGGTATGTAGCTACTTTTGTCGCCTTTGTAGTTAGTAATGTTTTGAAACTCTTGCCAGAGTTGAAAAGGATTACCTTTGCAATTCTTGCCCAGCTCGTCCAAGTATTCCTTTTTGACTTTCTTGATAACCTTTTCAAATGCATAACGAACAATCTTAAATTACACAGGGTTTGTAACTTTAAAGGCAGTGTGATGTTCTCTAGGTTTTTTCTGAACTTCTCTGTTTATTTACTGTACAGTAGGGAAAAAACACTGGTTTAATGAATTTTTTATCTCATTGGGCATACAATGCACCACCCCACTCCACTCCACTTCCTCCACTACTTGCTGTGAAACTGAGTGAAATGGGCAACTAACTTTTTGTAAGTAATGTAGACATATTCAAAGTTAAATGTGTTGAATATACCTATTCAGGCAGTGTTTGTCACCCTTGGCAAAACTATACTTCTTCAAAAATATAAGTTCCATGCAGGACGCTGCCAGTTTACCGACTGATTTGATCTGATTTGATCTGTTTACCGATTGATTTGATCTTGGCAGCAAACTGCACTATGGTAAAAACTTGTTATATACAGATGAAGCCACTTTGCGTTTGACACAGAATAACTTAACTCAGACATCCCATTTAACTGACTTTTAACAGAATATTGTGTCACAGCATCCCATCCAATTAAAGAGTTCACCATTGAAAACAATGGTGCTTTGGTATGCTAATGAAAAGGTTAAATGCATTAAATGAGTTAAGATAACTTTAGATAACACAGTTTCTTCAATTAACCCTGAGTCACGATGCATTTAACACACAAATCCAAGGATCTGGGGATTTTAATGGATAACAAGCCATGTAATTCTAGGCATTGTCCAATTCTGAAGGACTACCCAAAGGGGTTATCTGTCTAGTACATTGAAAATGGTATAAAGAGGTGGTTCACCTTTAAGTTAACTTTAAGTATGTTATAAAATGGCCATTTCCAAGCATTTATAATATTTTTTTAAAGATTTATAATCATTTGCTTTTTTCTTCAGACTCTTTTCAGCTTTCAAATGGGCATTGTTGACCCCATCTAAAAAGCAAATGCTCTTTGAAGCTACAAATATAGTTATTGCTACTTTTAGTTACTTAATTATTCAGGCCTCTCCTATTCATATTCCAGTTTCTTATTCAAATCAGTGCATGGTTGCTATGGTGATTTGGACCCTAGCTACCAGATTCTTAAAATGCAAATTGAAGAGCTGCTGAATAAAAAGCTAAGTAACTCAAAAACCTTAAAAATAAAAAGATAAAACCCAAAATGCACATTGGCTCCGAATATCACTCTCTACATCATACTAAAAGGTGAACACCCCCTTTAAAAAAGTATGTTACAATCCTTTAATATTAGAAAAAAGCCTTTTTGGTACAACCTAAAATGGAAACATGAAAAATCAAATACTTAGGCCAGCTATTCAAAAACTAGGTATTTAAAATCTTTGACACCTTGATTGCAGAGTACAGCTGAATTTTAAATAGTATTAAATGATTCTGATCGATGAACATTTATCATGAACACACATCTTTAATCTATGTCCCTTTATTAGGACAATATGTGCTTTAGTGTTGGACATCCGCAGGAAAATTCTTTGCTATCTTCTGGACTTTTCCTCTAAATTCTGAAAGGTTGTAAATTTTACAGAACAAATTCTATTCATGCCAAATGTGAAATCACCTGGAGCTTGACTTCTGGTTCAGAAGATACATTTTAATACACACTCTTGAGACTTGTATCCTTTTATGTCAGAAAGGTTATAGTACTTGACTGTAGAGACACTGACTTCGTTCGCTACCTTGCTGTCTCCCTTAAGTGTGTGTGCGCGCCAGACCACTCCCACAGAGACTGCAGGGTTTGCTTCCGCTACAGTTATGCCACTGCTTCTGCACACTGGAAGAAGGTTACTAAATTATGTCTTGTCTTTGTATAATCTCACTAACTTGAGTAGAGATTGCCAGGACAAATTTGATAAAATTTGGACCACCTGGACAACTAATATTACGAAAGCTCATTCTCAAGAGCTAAAAAACTAAAAATAAAAGTTGTATAATTATCTGAAAATTTTAATTTTCACCTTCTGAGCTTATGTTTCAATTAATTAATATGTATTGTGTGATTCTGAACTCAAAATAAAAATGTAAAACTAAATGGGTGACTGTTAGTGCAAGATATTTTAAATCTTTTTTACATTAGTTAATATAAGCAGAGGCACTGAAATAAAAATACATAACTTGGGCTTCAAATATAATTTGTAAACATGTGTGGGAATAAAAATTATTGAAACAAAAATACAAGAATATATAAGCAAGATTATAATTGTATGTGCAAAAAATCAATAGCTCTCTTATACAGCCTCTTACAAGAAATGGGCAGAATTTAAAATTTAAATTTCTTTATCAAGATTTCAAGTCATGATGTATTTTGTGCAACTCCTAATCAATCAGAGATGTGCCTATCCCAATTGAAATATATATTGCTTGCACTGGGTTTAGCCCAATAATCTGATGCATTTGGGGTGCTTGGGAAAAAAACTGAAAAATCAGAAGAAAAGTCTGAAAAAAACTTATGATTCAGTTTTAATCCAATTTTATCAAGTTTTTACCAATACAGTTTAATTAAGTTATTATATTATAAAATAAGGTTAAATTGGGAATAGGAGTTTGGTCAAGCTTATTTAAATTAGGAGATAAATTCAGATTTTAGTAAATTAAGTATTGTAAAACTAGTGAAAGTAGAAAAAAAGTATCAAAAACATAACAAAAATGTAGACATTATACGCATTATTTATTCAAGATAGATAATACATGAATTTATCAATGTCTCTTGAGCTAAAATGGAAAAAAGTGTAAGGATTATCTTTATGGCAATGCATTTTCTTAGTCAATAAAAATTGTAAAAAGAATATATAGAAATAACTAATATGTATGAAAATACAGTTGAATAAAGCATCTAAAAAATTATAGAAATACATGCAATAGTTAGAAAGCTTGGTGTGAATCTTTAATTCAGTCGGTCTAGAGTGTGGGTATTTGTGAAAACCTCTATTAAAGCTTTTAAGAGAGGATTAAATGATTTCATAAGCAAGCATAATATTCAAGGCCCTAGTAATGTTAATAGTA
>CM044433.1:124118508-124156092 GCA_024363595.1 Xenopus borealis | reverse complement strand
TACCAACGATACTACCACGAGGCTGGCTGGGGTAGGATTACTGCTGATTGTAATGTCCTAGCTCTGTACACTGTGAAGGTGGCAGCTACAGATGAAGCCACTTTGGATTGTGTGTTTGACACAGAATAACTTAACTCAGATATCCCATTTTTCCCACTTAACACAGAATATTGTGTCACAGCATCCCATCCAATTAAAGAGTTCACCATTGAAAACAATGGTGATTGGATATGCTAATGAAAAGGTTCAATGCATTAAATGAGTTAAGATGACTTTGGATAACACAGTTTCTTCAATTAACCCTGAGTCACGATACATTTAACACAAAAATCCAAGTGGCTGCATCTGTATATTTCTGGTATGACACAGGATCACATGGTAGGGGTATGGTGACCTAAGAGGGAGATTAGCATAAAAGGGCATAACTATACAAATTAATGACAGGCAGATTCAAACAATCTATAAAACAATGCTGAGGGCATAACAGAGATATGTGAGGAAAGAATTCAAATATTATACATGTAAAAGCTGCCCAGTATATCTTTGACTTTTTCCATAGTGTGCTACATACAAATATGGATTTGATTAATTGATTTGTTTTTATCTGTACATAAAAAAGTGCCTTGTATTTTATTTTTACTAAGCTAACATAAATCTTTTCTATTGGTAAAACTATTCTGTTGGGTGTTTTTAATGTTTAATTGTATTTTAAAAGCTTTAAAATGTAGTGCTACAAATTATGCAAAAAAACACATCTGGAAATCCCAACTCTAGATAATAGATCCCCTAAGTGCACACAAATGTGTGCTACAAATGTGTTACTTGACAATAAATCATTTACCTATCACTGTTCTATGTACCCAACAAGACATTTATGTATGTATGTATGTACTGTATGCATGTATGTATGTATAAAAATTACAGATTTAGCAAAGGTGACATTTTTCCAATTTGAGTTTATTGAAATTTTGAAAACATTGGAATTTTGAAATGTTTTTCACTTTTAGTTCAACTTAAATTTTTATTCATTAATTTGTAGAAATTATACTAATCTTATCAAGTCTGAAATGTGTTTATCTTCTTTGAGTTTCCATTACTACTACTCTATCTTGCATTCTAACATCTCCAAATGCTGCCTGGATGCTGACGTAATTAATTCATTGCAGCCAGATAGCAGTTACAATTCAAATCTTACGGCTGCATTCAAAAATGCTGCTAATTGAAAAAATTACAAATAAATGAAGTAGCCCATAGTTTATGGACATTCATAAGCAAAAAGTTAGCACAAGTATAGAACCCATGATCTGGAAACCTGTTTTTTAACAGATTTAATTTTTTTCTGTAATACAGGTATGGGACCTGTTATCCAGATTGTTTGGGACCTGGGGTTTTCCTGATAATGGATCTATCCATAATATGGATTGGTCTACTAGAAAATCATATAAACACTGAATAAACCCAATAGTCTTTTTTTGCCAAGACTTGTCTTGTTTCTATCAGGTAGACTGTACTGTTTTTTATTATAGAGAAAAAGGAAAACATTTTTAAAAATTTGGATCGATTGAAACTAATTATGTCTATGGGATATGACCTGCAACTCCCTGCCACTTTGCGAAAGTGCCATTCTTAGGAGCATTTAATAGTAAACATGGTAATATCTAGTTAAAAGATTGCCATAGCAATTCATCTTCAATTCAGATAAAATAGAAAATAAACATTTACAAGACAGAAGCAACGCAAGAATGCAGATTTATAAGTATTTATTATTTAAATATTTTCACATTTCCCACTATAGAATAACAGCATCAAACATTATAAAAGATTTACTGACTAGCAATGAAAATATGTTAACACTATCCTCAGTTGGACATGGTCATATTGCACATTTATTATGAACAGAAAGTTCTTATTCATCATTTACACATCAATGTAAGAATGGAACATTTCTCTGCATTATTAAACTGCATTACGCTATGGTTACATTTATAACTTTATAAGAAGTAATAGATTAAGAGTTTGTTTAATGTGAAGAGTTTGCCAAAAACCTGGAAAAATGGAAAACAATTTACTGACAAATAAGGAAAATAATAGAAGACATTGTTATTATATTTATTTCAATAATAAAAAAAATAAAAAAACAAATCTATTCTTCCTGCAAATAAAATGTTAAGAAATCAATTTTGCCTTGTGAGCATGTTTGTGTTAAAGAATGAGAAACTAGGTTAAAGCATCATTCAAATACATTATACATAAAAGGATGAGTAGATTTAGCATGCAGAAGGATATGGAAATGTTGCTGCAAAAGGTAAACAATCCTGATATATGCAACAACCTGAAAAAGATCAATAGAATCATAGTAATTTAAAAATACTTAGAGACAGGTATTAACCAAATACCCTGAGCTGTTCCCATAGGAACAAACAACCAATAACAAGTTACACAATTCAATTTAAAGTGTGAAATATTTAGCCTCACTGAAGGGTAAACTGAAGAGATAAACTTTGGTCAGACTGACATAATGTGCTGTAGCTGATTCAAAATCATCTTTCATTCCTTCAGAGATTTGCATACATTACAACTGCAGAATGGTTAAAGATTAAAATTTGAATCTCTTCCAGTGACATGTATTTGATAGCATTAGGAGTTGGATTGAATGGTTTCAGGAGGCTTAATATGAATTATACAAAATATCTTATGTATTTAATTGAATAACTTAGAATAACAATATTTTTAGCTTTTATGAAAAAGGAAAAGAAAGCAACACATTGTATACCACTTTTCTAATTTTAAGACAATGTATTAAACAAAGAGGTTATGTTGCTAACAAGTGATACTCTTTTGTAAAAGAAAGGGAAACTTAAAGATGGCAATACAACTGTCTCAAGTGTATATAATGAAGTAGAAAATAAGGCAGCCATGTTTAGAATAGTAAATGTCCAATGGCATGTTGCAATATCATATTGCAGCATTGAGGTCTGGGCATTTCAAAGTCATGTTACACTAGCCAGTACAAAGATAGCACCTTCAGATGGCAGTGTTTAAATGTGATGTATCTCAATATAGAAACCCCAAAACCTCACTCATATTTATCTTGGAGGCAAATTTATTTATTTCCAAATTTGTTTGTTTTATTCATTTACTGAAAAATGTATGACTAAACTTTTTTTTTTTTGCTACCATGAAAAGCTTAAATACACACCATCCAAAGAAGTTTGCCATGTTTAACTGCTAATTTGTTTTTTTATGTAAATGTTTTTGTATTTGTAAGTCTCAAACATTCTAGTTCACAATACTCAACTTTAAAATAAGTAAACATTTACACTGCAATTTTCTCAAACTACGTTAAAAAATGTATGTTTCATTTTGATAAAGAAGGTCTGCATCCGACAGTCATGTCATGGATGCACACTGCGACTGAATCCACCATTTCTTATATTCTTTGGTGCATTTGACTTGACACCAGCATTTTGTCCCGTTGGATCTCCCCAAAATCGCCCATGTAGTTCTACTCTTATACTAAACAAATTGCATTAATCCCAAAACCAATTAAACAATTGACCAAGTTTGCTATAACCAACTTAAATAGATTGGGGGGGATATAATTATTAATTTACAAGATATAAGGGCAAGCCAGGTTTAAATCATGTTTCTTCACTATATCTTGTATATGAACTAAACAAATTGTGTTTAGTAAAGAACATGATATCCTTTTAAACCCCAAATGCCAGTATAGCAAACCCTACCTTCCATATTCCAGCTTAAATGAAGATAATGTTGTCTACAGTCATGTTCAATAAGTAACACATATTTACAAAATACATTGTAAAGCAGCTGCCTGATCCCATAACAGCCATGTGAACACACTTTATTGGAACATTTAACACCACTTTGTAGCATTTCAGAAATCTCAGCCCAGCATTTACTGCTGTGTTTTTAAGTGTATCATTTTTAAGGGTTATTTCACATGAGCATTTTTTCCAGCATCTTTTTGAGCATACCAAAGACGAAAAGGAATCATTTACTCTTATTTACACTATTTAGTCAAATACATGTTGCAAAAATTGTGTGACATTTGGTCAATTTACTATAAAATACTAATGCTACACAGAACACTAATCCTATTAAACTTTTTTTTGTCTTGCTGATCCTTACATTATGAATGTATCCCTAAATTCCTCCAGGGAGAATTTTCTCCCAGTATCTTCAAAAATAAACCCTATTTGTACACTCGCATAATATTTGACACAGTACTGAGTAGAATCAACGGCCATCATAAATTCATATACCTGTTACGTAAACACATAGAGGATCTGGATAACAGGAGGCGGTAGACCGACTTCTGCATTTGAGGCATCACTGAGACAATTCAACCCACTGATCTACCAGACACTTTGCGCAATCTCTTTAATGCTTTGTTAGAAAGAGATGCCTCCGCTTCAGTGGATCTGGTCAGAGCCCATGGATTGCTAGGCTCTCCAAACCCTGAGATGACATTTGCTGCACCAAAAACATCTCCCTAGAGAGGCTATTCTCCATAAATTACAGAACATTGAAACCTACAAGTTCCAGGACTACAAGTTCTCAATCTATCAAGACCAAGCCTGACTAAAGATTTAACTAAGCAGAGAGCTGAGACTGTTGACCACTGTATTCAGAGGCAAGGGCCTCTACTCTACTAGTTCCCCAAACCCCAAGGAACCTCAGCACAAGCCTGCAGTGAATATATTCAAAAAGCCAAGCTAACTAGAATAAAAGAAGAGGCCAAAGCAGTATCAGATGGGCTTTTACCTGAAGAGGGATTACTATATGCCCTCAACACACTAAATCAGGCAAAACTCTGGGCCCTGATGAATTAATTATCTCCTACTACAAAGAACTCAATGAGTCACACATATCAGTGAACCAGAAGCCATGGAAGCCTACATATCTCTCACACAAAAAGGGCAAAAACCCAGCAGACCCAGGGAGTTATAGACCCATCTCTCTCCTAAACTATGACATTAAACTATACGGAAAAGTTTTAGCCAAGATATTAACTCTAATCATGCAAACTATAATATCACCACAGCAAGTGGAATTTATTCCTGGGAGGGAAGCCCATGATGACATAAATAGACAAGTCATTAAACGCCTATGCCATTGTAATAAAGTCCCTCATGCTGTTATTCCTTGACACTAAGAAGCCACTCTAGATGGCCTCAATATAGGCCCAAGACTCCAGAAATGGATAACTACCCTATACAACCAACATACAGCCAAACTACAAATTAATGGTGACCTTTCTGAATCAGTACACATCACAAATGAAGCATACCAGGGCTGTCCATTGCCCCCAGTTATATTTGTAATCTCATTAGAAAATCTCCTATGCTTTATGTGTGCCAATTATAATATACAAGGGGTCTGGGTAGGTAGGCAGGAGCAGAAAACTGCAGCTTTTGCAGATGACCTACTTTTGTTTATCAGGCAACCCCAAATTTCCCAATCTAACTCACTAAGTGAACTAAACCTCTTTTTTAATTTAAATTTAAATTTACTTAGTAATGTTAAGGTTAACCTAGAAAAAATGGTAGCAAAAACTTATCTATACCTGCCCCTGAATTCTTCAATGTGATGCCCAATTTTCCAATATGACACACTGATTCCTCTTTTACATACCTAGGCATAAAAATGTTCCCAAATCTAAAGGCCACTATAGAACATACAGTAATTACGCAGACTTTAGCCAAACTGAAAAACTCATTCAAGTGGATGGGCAAAATCAATATCCTTAAAATTTACATTTTACCCCACTTTCTCTATTTATCCCAGTCTCTCCCCTTTTCTTCTCAAAATGGGCTACTTAAACAATTATGAGCACTTGGGACATTTTCTGACGGGTAAATTTTCCCATTAAGACTATGTTACGTATCTGATAAAGAAAATTCAAACATTTGAGGAATTTAAAACAAACTCAGAAAATTATACCTCTAAATTGACTAAAACGGTTCCATTGGACCAAATTTAATCTGAGCTGTTGAAGGCTTTATGGTCATCGGACCAGATGAACTCTGTCTGATGGCTACTTGAGCCAGGCATATTCAACGTTACCGAAAATGGCCACTATTTTCACACACGTAAGCAAGTAAAATTAACACTAACCTCAACCGCTAATCTCTGTAATTCTCTCCTGTAGGCGGACCCCAGACAAGCATCAAACACAAAGGTATGTACCACAAGCATTCCTAAGTGCAACACACTTTGACTGTCCCTACTCTATCACAATATCTCCTTCTCTGCTCCATTCCACAAACTGCTGCTTACATTACTTACATAGCTTTCTTAAAAATCTAACTCCTGAAACTACTACTTCACATAGACAGAGGAAGTTCAAATCTTTCTCCCACCTTCTCTCACTCTCTCTGCTGCTGTTAGTAGTTGCAGGTATCTCGCTTAACCTCCCTGCCATATACCCATCTGCTTCAGCCCACATAATGGACCCCCTTTGATCAAACCTACTATTAATGCTAACCTTTCCAACCATATTCAAATTCCCACTCTTCTTTCTGCTCATCTCCCCTTCTCCTGTGCACTTCTTAATACCCACTCTGTTACTAACAAATCTACTTTCATTCATGATGTATTTTGCTCTAAGTCTTCTTCAGCTCTTTGCTTTAACTGAGACCTGGCTCTCTCAGAATGATGATGCTATTGAAGCAGCTCACTCATAGGCTCAGGCCAGATATGAAGATTCAGGGAGATTTGTCAGCTGGGGACTAATCTCCCCGAACCACTTCCCCCTGCCTTCCAGCTTCTTTAATGAATAATCGCCTGCGCATATTCACACGCGGCACTGCGCTTTCCCGAAATTGCTCAAAATTGCCTAAGGAGGCACTTCAGAAAAGCCAGCGCCGCGTGGGAATAGGTGCGCAGGCGATTATTCATTAAAGAAGCTGGAAGGCAGGGGGAAGCGGTTCGGGGAGATTTGTCGCCGCAAAGAAGAGGTGATTAGTTGCCAGGCGACAAATCTCCTTGAATCTTCCCGTCTGGCCTTACCCTTATGATGTACTCTCCTTCTCTTATACCCCCCGCACTACTGGCTGTGGGGGAGGAGTAGGCATTCTGCTCTCCCCTTGCTGCCGTTATAAACGAATCTCTACACCTTCTTGTTTCCTTCTTTTGAAGTGCATGCAGTTCAACTGTTCTACCCTCTCGCTGCATGGGTAGCTGTTGTTTACAGACTTCCTTTTGCAAAATCTCCTGCCACATTTCTATCTGACTTTGAATCTTGGCTCTCTTTTTTCCTATGCTCTGATAGCGCGGCAATTATTCTAGGTGACTTCTACCCATAAGGATGGTCACTGATTGGATCTGGTCTTTACCAAAAACCTCAAACCTTCCACATTTAACATTGATCCCTTTCCCCTCTCTGATCACCATCGTATCTCTTTTTCTATTTCGCACAGAATTTTGCTAACCTCAACCAAAAATTCTGATTCGCAACACTCGTGCTGTTGATGTAACTGTTCTATTTGACTCTCTCATTTCTAGCTTCTACTTCATCACTACATCTCCTGATCCTGATTCACTGGTAAATACCTACAACTCAGTTCTATCTGCTGCTATCAACACCCATGCCCCTCTGCAGCCACAACACAGTCGAGCCTGCAATCCCCATCCCTGAATGAATGACCAGATGCGATTTCTGTGGTGCTGTACGCAAGTGGCAGAGCGCATGTGGAGGAAATCCCGTACAAAAGCTAACTTCTTCCACTATAAATTTCTCATGGCCTGTCTTGGCACTGCCCTGTCCCAGGCTACACAACAGCACTACAATACACTCATAAACAACAATAAATCCAACCCACGATGATTGTTTTCAATATTTGACTCGCTACTTCATCCCTCTACAAATGATACACTAACACCTGAGCATACCCCTCAGATTCCAACACTCTCATTTCCCCTAAGGCTTCTATTTCCATTTTCAACTCTTTTGATTGTATATCTGAGCCTGAAGTCTCTAAGCGTCTACAGCGCTACCCAACAAGTTGGCGCTATAGAAATACATGTTAATAATAATAATAATAATAATAATATCCTCTCCATCAACAACTTGCTCACTTGATTCTATCCCACTCTACCAAAACAGTGTGCTCCTGTCCTTATGCCAGTTCCTCACTAACTTCTGCTATTTTCCCCTCATTATCCAAAAAGACCTGTGTCAAGCCCATCCTGAAAAAGTCTACACTGGACCAATCCTCTTTGTCTAACTACTGTCCTGTCTCTCTCTTACCGCTAGCCTCTAAACTTCTGCAACATCTTGTCTTCTCCCATATTACTAACTTTCTCTGCACCAATAATCTGCTTGACCCTATGCAGTCTGGCTTTTGACCTGCACACTCCACTGAAACTGCCTTAAAGGAAAACTATATCCCCAAAATAAATACTTGAGCAACATGTAGTTTATTTAATATTAAGTGGCATATTAAATAACCTTACCAAACGAGAATATATATTTAAGTAAATATTGCCCTTTTACATCTCTTACCTTCAGCCAGCATTTCGTGATGGTCTGTGTGCTGCCTCAGAGATCACCTGACCAGAAATGTTTCAACTATAACTGTAACAGGAAGAAGTGTGGAAGCAAAAGAACTCTGTCTTTTGATTGGCTCATGTGACCTAACTTTATAGTTTGTTTTTTATGTTTATGTGTACTGTTGAATCATACAAACCCAGAAAGATGTTATTATTTTTTTAATGGCTATTTTCTATTTAGGATGACCCAATGGCACATGCTACTAAAAAAGTATAATGTTCAAAATTGGGGGTATGTGGAAGCACTCTAAAGTTTTTTTTCCAACCTTTTGATCATAACTTTGTAACTAAAAACCCCTGTTTTGCAAACTTACTTTGGAGACAGGGGCACAGGGAATGCACTTCCATTATACTTAAATACACTAAAATTTTGCCTTTGGAGTGCTTCCACATAATGTACCCCAATTTTAAACATTATACATTATCTGGAAGCTGTGGCTGAGCTTCATGTGGTTTTTAATAGCACCCCATACACCCCATTGAGCTAGATGTGGTCCTATGTTTTTAAAAATGGGTGTTGGTTTGGACAACTCCTAACCCTTAAAAGCTGCATACCGGCAGGGGAGGATAGATCCTTTATACTGAAACCAAGGTTCAACTGACACTGATTACAAATAATGCTACTATGCAGAGAGACACTTTATACTATGACAAAAAGATAAATATGTCAGGGTCCGCCATGTGGGGTTTACCTTGACATGGTATGGTGGCTTTTCAACTTTATGATCATAAATTTGTAACTAAAAACCCCTGTTTTGCAAACTTACTTTGGAGACAGGGCCAAAGGGAATGTGAATTAAAACTAGCACTTCCATTGTACTTAAATACACTATAACTAACTTTGCCTTTAGAGTGCTTCCACATACCCCCAATTTTGAACATTCTACTAAAAAAGTATATTATTATGAAAATGGTTTATTTACATGAAGCAGGGTTTTACATATGAGTTGTTTAATTCAATATCTTTTTATAGAGACCTTCATTATCCAGGAGGTATAATTTTCTTTTAAGTAGAGTTGCCAATTACAGTATCTCCAGACTGCTAAGGCCGAAGGACATTACTCTATTCTCATTCTCCTATATTCATCCTCTTCTTTTGATACTGTTAACCATTCTGTTCTAATGCAAGTTCTCCATTCAACTGGTATTGGTGATCAAGCTGCATCCTGGTTCAGTTCCTACCTTTCTGACTGCTCCTTCTTTATTACTTTTGCAAACAAATCCTCTCCTCCTGTTCATCATGTGGGGGTGCCTCAGGGTTCTGTACTTGGTCCTCTGTTGTTCCTCCCTCTGTTGTTCCTCCTTGTACACTCGCTCTTTAGGAGACTTTATATCTTCATTTGGCCTTAAATATCAACTGTATACCGATGACATTCAGATATATTTAGTCTCTCCCTCACTAACCACTGATGTTCAAACCCAGCCACTTCAAGCTCAACCTGGCCAAGACTGCGTTCATGTTCTTTCCACACAAACCAAGCCCTTCTCTTCCTTGATGGCATGACCATTAACCTGCTTAACTCAATACTCTGCTTAGAGGTAATCTTTGACCAGTCCCTCTACTTTTCTAATCATATTAATAACACTGCAAAAAGCTATAGTTTCTTCCTCCGCAATATAGCCAAGATACGTCCGTTTCTTTCACAAACAACGGCCAAAACACTAATCCATGGCCTCATCTTATCCCGCTTAGACTACTGCAATCCTCTCCCCTCCAATCAATCTTAAACTCTGCAACCAGGATCCTTCTGCTCTCTCCTAAAAGTTAATCTGCTCAACCTCAACTAAAATCCTTAGTGTGGCTGTCTGTTAAGTAAAGCATATACAATCATTCTACTAATATTCAAAGCCCTTCACTCCTCTGCTCCTCACTACATTACTTCTCTAGTCTCGCTATACGTACCTGGTTGTCTTATCCGCTCTTCCCAAAGCCACCTTCTCTTCACACCATCCACATCAACTGCCACCTCTCGTCTCAAACCCTTTTATCTTGCTGCTCCTTACCTCTTGAATTCCATCCCTGAATTCCTCCGTAAAGAATCCTTTCTCAATCTTCTCAAGGAAAAATTAAGAGCCTACCTTTTAGAACACTAAAACAGTAGCCTAGTTTGTGCCTACTGACTATGCCTTACCATGTGCACTTTTTCATCTCCAATTTGTACCTGTATGGTAGACACCCATCCACTTAGACTATAAGCTTTATGGGGCAGGGACCTCCTTCCCACTATGTCTGTTACCATATAGTACTTAAGTTCTTTGTCCTATGATTCTGTATATATTTATTATGTGATTTGTCTCCTCCATGTATATTTCTATTCATAGTCCTTTTATGCACTGTAAACAGTAATATACAATACAAAACAATACAATACAACACAATATCACTTACAGCAAAATAGGAGCACGGGGCTGAAGCCTTCCATCTGTCTAACTTCCTGACAAGGGGAAACCCTCTCCTCCTGAACCTCCCTTTCTTACCACTCATCCCCCTTCTCTCACTCTTTCCTCATACTATACTTCTACATAGGGATGGTAGTTCAGGAGCGCCTTACCTGTGGGAAGTACAACATAGACACCAACCCTCACACTAAGCTGAAGTATGTAATGTTGCGAAGCGGGTCACAGTATTGGCAATTGCTGTCTAACAAATATATGGTGATTTACCCTCTGCTATATTATATTTCATACTGCTCTGTGATACCTTCTGGATAATTTGTATAAAAACGCTTTCAATTAAAGGATAAATTGGAAAAAAGTAAAAGTGTATCTGTATATGCACCACCTTTAAAAATTAGTTTAAAAAGAGTTGTGTACAATGGGTAATCAGCAAAATCTTTAATTGGCTACTGCATGCACAGTTAAAGCCATATTTTTATTGGACTAAACTGAGAATGCTCCTTTTGCATGAGATGGTATCTGTCAATCTTGCTGTGCATGCTCTGCATGTTTAAAAAAGTACATATACAGAGACATTTTTGAGACTAGCTAGTGATATGGATTTGGATAAAGGAGGGAGGGCATTGGATGGACCCTGGTATGAACGGCAGGGTTTCTATTTATTTTAAGATTACCAGATCCTGTAAGGGCACTTCCAATATATACAAAATTCATCAGGCTCATTTGTATTAATATTGCATCCAGGCTGCACCTTATGTCCGATAAGAAAGCTGATACATGTTACAGCACTGTTAGGTGCAATGTAGTACTAGTACTACTTAGTACTAGTGCCTGCCAAGTGATAAAACCAGGGCTGTTTTGCACCTTGTGCGTGCTCGCATTTAAATATCAATATACACACATATATACAGTGAAACCTCAATTTTAAGTACACAGATTTCAAGTTTTTCTGCATTTTACATTTTTTATTTGTGGTCCCGCCAATTTATAATGCATTTCAGTTGGGGAATTTCCCAGATTTTACATCAAAATTTTGTCATGATGTCCCCAAAAAAACTTTTTTTGTGAAATAAAGAAGTTTAAAATACTAACCAGATGTATATTATGCCATGGTTCTGCTTTTAAATGGTCAATTCCAATTAGTCTCCCCATTCTATAGTCCTGCACCAATAACATATTTAAGTTGTATATGTTACAAATGTGACTGTCAGAGAGGCCTTGCATATGTCCTCCTTAGTGCAACATTAACACTGCAATGCTTAACCCTTGTTATTAACACAGTAAAGATTGTATCTCAAAGTAAAATGGACCCCTGTGCTTAAATCCTTCAGTACTTTAAATAAAAAGTTCCTTTAACACATTTCCCAGTTTTAAAATTTTCCAGGATTTTACATAAATTTTTCCTTGTCCCCTGAAAAAGTAAAATGGGGGTTCTACTGTACAAGATATGTTGTAATGTGTGTGCTTTCATACAGATCCCATAGTAATATAGTACTAATACAGTGTCATGTTACATGATCTTTGTCTGCTTCTGCAGAAGTGTTAATAAAGTTATGTCTTCTTGAAGCAAGCAAAGCATGGTGTCTGTGTGCAGTTTCTCCTCTGTCTAAAAGGCTCATGTGAGATTGAATGGCAACATACACATGTTGTCATGTTTGGTTAGCTGAGGATGAGGAGAGTATAACAGTGCTTTATTAACAGGCTCATACAGGCCTTACACAACAACAGTATTTCTTACTTTCACTTTCAAGCTGTACAGAAAGTCCTGTGTATGCACAGTACAAGTCCTGTGCACAGTGACACCCACAGGCCATTTGTATAAACACCACACATTCCCCCTATGGTAGGAAAGCATATGGGCAGATGTAATAAACAACAACAATGCATCTTAAAGCACATCACATAGTCCTGGGTCCATGCAGGTAGTTTTCTGACTCTCAGTACGCCTTATAGGTTATTATTATTATTATTAGCACGTATTTCTATAGCGCCAGCATATCATTTTCTTCAGGCCTATTGCAGTTGGCATCAGGAGAAGGAAAATGTTCTTCATCAAATGAAGCTTCTCCAAAGTCATATCTAACAGGAGCAAGATGACTTGCATTCCATTTGCATCCATCAGAAAATTCATATGTGTATGGTCCTCCCTGGCATCTCACTTCAAGTGGTGAAGTAACTTGTTTCAGTATTCCTGATTTCTTAATTCTGATTGAAGATCCAGGCTGAAAGTGCACTTCTCTTGCACCACATTTTCTGTCAGTATAAGCCTTGCATTTGGCTTGCTGAGGTTTCACAATGTCAGCAGTAGATGACTTTGTAGGCACAGTATTTGGTGGAAGTTTGATGTCTGCAACATGTAACTTAGTGTGCATCTGTCTTCCATGTAATAATTCAGCTGGAGATGCTTGGGTCGTTGCATGGCATGTTGCTCTGTAGTTATGTAAGAACTCTGTTGAAAATACTTTCCAAGATTTCCCAGTAAGATTTGCTGTCTGTAGTGCTTCTTTCAGACTTCTGTTGAATCTCTCAATTTCTCCATTTGCTTGTGGGTAATACGCTGAAGCTTTCCTATGCGCAATATTCCTCTCTCTCAGAAAGTATTTAAACACATGTAACCCATTTTTGGCCACCCCCCTGGTGCCTAAGTGGTACATCACAATATTTCAACCACTTACAGATCCTGAGTCCCCTTTGCTAGATGAAAGGGTACTGGGAATTCTTCTTCTCTAGCAGTGCCTCCACCCAATGGGATTCCGGAATACACATAAGGATAGTCCCAAAAGGAATAACATGACCCACACACTTTATTATATAAAAAACCACAACTTTATATAAAGAAAGATAAAGTTAAAGCGGAAAGGGGGCAAAGTCCCACACTACTCCATTGGAAATACAGAGTCTCAGTCCCTTATCCCCAATGAGCATACTTAAATGCAGGTAGCGCTTGTTATGGCCAAATACCTTTCCCTCCTGGACTTAGTATTTTCTTCCACGTGGCAGGCATAAAACAAAGCCCGTGTCACCAATGGAAACCATCCTGGATTGCCCTGGGGATTCACACAGATGGGTAGGCTCATCCGGAGCTGGAGCAGGCATCCACAGTGATGAATCCATTCCATGCACACATGCAGCTTGTATTATCCTCCAAGGTACAGCTCCCAACACTCTCCATAGTATGAGCACGATAACTCTTTTCCTTCTTACATCCAGCTCCCAACGCTGTCTATGGCGTGAGCACTTAAGACTTCCACTGCTGAACTACAGCTCCCAGCACTCTCCATAGTGCGAGCACACAAACCCGGAAATCCAAACCCTCCTGGTTGAGCTTACAGGCACTGGGGGAATCTTGCCCAGCTTGGGTAGACTTCTCACTCTCCACTTCAGCCTACATGGTGCCGGTTGGTTTCACTTCTCCTCAGTGAAAATACAGTCAGCAGTATAACACAGTTTTTCTCTCTCTGGCTGTGAGAACATGGCCATCCCCTTTTATATTAGAGCACAGCGACACCTTGTGGCTGCTCTTGGGATCAGCCCTGCTCCAATGAAAAAGCTCAGCCCCTGAAAAATCTGGGTAGAAACCCCATTCTCTGTAATAAGGCCAGGGAAATTTCTTTAGACCGTAGCATTAACTCTACTACACTCATATGAGACAAACTGTGGTCCGTTGTCTGATATTAACTCCTTTGGATTTCCTTCTCTGCTGAAGACTGTAGACAGAAATGTTATTACTGTAACTGATGTTACATGAGAAACAAATGCAATTTCAGGTCATTTACTGTAATAGTCTATCAAGGTTATAGCAAATCTACAGTCTATAGGAACATCTGCAAAAGGACCGACAATATC
This sequence comes from Xenopus borealis, assembly GCA_024363595.1. Classification (NCBI taxonomy): domain Eukaryota; kingdom Metazoa; phylum Chordata; class Amphibia; order Anura; family Pipidae; genus Xenopus; species Xenopus borealis. Next base: position 124,141,272 of record CM044433.1, on the reverse strand, counting down.
AATAGCAAGTTTTTCCCCATGCTGAATCAGGAAATGTTACTGGCTGAAGTGGTGATGTATGTGTGATTGCTGTTTTTTCATGATTCTGACAAGTAACACAAGAATGAATGGCAGTTACCACATCAGCATCCATCCATCTACTGGCCACCAGTATAGTTATTGTAGTCTTTGTTTTGTACGTACAATTCCTTGATAACTCTCATGTGTAAGTTGTATGAGATTTTCTTGCAAAGTCTCTGGTACCAATAAACGGTGAGCTCCATTGACAACATAGCCATCTACTAAGGACAGTTTGTGTCTAATCCCGTAGAAAGGTTGAAGATCACGACTGGGTTTCTACTCAGCATTTGTCCATTTGCTTTATAAGATGTTCCATAGTTTTACTTGAATTGGACATGTGAGGCAAGCTTGCTTAAAATCAGCAGCTTTAACTGTAGATGATAGTAAATCAGTCAATGCTACAACTTCTATGTCCTCATCCAGTGTATCAGAAGCTGCAGGTAAAGGTAAACATCACAAACAATCAGCAGTAACATTTTTCAAACATGGTTTGCATTGTGTTTTGTAGTTGAAATTCAGTAGCCTTGCTGACCATCTAGCTATACCCATTCCAGCTCTTCCTAGTCCCTTTGTTGTAAGCAGTGTAGTTAAAGGGCATAAGATAAATTTTCTACCCCATAGGTAGGTTCTCCATTTTTCTGTTGCCCAAACACACACTAGAGCTTCTTTTTCAACAGTTGAAAACTTATGCTCTGTCTCTGTAAGTGTTCTGGATGCAAATGCAACAATTTTCGCTGTATGATCAGCATGGATCTGTGTGAGAACTGCACCAACGCCATAGTCTGAAGCGTCTGTAGTAACCACAGTGGGTAGTGCAGGATCAAATAAAGCTAGCACTGGACTCTTCACAATTAGCTGTTTCACTATTTTCACTATGTTGAGCAGATTCTGACCACACCAGACTTAAAGTTCCACATAATAGTGGCTCCCCAACTGAAGCATAGTTGGAAATAAACTTAGAATACCAAGAAGTAAGACCTAAGAAAGCTCATAAGGTCTGGAAATCAGATGGAGTTGGTGCTTATGTAACCACGTTGACATGGTCAGAGTCAGGCAGTAATCCATCTTGTGAAATTATAAGACCCAGAAATGACAGCTGAGTTTGTCTGAAGTGACATCTCGAAAGGTTCAGTTTGAGTCCTGCAGAACAGAACAGAACTGGTCATTTTGCTGCCCGAGGCGACCTTCCTTTTTCTGCCCCCACCCCTCCTCATGGCACTCACCTCCTCAGTACTGTAGGGGGTCCACGTTGCTCTGCAGTGGTCTGGGGTAGTCCACTACGCCAGTGCAGATAGAGCAATTATGCTCTCTGCCCTAGAAGAGACGAATTCCAAGGTCGAAAAGCGGAAATTTGGCCTTAGTTACCAGGAGCAGCATTTTTGCTGCCCCTGGCAACTAGGGGGGGCACTGCCACCTGAGGCGAGTGCCTCAACTCGCCTCATTGGTGGAGCGCCCCTGCTGCAGAATCAATGCATTTCAGATCCTTTTCCAGGTACTTGCCATGAAGATAAATAGGGGCAAATTCACTAAAGTGCGAAGCGTTTATGCTTGCGCTAATTCACCAGCGTGAAGTCATTTTGCAAATTTTCGCTAGCGAAGTAGATAGACTTGTGCAATTTCGCACCCTTACGCCAGACGAAGTTGCGCACTGATGAAGGATCGTAATTACACAAATTTACTAAGATCAAAATTTTCCTGAACGTTACCACTTACGCTAGACTTTACTTCGCCTGGTCAGACCAGGCAAAGTTCAATACAATAGATAGGAGTTAGAAAAAAAAACATGGAAAATTTTTCAAAGTTCCAAAAAAAAGCTGGCGTGTTTTACCATTATAGGGTGATAATGTGAAAAAGAACGTTTTTTTGGGGGGGGAGGTTACCCTCCTTCCCTCCTAAATTTCCTAACATATGGCAACACAACTATATAGGGGGCACATATAGGGCAATTGGACAACTTTATTTTTTTAATTAAAGGTTTCCTGGGCTTGTGTAGTGCAACGTAGTGGATGTAACATATACTTCTATTATACTTTGAGATTCACGCCATATGCAAATTAGGCATTGCTAGCAAATATGCGCTTTGCCTGGCGAAGAACGATAGCGCTACTTCGCTAAAGTTCGCCGCTCTGGGTGCAAATTCACATCTTAGTGAATTTGCGTAATGCTGGCAAAAATTTGCTTGGCGAAGTGCGGCGAACGCTAGCGAAGCCAATGCTAGCGTATTTTCGCATCTTAGTGAATTTGCCCCATAGTTGGAGCATAGACAATTATATCATCCAAGTAGCATTCTACACCAGGTATGCCATGGAGTATAGAAGACATCAGTCTTTGAAAACAACTCGTCATGCAGTAATGCAGATGATAAGCACTCTGAAGATCCAAAGTAGAAAAGAATTTTGCTCCTCGGAGTTAAGAAAATATTTTCTCTATGTGTGGCAAGGGATGATTATCCATAACAACTGCTTTATTAGGTTCACAGAGATCAACACACAATCAAATACCTCCAGTTTTCTTCTTTTTCAATCATATTTTGCTCTACCATTTTCTTTAGTTCATGTGAGATAATCTCCCTTATAGAGTAGGGCAATCACCTAAATTTCTGGAGTACTGTTTTTTTCATCTGGTCTCAATTTAACTTTGTGTACAAAGTTCTTTGCACAAGGCCTCATCTGGAGTATGCAGTGCATTTTTGGACTCCAGACCTTAGGAGGGATGTAAATGGGCTGGAGAGAGTGCAGAGACGTGCAACTAAACTGGTTAGCGGGATGGAAGACTTAAATTATGAGGGGAGACTGTCCAGGTTGGGGTTGTTTTCTCTGGAAAAAAGGCGCTTGCGAGGGGACATGATTACACTTTACAAATATATTCGAGGACATTATAGACAAATATCAGGGGACCTTTTAACCCAGAAAGAGGATCACTGCACCAGAGGCCACCCCTTCAGACTAGAAGAAAAGGACTTTCATTTGAAGCAGCATAGGTGGTTCATCACAGTCAGGACAGTGAGGTTATGGAATGCACTGCCGGTTGATGTTGTGATGGCTGATTCTGTTGATGCTTTTAAGAGGAGCTTGGATGACTTTTTGGACATACATAATATCAAAGGCTATTTTGATACTAAACTCTACAGTTAGTATATAGCTATGGGCATATATGGTTTGTGTGAAAGAGTGGGGATGTGTGTGTGTGTGTATGCTGGGTTTTTAATTTGGAGGGGTTGAACTTTTTTCAACCCAATTTAACTATGTAACTATGTAACCCAGTGACGTGTTGCTTTGTGGGGACATTTTAGACACTGGCTGTGTGGCAGGCACTGGTGTTGTAGTAATGAGACCATCTATTAATTGCAGGTTTAATGCAGCAAAGAGATCCCTTCCAAGTATAGCAGTACCTTTATTCACAATGTAAAAGTCAAATTTTGAAGTATTTGATTCAAATTGTATAGTCACTGGCAAGCAACCAAATGCAGGGATTGGATTCTTTAAGTAACTGACCAGTTTCAGGGCAAGTGCAACAAGCTGATCTTTTGCAAAGTATTTCAAGAAAATATCCTTTGGTAGTATAGAAACAGCTGAACCTGCATCAAACATCAGGTTAATGGATTGCCCCCTTGTCAGCAGAAGCAGTACTGACACTGACAGTGCATATAAACTTGTCTGGAATAAATGTACCAGCTTTATCCACACTTAATACTGTCACATGTGTAGTAGTGACTTCATGAACATCTTTATTAGAACTACGGCAGACCTTTGTAAAATGTCCTACTTTTGTGCAATGGTGGCACTGTAAAGCTTTTGCAGGAGATGTAACATGGTTTGCAGTGTGTTGTGTTGAACCACGGTGAAAGCAGTATTTTTTTTATTTGTATTTGCTGCACAGTTTTGCAGTGAGGTGAATCCCTTTCCTAAGCACTGTATTTTGCCATTGCCTGTGCATTATTAGGCCACAGTGCTGAATTCACAATCTGTACATTTCCAGCAGTTCCTTGACTGAGAGTTTTAGCCTCTGCCACTGCTGTTTCAATTAGGTTAGCAACTGTAATAGCCTTTGCAAGGGTTAAATCCGGCTCTAGAAGGAGTCTCTCTCTAATGCGATGTGAGCTTGTTTTTTTCCACTATTTGGTTGCTTAGCATTTCATCTGTTAGATTCCCAAACTCACAGGTAACAACCAGCTCTCGCAAAGCTGCTACAAAATGTTCTGTGGATTCGCCATTACGCTGTCCACATTGGCAGAATTTATATCTTTCAGCAACCACAGTTCTTTATAGTATAGTATAGTAAGAGCAGTTTCATAAGTCTCATCAGGTAATTATAATGTATAGAAAATACGCTGTCCCTCTGCTCCCAGGCAGTGAATAAGTAAAGCATGCTTTCTAGCAGCAGAAATCTCCCTTTGGTCAGCAACAATAATGTATTTTTCAAACATACAAATCCAATCAGTACAAGATATGGTAGGCTTACCAGTGTTTGGAAGAAAAACTGCAGGCTGCTGCAGAGGTAGAAAAGACATCCTTGTCGCCATTTGTTATGTTTGGTATTCGAGGATGAGGAGAATACAACAGTGCTTTATTAACAGGCTCATACAGGCCTTACACAACAACATTATTTCTTACTTTCACTTTCAAACTGTACAGAAAGTCCTGTGTATGTACAGTACAAGTCCTGTGCACAGTGACACCCACAGGCCATTTGTATAAACACTGTACAGTAACAAAAAACTAACTGTAAAGTTTTGTGCTCAGTTACATATTTTATTTTAATTAAGCTTTGGGACAAGGGGCAAATAAGCCCTTTGCATTTAAATCAGCTATAGTCAATACAGACAAATCTGGCAAATTTAGAAAAGGTCATTGGAGTTTTGTCAAAATTGTTATCCAGATTTGCTATGGCTCAGACACTGACCTTTTCCTTGTTTGAAAAAAAGTTCTATTTGACAGATGTAATGTCATTGTTTGTACATTTTGTTTCATGCACAGCCCATGTTTGTTATGATTTCAATGTAAAACATTTCCTTCTAACTATGGGATATTTTTGACTCTTAGATGTAGGTGTTGTGATTAAAACTGTGAGAAATGATTTGCCAGCTCTCAACTAATGTTTGCATTAAAGTTAATATAATTAGTTGGCATAAAGCTGATATTACAAGCATGTGATGGTACACTGAAATACAGTGTTGTGTTCTAACTGTACTAATAATAATAATAATAATAACTGGCTCTGGATGGACGATATTACGAACCACCAACATCTTGAATGAAGAATATGTACCAAAGCACTATTTTTTCTGTTTCATAGTTAAAGGTTGTCTAGGCCAATTGGACATTATATCTGTTATAAAGAATGATACTATACTGTACATGTATCACCATCCTACCAGTGAGATATTTTGTATATGACTTCATCCCAATTGAAAAGCTTAATTTCAGCTACAGATAATGATTTTTTTCATGATTTTACTTGCAGCAAACTGATACTATATTGGTTTGCCGGTAGAAGGTACTACTATAAATACTTGTCTTTGACTGCCACAGCAAAAAAGATTTTCCTTGCATAGAAATATCAACATCACTACTAGTTCATGCTTCTGTAGTTACTTTGGTTTATTCAAACCCCTCACTGCCAAGGGTCAATGCAGACATGACAGGTCCCATTCATCATTAGCAAGCAATGGTAAATCAAGTGTGAGTTCCTCATTCAGTACATCAACCACATCTTCAGCTTGTTTTCAAAGACAAATACATTTCTTTGAATGTCTCTAAATCCATATATGTTGCATGTTAACTTGTAAGCTTCTCTTTAAGTTATTCATATTTTGATTAAAAAAATGATTAGGTTCCTTAAATATGATGATTTATTCATCCATGTACAATGTGAGCTGTATATGAAGACTGCAGCTAGATGTGAGGTTCTAGTGTGCATCCAATCAACAAAGCACAAGTTCATTGATGCCACTTCCTAGTCCCCTGTTACGGGACCCCAGATGCTGCAAAAATATAAAGCACAGAATGCCTTGACCTTTGTTTTAGATTTTCTGTTGACTCACAACAAAACCTTTAAAAACCTATCACAAATGAAATGAGTTTAATTATTAAATGCCTTAATTATATAAATGGGCAAATTGCTAGACACTTAGGGGCAAATTTACTGTTATTCCCCAAAATTAGCTTGATCAAATTCGAAATTCGATAAGCATTCGACCATCGAATGCTTATCTAATTGTTTTAGGTTATCATTTGGCTCGATATTCGATTTCTCGATGAATTTGTACGATCGGATACTGATCATCCGATTTCACGATAAAAATTGTGGTTTCCTTCGAGCCTCTGAAAAATTTGTACGATTCGAACGATCGAACACTTTGATCGTATGAATGGTATTCGAGCAGGTTTCCCATAGGCTTCTATTACAATTCGGTAGGTTCAATCTGGCGAAGTAGGCAGTCGAATAATTTTAAAAATTTGAATCCTTCGATTATTGAATATCCGATCATTCGATCTATTCGATCATTCGGTATTTGATGATCGAAGAGGCCAAATTAGAATATCCGATTTCACTAAAAATTTGTACGATCGTTATTCAATCGAATTCGATCGAACTTCGATCATTTCACGTGAATTTCATAAATTTGCCCCTTAGTTACTTCTTTAGGTTAAACAAAAGAGACAACAGAGTTAATGATCCAACAATTCCCCCTCTCTGCTTATCCTTAAAATAGAATGTATGCCTTAGAAAGTAGCTTTTTCATTGTAACGCACTGGACTATGACAACATATGGGACAAATGGAAAGTGTATTTATTGAAATTATTTATGCTGCAAAATTATTTCTGTCTATATGTGCGCTACATTGGAGCCTTCATTGCTTTAGAGGAGGCACTCTGTGGTTAATGTATGTTTAAGGCCCTTTTGGGTTTTTAGCAGTATATTACTATTCCATAAAATTTTTCTAAAAAAAAAAGTTTCTATTGTACAGGTTTGAGACCAATATGCCAGCATGCTTGGGACCCAGAGGTTTTTCAAATAAGGAGTCTTTCCATAATTTAGATTGCCATACCTTAAATCCAAAATTTTGTTTTGACTCAAATAACGAATTATTATATCTTAATTAGAATTGAGTACAAGGTGCTATTTTATAAATACAGAGAAAAAGCAAATAATCTCTAAAAATGTGAATTATTTCCCAAAATGTACAGCTTTCTGGATAAATGGTTTCTTTGTCACAGGTCCCATACCTGTATATTGGAGTATTATATTCATATAGCACTGGAAGGGCATGCAGTGTTTAACAACGCTTAAATATAAACAGTGGTATTGTTTGGTATAGTTACTATAATATAGATACTAAGGGGGTTCTTTCATAAAATCCAAATTTATCACATCATTTAAATTAATAAAGTTCAACCAAATTCCCATCCTGGATTTTGCCTTACTTATTAATAAAATAACTGGAATAAATCGGATTGAGCAGATAAAATCAAGCAAAACATTTTCTCTGGTTTTTGCCTGAAAACCCCCAAAATAGATTACTGGGCTAAACGCAGCACAAACACAATAACTTCCAACTAATATCTCCAACTTCCAATTTTGCATCTCCCACTGACTTATTGTATACATGACCTTTATAGTTCCAAGATTGCAGATTTTCGGATTTGACCTTTTTGAAGCACCATGGTTTAATATATAAATATATAAATAGTTTTTTGCCCAAAAAAGCCCAACTACATAAATTTGTGGTTTAGTAAAGAACCCCCTCAGAATAAATATTTGTGTTGGGCATCTTACAGCTGCCATTAATGTGTACAATCCATTTAAGTTCACACAGGTAGTGATGGGTTAATTTATTTGCCATTCATGAAACACCAGCAAAAATTCACCTGCCCAAAATTCACTGGCGTAAAAAAAAAAAAGAGAAGCACAACGAAATTGATTAAATTTACGCGACATACACCGAAAACGACACAACGCATCAAAAACGTGACGTGAGTCGTTTCGCTAATTTTTCGCTGAAGCGAAATGGGATAGATTCGCCCATCACTACACACAGTTAATAAAGGATAATTTTAATGCAAATAAAAAAATGAGAGCTATTGTGTCCCAAGGAAAAATATCACATATGAAAGACACATGTTCACTTCTTAATTGTAGAAAGAACATGAAACTACTGTTGTACAGTATTTGGTATACCTGAAGTTAAAGTCAGTCCTGTGAATCTGGTGCACTGACTGAATCTCTGATTAAAGATAAATTAGTTATGGGCATACATAGCATGAAAGAGAAATTGCTTACAGAGACAGATCTCACAGTAAACCATGCTATAGCCTCTAAAATAACAAAACAGGCAAATCAAAAGCTGCTCTTTTATAGAAGTGTCTTCCAAACAAGCCCCACTAAAATGGCATCATAGTATAAAAGTATGGTGCAGAAAATATCTCATCTTTCTGGTTTTAAATGCTTGAAAGCTAAAACACTCACAAGCTCCATTTGTCAGTGGTGTGGACAGTCACACACATCCAGGCAATAACCTGCATATGGAAAAATCTGTAAAAGCTGTGGCAGAGCATAATATTTTCAAAAAATGTGAAGATCAACCACACAAATATATGCAGTACAAAAAGCGATGAAGAATTTGAAACAGGTAACATACAGTGCATTAAATTAATGCACCCAAAATAGAATGGATTTTACTGAATGTTACCTTTCGCCAGAGTTGATTTTGCCACCTCAGACCAGGCCAAGTGGTTAAAAGAAGCTATATCTGCTTAATCTTCTTACATCTTATCCTATCTGCTGAAAAGGTATTAAAGTTCAAAAAAACGCTGGTGACTTTTCTTTTTTTGAAGTGGGATTACCTGCAAAGTCCTAAGTTAGACTTTTTTTGGGTAACCGTGTGTAGGGCATTATACTAACTCTATTGTGGTTCCCTGGACATGTGTAATAAAAATCAGTAACAAACCATTTGCACCAACATGTATAATAAAGACCTCCATATAACTTTTAATTTCCTGTCCTATGCAAATTGACCGAAGTGCAAGATCACTAGTGAATTTTCACTAGGCACAAATTAATGCTAGTGAAACTTCACTATGAAATGCTCGCACAGCCAAAGTAACGCTAGCAAAAAGTTGCCAGCGTTTGACTCCCGGGACTAACTACACCAACCGGATAACTGGTACAGGAGGCAAAGACCATAATGCATGCCAGGCACACCTTTTTGGCTTAGATAAGAACCATAATGATAGAAGTTATACCTAGAACTGCAGTTTATATGAATTATATCCTTGGATTGGGTAGCATAATGCTAGCTTGAAGCAAGTACTAAGTTCTAGTTAAACAATTTAAAGCTTAATAAACAGAAGTGCAGTTTTGCCAAACTCCTGTACAAATACCCAGGGAAGTAGTTTCTAACATGGGTCTTTGTCCAGATGAAGATAAAATAGCTGCAATCAAATATGTGACTACTCAGATATGTAAGAAGGACCTACAGTTAATGGGAATGATTAACTTTGTGGGCAAGTTTATAAATTATTTGGCACCTAGAACACAATGCAGAAGAGACTTGAAAGCCAATAAAAACTGAGAGTGGAATAAGTGAAAATTGCGTCATACTTACCGTGATTTTCCTTTCCTAGGCCTCTCCATTTCAGTACTTGCAGGGACTGGCCCCTCCCCTCATGCCCCATTAGAAGAACCCTCCCACAAATCAATAAAAGTGTCACTTACACTCTCGGAAGGTGTCTAGTAACAAGCTCCTTAACTGAATGTCTGGGAGGGCTGTACTGACATGGAGAGGCCTAGGAAAGGAAAATCACGGTAAGTATGACGCAATTTTCCCTTTTCCCTTGTCCTCTCCATGTCAGTACTTGCCGGGTAAAGCAAGCAAGCTCCCCGGATATAGGGTGGGATAATAACCACAGACATTGATTTGCAAAAAGAAATTATTTTATTGCTTTCCAGAGGCACATCTGAGAACACTAGCACCAAACTGAGCGTTCCAGGCTGAGGAGATATCGAGCTTGTAGAGTGAAAGGAAGGTATTAGATGACGACCAAGAGGCTGCTCTGCAAATCACCTCCATTGGAGTCCCTGCTTCAGCCGCCCAAGAAGCCGCTTGCCCCCTGGTAGAGTGAGCCCTAACGCTTGCCTGGTCCTGAATGGTTTGAGATGAATAAGCTTTTTTGATGACCCGTTTTATCCAACTGGAGATGGTATAGGACGAGGCTGCTTTTCCTATATTCTTCCCCGCTGGGACAATGAAAAGGTGGTCATCCCTTCGTTTATGAGATGTAGCATCACAATAGGATCTCACTGCCGTTGCTACATCTAATGCTTGAAGATCTTGGTCTCATGGGTGTCCGCAGAAAATTTTCCAGGGGGGGCAAGGAGGCATCTGTGGGCGGGCCTGTGAGATAGGTGGGTGTGTCACTGCCATCAGGGGGTGGAGCTATGTCACGGCAATCAGCCGATCGCCGGGTCAATCAAGGGAATCCTGCACAGTTTCCCTAATTTGAAAAACCATCCAGGAAGTTTTGACCCGGGCAACCCTTCAAAATACCGGTTGTCTGACAAGTGGCAACCCTAGTTCACACAAAGATGGCAAAGTGGCAAGTTCATGTATAAATACCCCTAGAACTCACAAACAGATGGCACAGGGGCAAGTACATGCATAAATACCCCTAGAACTCACAAACAGATGGCACAGGGGCAAGTACATGCATAAATACCCCCAGAACTCACAAACAGATGGCACAGGGGCAAGTACATGCATAAATACGCCCAGAACTCACAAACAGATGGCACAGGGGCAAGTACATGCATAAATACCCCCAGAACTCACAAACAGATGGCACAGGGGCAAGTACATGTATAAATACCAACAGAACACACAAACAGATGGCACAGGGGCAAGTAATTGTATAAATACCCCCAGAACTCACAAGTACAAGGCTGCAGACTGCAATAGATAGGGATTTCCTTGCTCCGTTTTCTCCTGGGCTGCAATCTGTGCTACTGGCTAATCAGATGCTCCCTGGCTGCTCTCTCTCCCTGTCACAGCTGAAGTACTACGATCCAGCAGCACTGTGACAAGGGAGGGGGAGCGAGCACCAAGGGAAGGAGGTAAAAGAAAACTCTGCTGCACAGAAGAAAAATCTTCGAGGGATCGCAACAGAAACCACAGTAAGCTATGCGCGAACAGGTGGAAACTTATGTGGACAGTCCCAGGGGGGGCACTGCCCCCTCTTGCCCCCCTCTGCGGACGCCCATCCTTGGTCTTTCTCCTTATTCGGGAAGGATGGTAAGGATAACTCGTCTTTCAGATGGAAAGGTGATACAACCTTGGGTTTGAATGAAGCTGCGAACCTCAGGACTATTCTGTCCTGGAAAAACACTGGACTGGTGTTGTCACATAGCAGAGCTTGTAGTTCTCCTACTCTCTTGGCCGAAGTGATTGCCACCAGGAATGCAGTTTTTAATGTCAGGAGCCATAATGACATGTCCTCCAAGGGATGAGAGGGATGTCTGGATAACATCTGTAGAACAAAAGGCAGATCCCATTGTGGACAGGAAGGTCTTCTTGCTGGCAAGATTCTAACAGCTGCCTTGAAGAAGCAAACCACTAATGGATGTTGGGACCAGCGTACCTCTGAGAAGGCTGATAAAGACTTGAGTCCTCAGGTTGCTTACGCTCAGGCCCTTGTTCAGGCCAGACTGCAAAATCTCGAGTAATTTTTCAACCTTTAGGATCATTGAAGGTATGCCCCTAGTTTCTCTCCATGACCTGAAGCATTCCCAGGTTCTCCATTATCTGCTATTGGTAGAGTCCTTTCTGGATTTTAGTAATGTATTCACCACTTCTGTTGACAGACCATGGGCCTCTAAGTTTCTCAGTCACCAAGCTGTCAGAGCCGATGGACCTGGGTTTGGATGGACGAATGTCCCCTGGACTAAGAGAGGACCTGCACATGGAAGTTTCCATGGAGTATCCACTGTCATCTGTAGTAAACGAGGAAACCAGGGGTGCCTTGGCCATGCTGGGGCTGATCTTCTGAATTACTTTCCCGATTAGAGGAAGAGGAGGAAAGATATAGGCCAAAGGATGAATCCACTTCTGACAGAAGGCATCTACTGCTAATGCCCTGTGCTCTGGTTCCCTGGAATAGAACCTGCTGCATTTTGAGTTTTTTGTGGTAGCCATCAAATCTATTGTGGGGCTGAGTTGGGCTGAGTGGGGCTGAGTTATCTTCCTGAAAATTAGGGGATGAAGTTCCCATTCGTGCCTTCCTAGAGTATGTCTGCTCAGGAAGTCTGCCCTCTGGTTCTCTCTGCCTGGAATATAGACTGCTGAGAGAGCCTCCAAGGTTTTTTCTGCGATTTGAAAGAGAGGTTCTGTTTCTTGTAACAGGGACATGCTTCTTGTGCCTCCCTGCCTTCTGATATAGGCCACTGTGGTCGTGTTGTCGGAACAAATCAGTAGTCTTTGGCCCTGAAGTTGAACGCGGAAGAACCGACAGGCCTCGATTACTGCCCTGATTTCTAGCACGTTTGATGGCACGTCTGAGGATGGATTTTGCCATGAGCCTTGAGCTACCTGGTTTTCTATCTCCGCACCCCAGCCTACTCCTTATGCATCTGTAGTCAGGATGCACCATGGTCTCTGGAAGAGCTTGACTCCTCTGGCCATATGTTGTGAAATCTGCCACCAGGAAAGAGCCTTGAACATTAAAGGTGACATGATGATCCTCTGATCTCAGGAAATTCCATCCCACTGTTGGAGAAAAGGGAACTGAATTCCCCTCATCCTGCATTGGGCCCAGGGGATTAGTCCTATGGATGAGGTCATCATTCCCAAGATCTTCATCAATTTAATCGCTGGGACACTGGAGAGTAGGGTCAATTCCCTTGCTTCTAGAGCTAAGGATTGTTGTCTGTCTTCTGATAGACTGATGATACCCCTGCAGGAGTCTATAATTGCTCCCAGGTACACTATTCTCTGAGTCGGAAGTAGCTGACTCTTTTGCCAGTTGAGTTGCCATCCATGTTCCTGTAGAATAGATATCACTTGTTTCCTGTGGTCTATTAGTTGTGCCCTGGAGACTGCGAGGAGAATTATATCATCCAGGTAGTGGAAGATCTGGACTTTCCGCCATCTCAGAAGAGCTACTAGTCCCACCAGGATCTTGGGGCTGTGGATAGGCCAAATGGAAGGCATTGAAACTGAAAGTGAGCTCTTCCTACTGCAAACCTCAGGAATTTCTGATCCTGGGTATTGACCGGAACATGATGGTAGGCATCGCGAATGTCCAGTGAACACATCCAATCGCCTGGGCATAATGCTGGCCATAGACATAACAATTACGATCTATCTCGGAAAAGATCTTTCCAAGAAAGATCGTTCATTTCAACACACACATGTAGAGCATAATCGTCAAATATACAGGTAAAAACAATAGAATTCTACTTGTATCTGACGATTCAGCACTAACAATGGCCGATGTTCAGGGCGCTTTCAAAGGCACCCGATCAAAATTTTCCGTTTAGCCAGATCAACCAGCCGACCGATATCTTAATCTTCTGACGATATCGGTCGGCTCATTTTCCAACCATACACGCACCGAATATCGTACGAAAATTCGTTTCATACGATATTATCTGTGCGTCTATGGCCACCTTAAGGCTTTCTTTACCGAGTCCAAGGATTCCATTCAGAAATGCTGTTTCCGTGGAGTCTTGTTTACTGATTTCAGATCCACCAGGTCCCCGATGCTTTCTTTACTATGAAGAAAACTGAGTAGATCCCAGATTTCCTTTCCTCCCTTGGGACTGGAGAGAAGACTTTCTGCTTGGTTAGGGAGTCGAGACATTGGAGAAGAGCCCTTCTCTTTTCCAGGTTCCTCGGGACTACTGAACGGAGAAAAACTGGTCGCGGAGGATTGGTAATAAACTCTAGACTGTAGCCCTCTTTGATCACCCTGCGGACCCAAGCATCGTCCGTGGACCGATCCCAGGCATTCCAGAAGTGGCGGAGTCTTCCCCCAACTGGAAATCCTGGGGACCACCACCTTCAGAAGGGGCGATGGGCTGGTCCTGAGGATTTCCCTCTGGAGCGCCTAAATAATCTGGATTGGCCTCCACGCCAATTTGATGACTTGTCCTCCGAGGTCTTGCTGCGAAAGGAATATGATTCCCCTGTAGTCTGCCTTGCCCTAGAGGACAACTTTCCTCTTGAGGACTGTTTCTCTGGAAACCTTTTTCTTTTCCTTTGTGGAAGCAACTGACTCTTTCCTCCGGAGGCCTTGGAAATCAGTTCTTCCATTTTTTTCCCAAACAAAGCCTGCCCTTGAAATGGGAGGGAACAGAGGGTAATTTTGGAAGTCGTATCGGCCTCCCATGACCTGAGCCATAGAGCCCTTCTTGCTGAGACCGAAAGAGCCAGGGATCTTGAGGCTAACCTGACCTGATCCACCACTGCGTTCATTATGAAAGAGGAACCTAGCTTTAGCTCCATAAGGCCTTCTAGGATGTCATTTTTGTCCTGGCCTTCTTTGATTGCAGACTCTACATTGGATAACTATGTCTCCATAGCTTTGGCTACTGAGAGACTGGCCACTGCTGGTTTAAGAGACTCTCCTGAATTTAGAAAGGCATGTTTTAAGTCTATTTCTAGTCTTTTATCCATTGGATCGCGTAGTGATGCTTGGTCATCAATGGGTAAGAGTGTGCTCCTGGAAAGGTTTAATACTGGTGCATCCACCTGTGGCACAGCGCAGAAGTCCTTGATATCCCCTTCCTTGAAGGGATATAAATTGCTAAATCGTTGTTGGGTTGGACTTCTTTTGGACAAGACTTCCCATTCTGATTTGATCAGATCTTCCACCTCCTTGTGTAGAGGAAAAACTTGGCCCTTCTTCCTTGATGAAGGTAAGAACTGGACATGAGCCTCTTTGGAAGCTGAGTTTGTGACAGCTGAGGCACTTGACAATTCCTGGGCTATGGCTTGCTTAATTCAGGCCCGTATGTCTGGAGGCTGCGAAGCAGAGTTGGTATAGTCTTTTACCCACTAGTGCCGGTTCCGAGCATCCCAGGCATTGGCTGTTTGCGGCCTCCGCAGGGCTGGGGGATTCCTTTCGCCTAGCAGCAAGTTTCATGTTACTAGGAGAAAGCAGAAGTGAGAAGATCAATAGTGGTAACCCCCGCCTGCCCAGGTCCTACACAGATGTTGTGCATGCGTGGGCTTTCTCTTTTTTTTTTTACCTCAACCAGGGGGGGACCAGACTTCTGGGGGGTGCGGCTTGGACTCAGGAAAAAAAAAGAGGGCCTGTAGTGAAAAGCAAAAATTATAGTCGCCATTAGGTGGGAAACCCCCTAGACAACCGTAACCAAGACAGGTGCCCCCTGGAGTCTGCTAACTAATAACCTACCCCGAGGAGGATTGGGGGCAGTGGCAGAGCTCTAGAGCCAGGTAGACCGGGTAGACCAGGACGCTGATTTCAACTAGCGCGCTGCTTAGGTTGCGACCCGGAAGAAAAAGGATATCTGGATATGACGTCACCGCCCCGTCGGACTCCTCCGATGTAGAGGATCTAGCGCTAACTTCCGCACCCCCGACTGCGTTCCAAAAAGTGATGCGGCTGCAGTCTGCCGCAGGAGCCGGACGCCTTGTGAGCAGGCCGGTTACCCAGGAAGCAGGGGAACACCGATACTTTGAGGCAGATGGTGGGCGAAAAACCCTGGATCATCAGTGAAAAGGCCGGTTCCCGGGACGCCTTGTGGGCAGGTCCCAGCTAATCCCCCCTTAAAATAAAAGCGAGCTCCGGAAAAAACGGAGAGGAGCGTAGGAGAAGACACCTTCCGAGAGTGTAAGTGACACCTTTATTGATTTGTGGGAGGGTTCTTCTAATGGGGCATGAGGGGAGGGGCCAGTCCCGGCAAGTACTGACATGGAGAGGACAAGGGAAAAATTATCACAATACTGAGTAAAAAAAAATCATTAACAGCCATACTAGTACTACAGCATTTTGATCCTTCCTTGGTGAGTACATTTTCTACTGAAACTCCTTCGTGTTTCTTCTTCAAAAAACAAATAATTGTTGGCTGCAAGTCGCTTATGCCTATTGAGAGCTGACTTCAATGTTTATATGCTCAAATAAAGCTAAACCCTTGACCTAGTATTTGGCTTTGAGTAATTTCTTGAATACTTGGAAAGCTGTGTGTTTCAAGCAGAGAGTAACCACAAGCCTAGTATTACTATTGTCCAAAAGTACATAAGTGAGACTCCACCTAAAATTGAGAAATTCATTACTTCTAGTTTTGCACTATAAGCCAATGAGAACAACACAACTTTCATGTGCTAAATTGGCTGGAAACACTTTGGAAAATACCTTAAGATATAAGTGATTTATGTCATATGATCTCAAATAGCCAAAGCTACATAATAAAGAGACTATTAATGCAGCACCAGGTGTTCCTGTGACATATTTACAAAAATACAGAAATCCAAAAGGGACCTACCTTGATGCAGACCCTACCTTGATGCAGACTATTCAGTTTTTCCTTGGCATAAATTTGGTATGAATACTTTTACTTTTAAGGGGACATCACTACCTAGCAGTTATTAATACTTCTCAAACTATCCTGAACTGGCAAAGGTTCCCTGTTTTTTAACCAGAGGCATGCACATAACTAGTGCAAAGAGAGAGAAGAAGCAGGTACAGGTTGAACATTTTAAGAGTTAGAGTTGGGTGTACGTAGGTTAATATTTTGGGGCTTAGGGTTGGGTGCAGGTTACATTTTTCCTGACCCACACATCAATACAATACATTAAAATAGACTACAATAATATGAACCATTGTATAATTTGAAGATTATACCAGATATACTTAGTAAAAACAGATATTTCACAGTAAAAAGGCTTAACGATTGTGTAATAAGCAAGCGCATTTTAAGTCTTGTCTGATTTAAGAAATGGAATACGTTCAGTCTTATGTCAATAGTAATAATTACCTTCAGAAGTCTCCTCCTCCCACAGTCAATGAAGCTTCCACCTGGGAAATATCAGTTCAAGTTTAAAAACTGTAAAATGCAATATAGAAAGCTTGCTAAGAACATTTTGTTCTTATGGAACAAATTTTAATCTGTCCATAAAAGATGTGGTCATAATATCTTAAGTCAGTGTGTACAATGCAGAATTTACACAAAATGAGATTTAATGCTTGTTACTCAGAATTTAACAATGTAACCATGGAAAAATATAAGTATAGTTTAATGAGGTTTAATAAGGCTTAAATATGTGAAACACAAAACTTAGAATATGATCAAAGCAAGCTTATTATGAAGAGATTGTTTTAAACAATGCTTGTTCTTATAAGAATAGCAAACAGCCACCGTGTTGGGTTAGTTCATTAAAATATATGTCAAGCTGTGTAATGTCTGTGGGGAATTTTCTAGAAGAATGGTGAGTATTGTTTACAGTAGAGGTCAGAAAATTCTACACTTTCTAAATTTCGTATCTAAGCAATAAAGTCACACATAGAGTATGGATGGCCAAATTGAACTGATCCATTCACTGAACAAATACAAATCTGCCCTGCTGCAGTTGAGGCTAATATATAGATGGAGCTCTTCTTCACGCTATTATTTTTAATAGATAACATTGTGAGGCAGTGTGGGCCAGTATATCTATGTATTACTATTCGCAGCATCCAACTAGCTTGTCCTTTTTGGTTGGGCCACTCTGGATTTTGCTGAGAATAGAAGTCAGCATTTCAGCATTTTCATTACGACAAGTATTTAATCACCTTATGCATTAGTGTACATATATTATAAAGCTATTGTTTTGGAGGTTGCACTCAGTAACTGCTAACTCAGTATACAGTGAGTTAACAATATAATTTGAGTTTTGCAATATAATATTAATTATTAGTTACAATAGTGGTGATTTTAAAGGCTTGCTGATGGTGGCTCTATTTTGTTGATGCAAAATATTTTTTTCAAGTAAAATGTTTACTAAATACTTTTCAGGTTTAACAATTATTAAAGGAAAAGGGAAGATTATTTCATACTTACTTTGATCTTCCTTTCCTGGACAAACTCCATGTCAGTACTCATCGGGAGCCCCTCCTCTCATTAGAAGGACCCTCCCCAAGCCTTTAAATGACCAACCACACCCACCTTTGTAACAAGCTCTCAAATTACCGGAAAACTGGGCGGCCGTACTGACATAATCTTCCCTTTTCCCTAGACGAACTCCATGTCAGTACTCATCGGGATGTACTGTAGCAAGCTATGATTTTCCCAATGGGAGGGAATACAATTTAAGAAGAATCTGTTATCAGGAATGGAATAACACTGACTAGATAATCCACAATCATGCAACCTCTATAAATTAATATAGAGACACCAGGTGAAAATCCCAGAATAAGTTCACAAGGCTAAGAATAGCCCTATATTATAGACTATATTATAAAGAGAGAGAGAGGTGTTAACCCAGTGTCAGAACAAGGAATAAATGAGTACAGTGACAATAACTTCACCCTTCCAGAAGAGAGAGAAAGACACCCCTGCACATGTCGAATTCAGCAAGCTGAAATACTTACTCCCCTACTCACCAGGAAGCATCCATCCCATGAATGCCTAGCCTCAGTGCCAATTACAAGGTACCTGTAAGAAACACTTGGTAGGAGTAAGAATCATGAACAGACCCATTGCTGGTATGACCTGTTTAGGCTATAACAACTAATGCAGGGTGTACAAAGTACCACAAGGTATCAGGCATATGCCATCAACATTTACCCATCAGAATGCCTAGCAGTCAGAACTGTTCTAACAGAAAACAGGTCCTAAAAGAACAGGGACAATGGTACCTGAGACATAAAATAGCATAAAATTCCTTAAACCGTTTAAGGTCCTGTGTTGAGGTAGACGCTATTAACAGAGAAAACAAGAGCAACTATAGTACCTAAGGAATGGAGCCCTTGTGTTATGAGAGGTATAACTGGATACCCTTAAGGTTACAGATCCAAAATGACCCCAGTGCATGACTCATGGAGGCAGGTTGTACGACCTGGAGAGATGCTAAGAGTCACCCATGAAACCTGAGTTTTCATCCCACCTGTAAGGGGACATATTTATATGTGGAGTCCACTATACTACACAGATGAACTCCCTAAGTGAAGCTGACCTTAGGAATGGAGAGGTCATATATAGATGTTCTAGTAAGTGTCAGAAGGGTTTCTAATCCGTTAGATGCATGCTGGGTCATATGTTTCAGAGTGTCACAGCAATGTGAATCCGAGAATCTTTTAGGTGGAGGGAAGAAGAAAACAAAAAAAAAACTAAAATAATGTGGCTGCATAAGTGTGCACACCCTATTCTAATTGGGGATGTAGCTGTGTTCAGAATTAAGCAGTCACATTCAAAATCATATTAAATAGGAGTCAGCACACACCTGCCATCATTTAAAGTGCCTATGATTAACCCCAAATAAAGTTCAGCTGCTCTAGCTGGTCTTTCCTGGCATTTTTTTAGTTGCATCCCACAGCAAAAGCCATGGTCCACAGATATCAGTCAGGAAAATGGTACAAAAGATTTTCCAAGGCATTAGATATACCATGGAATATATTTTTGAAGACAAAAAAGGCACAACAGTGACATTACCAAGAACTGGACGTTCCTCCAAAATTGATGAAAAGACGAAAAGAAAACTGGTCAGGGAGGCTACCAAGAGGCCTACAGCAACATTAAAGGAGCTGCAGGAATATCTGGCAAGTACTGGCTGTGTGGTACATGTACATGTACATTTTCTGAGGCTCGAAGGCAAAAGTAAGTTTTTTTCGTGAAATCAAACTATTGGTATCTGATCGTACGATTTCATTGAGAAATCGAATATCGAGCAAAAAGATAGCCTAAAACTATTCGATAAGCATTTGATAGTCGAATGCTTATCGAATTTCGAATGGATTTGTAGGATTTTAGGTGAAAAATAGTAAATTTTCCCCATCATGTGGTAATAGGGTAAGTGTTATGTTTGACAAAATTATGTGCTCCTTTGGATAAAGTAATATGCTGCTTGATAATCGTTTAAGAGTGAACCTTCAAGCAAAATAAAATAATTATATTTTTATAAATATGAAAATATATTTATAAGTTTAGCATAATGCTTTCAATTAAAGAATATTTGCCATATGCATGCTGATCTGATAAAATAAAGGGTGATGGCAGCAACCCTAGGCAGAGCAATCTTGGATCAAACGCCCTATAGTATTTTAAAAATGTGCTAGAGAGCCACTCAACTGAACTGTTGTCCCTGAGAAGGTGCTGGTTATAGGTTTCCTGATAACTAGGGGATAAAAGGCTTTAAATGTTGAGGACTTTTAAAGGGCATTGTTTACCTTTAAGTTAGCATTTATTAGATATAGATAGTAGATAGTGATAATTTAAGAAAATGTGCAGTTGGTTTTCATTTATTTGTGGTTGTTGAGTTATTTAGCTTTTTATTCAGCATCTCTCCTTTTAGAATTTTCAACAATCTTTTTCTAGCTTCCAAATTCCCATAGCAACCATGCATTCATTTAAATAAGAGACTGCAATATGAACAAGAGAGTTTCTGTATAGAACGATTATTCATAAAATGTAATAATATTAACAAATCATTAGTTTTACAGAGGATGTGTTTTTTAGATAGGGCCAAGGACCCAATTTGATAGCTGGAAAGAGTCAAAGGAAAAATGCAAATATAATAAATTAAATGTTGCTTAAAATTGGCCATCCATCACTTTAAAAATGGATGTTAAACACAGAGGCCAACAGAAAAGAAAAGAGAATGCCTTTGTTATGGGTTTACAGTTATACAATTGTTAGAAAAAAATTTTAAGTTTGGTGTTTCCATGCGGTTATCAAGAACCTTTTTATCTAATGCAAATGCATGAGTGAGTCTTTCTCCTTCCCTTTTTGATCACAGATTGGGTTTCAGGTTTTAATCCCCTAAATTTATGATTTGATCTTTGCCACCATTCACTGTTGAGTAGTTCCCTACTACTATAGTGCAATCTGAACAGTCAGATGGGCTTTTTGGAAAACAGAGACACAGCACCTCTACAATGTAGTGCTAAGTAGATGTCTGATCCATTAGAATGGCACAATATTATTACTCAGATGGGAGATATGGTTTTAGGATAAATGTATTGCAGGATGAAGCTTAGCAACTTTGAAAATACCTAGGTATTTTTGTATTTTGACATACCCTTTGGAATGAAACTATGTAATTGGTCAGAGAGATTGGAGGGCTATGAGGAGGGTCGCAGAAAGGTTATGTTGCATTCTGTGTCCCAATGATGCATTTTTATGATAAATGTAGCACAGTGCACTAGAACACAACACACGTTTTTTTTTCAATTGTAGTTTCAATGCAAAATTTTTCAATTGTAATGTAGTTTCTGTACTGGGTGACAATTAATGCACCAACTGCTGGAGGGCTGCTGGAGATTACTCCTTGGCTGCACATCAACCCTGTTGATCAATATAATTATTACATTTCTATAAACTTTTAAAATGCTCAAAGTCAAAAGATAAGGAAAAGAAAGTTGATGCTGGAGTACTGGAGTAGTACAGTAAATTATCATTGAAATCCAATTATTTCAATTGCATTTTAACAAATGTGACCAGATTATCGCTGTCCACCAGTTTTTCCATTCTTAATTCACCTAAAGGAAATAATGGGATTTTTCCACATTTCTTTTGGTTAACATAGCTGATGAAATTATTTATAATTTCATGGTGGTGTTGAGCCTTTTGTTGGAGAGCCCTGAATATTTTATGCAAGATGACATTTTGTATAACTTGAGGTTAAACATTGGTGTAACTTTGGGGGCAGACTCCCCTGCAAAAATGCAGATGGTAATGATGTAGGCTTTTGTTGCCTACAGATGTTTTACAACATTTTTCTTGTATTAGGCATTGCAGTCTCTTTTGCCATTTATTAGTCTTTTACGGATTTTTTTTTTTTGTTAATTCTGATGAATTGGTTTTTTTATAGCTTGATTTATAAGTAGTTTTAGGTCACAGATCAAGGGGCTGATATATGAAAGATCAAACTGGAGAAAAGTTTTCCTGACAGTCAGCAAAGTGTTTTTTTACTAATTGCCACATTTTGCAAAGCTGACAGATGTGCCAATTGATCCGAGCGTGTTTGAGCAGTCAAAGACATTCATCTTCCATGCACAGCTCTATCTGAATCCTTAATGCAAATTACATGCACGAAAAATGTATTTGGACAGGGATTTGAACGAAAGATTCTTAAAAACAAAATATTGGTAATGCACTTGGTAAAATTTACAGATACTTGATAAATTGTCAGTGTTGCCTTGGAAACTTTTAAACAGGTTTCAGGTTACTGCTATTTGGAATGAAAAACATCGTTTCATACCTTTCTGATCTGTTGTTTTGTTTCTGTTAGGTGGTTATATACTCTACAGCAAGCCTTGAGTACAATCTTGCATGAATGTTTTGCTTGGTTGTCTCTCTGCCTTTATTCAGGTACCTCTATCTAGACATTTCTTTTTTTATGTTAGATGTACAGTATGTGCTTATAAATGCCTCTGTGTAGGCTTGTCTCTCCCCAATCTTTCTCTCTGCCTCACTTATGTGACACTTATGGGGCAAATTTACTATTATTCCCCAAAAATAATTTGTTTCTATTCAATATTTGATTAGCA
>CM044433.1:124086900-124106073 GCA_024363595.1 Xenopus borealis | reverse complement strand
GGTGGGGCCCAAGGGGGCCCCAAAAATTTTATTGTGTGGGGCCCCGTGATTTCTAATGGCGGCCCTGTTGGTATTGATATTAATGCAGGACTTTTAAGTGCCTTCATACTTTCATTTCCCACTCCTAAGTGAATCTCCGAAACAACAGTGGAAATACTTTCCAAAGACATCTTCCAACTTTCTCCAACCCCAACATATATGGAGCTGGAAGCTCATACAAGCTCACAAACCCAGAAATGTGAGCCAACACCACTAAAATCCAAAATGATGACAGCCCTAAAAGGCAAAAGTTCAAAAATACTTTATGCTGGAAAGTTTTTACAGTTTTTACAGTTACACAGGTTATTACTTATTTTTCTTTCAACATTATCAAGTCTATCACATAAATGTGCTGAATCTAAATGTACCACAGATATAAATGTCATTATCGATGCTTTACTACTATGCAAAATGTTTATATTGCTTGCCTTACTATTTAAATGTATGTTTGTACATACTCAGTGGGAACCCGGTTTGCCTGAAAGGAAACTATAATATGATATACTCACAAGTCAAAGACCGCTCCCTCCTCTCTCAAGACCATTCAACATATAGGACCTCTTCCCACTTTAGGCAAATAACAAAACAATTCTCTCTGTTCGACCCTTGGTGAATGAATCACCCAAAAGACAAACAGTATACGTTTTATTCAAATCCCCATAAAGTCCATACTCGATTGGATTACTTCCTTATATCACAATCATGCCTAAACCTGAAATACTCCACAAAGATACACCCTATTACGTGGTCATTCCCCTATTGAAATACAATTAGAAATAACCACACTTCCACCACGGGAGCCACACTGGCGACTAAATGAAACTATGCTACATAACCTCAAAAAACATTCAAAAAAATAGAAACAGCTCTTAAAGAATACTTCCAACTGAATGATGCATCAGTAGATTCCCTCACCACATTATGGGAAGCCCATAAAGCCACCATCAGAGGTTACATTATACCAATAAATAAATAACAGGAAAAACCAACGCTTAGCTTTCACCTCTCTTCAAACCCAAATAACCAACTTAGAAGACAAATACCACAACCAGCAATCAGAAACATTATTGACTCAAATTCTAGAATTAAGACAACAACTTAAAAAATAAAAAATCAAGGAGGCAGAAAAAGCTATCATCTGGACAAAACAAACAACATAAACAAAAGACCTCCAGAGGTATTACCACTATAAAAATCCCAATGGGTCAATTAACCTATGACCCCAAACAAATAGGGAAACGTTTCCACAACTTCTATCAAAAACTATACAATTTACAACCCACCACACAAACACACACAGGACAAGACCGAAATCCTCTTATAAAATTTTTTAATGATGTAAAACTCTGAACTCTGATCTGGAAATACTTAATGGAGAAATAACCCCAGAGGAAATAGCTGCCACATTCAAAGCAATGCCAAATAATAAAACACCGGGACCAGACTCATATAAATATTATAAAACATACCTACATTTTTTCTCACCATATCTAACTAAGCTTTTCAATCAATTTCTATCTGGAACACCCATACCCACCTCAAACCTAACATCCTATCTATCCTTAATTCTCAAAGAAGGAAAGGACGCAACCCTCTGCACCAACTATAGACCTATTGCCCTACTCAATTCAGAGTTAAAGCTCTTTTCAAAAATTCTAGCAAACCGTCTAGCCCCATTACCAAGACTAATCCACCAAGACCAAGCCGGTTTCATTCAAGGAGGGCAAGCAGGAGACAATACCAGAAGAGTCATCAACCTAATGGAAATAGTTCAAAAACAAAACACCCCTACAGTGCTCCTAAGCTTAGATGTGGAGAAATCATTTGACCGCTTAAGTTGGTCCTATCTATTTGCCCTCTTAAAATACTTAGACCTATCAGGACCCTATTTAACTGCCATTACAAATCTATACTCCACACCCTCAACATATTTTAAGTTACCTGGCCAAGCATGTACTCCATTCTCGATTTTCAATGGTGCCAGGCAGGGATGTCCCCTATCACCCCTACTGCCCTGAGCATAGAACCCTTAGCTGTGATGATCAGAAATACTCCAGATGTAACAGGGATTAAGGTGTCAACTGACCAATTTAAAATATCATTGTTTGCTGATGATGTACTATTAACAATAACCAACCCAAAGTTGTCACTACCATCCCTACATAAAATATTGGACAGTTACAGCATCATATCAGGATACAAGATCAACCTAAGTAAAACTGAAGCATTACCAATCAATATACCTCATACAACTCTGGACACTCTCCAAACCAAATTCAACTACAATTGGAAGAAAGACCATATCACTTATCTTGGAATTAAAATTGCATACCAATATGATAAACTTTATAATCTTAACTTTGTACCACTTCAAGAGGAAACAAGAAAGAACCTCCAGAAACAGTGCTCTTCCACAATCTCATGGTTTGGAAGAATTGCAACACTTAAAATGACAATCCTCCCTAAATTTCTCTATCTATTCGAGACATTGCCAAGAGCAGTTCCCCAAACACTCTTTAAACGTATTCAAGCAACCCTACATACATTTGTTTGGGGCAACAAACAGCACAGAATACCTAAAACAACACTAACTACAGCTGTAAACCATGGAGGACTTGGAGTACCACTACTACAAAAATACTATGAGGCGGCCCACCTCCGCCAACTATTTGCTTGGTCACATTGGAAATCCACTTCTGTATGGGGCGTCATTGAAAATGAAATATCAGAGATGGGACATCTAAATTCACGATATGGTCATGTAATAAAGGGACAGCCTCCACGAAAGGACTATTACGCTCCACCCAGCAGACACTACATGTTTGGAATACCACAGAACTTTAATACAACTTAAGATCACCCTATCCCCTCAATACATTAAACTTACAGAATCCAGATTTCCCCCCAGGAGAAAATCAAGCTTTCTATAGCAGGTGGCAAAAAACCAACTTGCACTCCATCAAGGATCTGATAGAGACTCCCACCGGCACTCTTCAAACTTTTGCTGATCTGACACAAAGAGCACCAGATGCTCCACTAAAACTATATGAATACTTTCAGATATAACACTATCTACAACCATACTTAAAGCAACTGGAAACATGTTCTCCCTTGCCATTTTAAACATTAGCTTTAAAAGGTCTACCACAAAAGGGCCTGATATCTAAAATATACAAACTACTAACAGCACCAAAAGTGGTCACCTTAATCAAACATCAATATCTATCCAGATGGGACAAGACTCTAACTCAACAACTCACTGATGAGGACTGGACATTGATCTGAGATAACGCAAAGAGAATGGTAACATGTACAAAACAAAAAGAGAATGCCTACAAAATCCTCAAGTTCTGGTACTATACACCAGACAAATTACACATAATGTTCCCTGATCATCCTAATACTTGCTGGAGAAATTGTGGAGAGGAGGGATCTCTATTTCATATTCTTTGGAGCTGTACGAAACTACAGAACTTTTGGGAGGAAATAGCCCAATTATTAGCCAAAATAACAACCTACCCAGTATCAAAAAATCCGGCTACATTTCTGTTTAGTAGACCGTTCCCTGAGCTCTCCAAACAATCCCAGGCCTTAGCTAAAGCTAATCAGGTCTTAAGTTGTTAACAGGGTCAACAGCAATAAGGCATTTGAAGAACGGATAGCCTACATAGAAAACAAAATTAACAACTATCTAGCGGTTTGATCCAGGTGGGAGCTCAGTGGCCGGTCTACTTAAACACTGTAAGGCTCTGTAAGATTTAAGGCAAAATAACAAATACTCATAAACAAGTAAATATAGTTACTGACAAAATTTATTGACAGTGATATACGGTACAAGTACAACTTCCTAATAATATGTGAACGTTTCCTTTCTGTTTTTATTTTCTTTCTTTAATTCCTTTTTGTCTGAAATATGTTCATCATGCTACTAGACTCTGTAAATACTGTATGCAGATGGTTATGTACAAGCTCTATTCACTTGAAATGCTTAATAAAAATTTAAGTTTAAAAAAAAAAGACGATATCCTTGTCTATGTGTATTAACAATTTACATTGTGAGGAAATACCTTTTTAAATTATTGAAGGTGCTTCCTCTCCTCTTATATTGGGGTTACCGTGGTTGCAAAAGCACAACACACATTTTTATTGGGTAACCATAGAGGTTCTTGCCTGGGGTCAAAAATGCCAAGAGTCTTGTATCTCCTCTGTTGTGGCAACTACTGTTCTTGAGGGCCTACCTGCAGCTTACTCAGACTTTGCTGAAGTATTTTCTAAGAAAGCTGCAGAGACATTACCCGCACATAGGCAGTATGACTGCCCAATTGACCTTATCCCTGGCTCTACCCCTCCTCGTGGCTGAACTTACCTTCTTTCCTTGCTGGAAGCCCAGGCAATGAAAGAGTATATTAAAGAGAATTTAGAAAGGGGTTTCATTAGACCTTCTAATTCTCTTGCGGGAGCAGGCTTCTTTTTTGGGAAAAAAGATTGTGGTTTTCGTCTCTGTATTGATTATAGGGGACTTAATAAGATCACCATAAAGAATTGTTACCCTTTCCCTTTGATTTCTGAACTCTTTGATCAGGTTAAGAATGCAAAGGTCTATACCAAGCTTGATCGTAGGGGAGCTTATGACCTGATACGTATCACGGAGGGTGATGAATGGAAAACTGCCTTTAACACCAGGGATGGCCATTATGAATATCTGGTAATGCCGTTTGGTCTCTGTAAAGAACCTGCAGTATTCCAGGAGTTTGTCAATGACATCTTTCGGGACCTGCTGGGGATATTCGTAGTGGTCTACCTTGATATTCTGACCTTTTCTTCCAATATGAGTGAACATCGAAATCATGTACGTGAGACTAAAGGAAAACAATATTTATGCAAAACTAGAGAAATATACCTTTGAGGTTTCTTCTGTTCAATTTTTGGGAATTATTATTTCCAGCAAAAGTCTAGAAATGGATCCAGGCAAGGTGAGAGCTGTCCTGGATTGGGCTCAACCCCTTTCGTTACATGCAACTCAAAGATTTTTTGATTTTGCTAATTATTGTTAGTTTATTAAGATTTTTTCCCTCATTGTCGATCCCATCACTAATTTAACTAAAAAGAGCGCTGATCCCAGCATGTGACCCCTGAAGCTGTACAAGCATTTAGTTTCCTCAAAAAGAAATCCAGTTCTGCCCCAATTCTTCGACACCCTGACACTGCACTTCCTTTTATAGTAGAGGTAGATGCTTCTGAAGTTGGTGCAGGGGCAGTCCTTTCTAAGAGGCATCCGATAACCAACAAAGTTCATCCCTGTGCATTTTTCCCTAGGAAATTTTCTCCTGCTGAGATTAACTATGACATCGGAAACAGAGAATCGTTGGCTGTCAAATGGGCCTTTGAGGAATGGTGGCATCTGCTTGAAGGAGTAAAACATGTTACATAGTTATATAGTTACATAGTTAAATTGGGTTGAAAAAAGACAGAGTCCATCAAGTTCAACCCCTCCAAATTAAAAACCCAGCATACACACACACACATCTCCACTCTTTCACACAAACCATATATGCCCATAGCTATACTAACTGTAGAGTTTAGTATCAAAATAGCCTTTCATATTATGTCTGTCCAAAAAATCATCCAAGCCCCTCTTAAAAGCATCAACAGAATCAGCCATCACAACATCACCCGGCAGTGCATTCCACAACCTCACCGTGACTGTGAAGAACCACCTATTCTTCTAGTCTGAAGTGGTGGCCTCTGGTGAGGTGATACTCTTTATGGATAAAAAGGTCCCCTATAATGTCCTCTAATGTATTTGTAAAGTGTAATCATGTCCCCTCGCAATCGCCTTTTTTCCAGAGAAAACAACCCCAACCTGGACAGTCTCCCCTCATAATTGAAGTCTTCCATCCCTCTAACCAGTTTAGTTGCACGTCTTTGCACTCTCTCCAGCTCATTTACATCTCTCCTAAGGACTGGAGTCCAAAACTGCACTGCATATTCCAGATGAGGTCTTACTAGGGATCTATAAAGAGGTATAATTATGTTTTCATCCCTTGAGTTTATGCCCTTTTTTATGTAAGACAGAACTTTATTTGCTTTAGTAGCTACAGAATGACATTGCCCAGAATTAGACAACTTGTTTTCTATAAAAACCCCAAGATCCTTCTCACTTAAGGAAACTCCCAACACACTGCCATTTAGTGTATAACTTGCATTTATATAATGTTTGCCAAAGTGCATAACCTTGCATTTATCAACATTTTGAACCTCATTTTCCAGATTGCTGCCCAGTTTCCAACTTAGACAAATTGCAAAGTGGCAGCATTCTGCATGGAACCTATAGCTCTGCACAATTTAGTTTCATCTGCAAAAATAGAAACAGTACTTTCAATGCCCACATCCAGCTCATTAATAAACAAGCTGAAAAGCAAGGGACCCAGTACAGAGCCCTGCGGTACCCCATTAACAACACTGGTCCAATTAGAAAATGTTCCATTTACCACCACTCTTTGAAGTCTATCTTTTAGCCAGTTCTCTATCCAGGTACAAATACTATGTTCCAGGCCAACATTCCGTAATTTAACAAGTATCCTTCTGTGTGGCACTGTATAGATCGCTTTAGCAAAGTCTAAGTAAATCACATCCACAGCCATCCCATCGAGGTCCCTGCTTACCTTCTCATAAAAAGAAATTAAGTTAGTCTGGAAAGATCTATTACGCTGGCACATACTCATAGTATTGTTATTTGCTATATCCTATCCTTTATTAATCCTTCAAAAAGCTTTCCTACCACCGACGTCAGACTAACTGGCCTATAGTTTTGAGGCTGCGAATGGGATCCCTTTTTGAATAGCGGCACCACATTAGCAATTCACCAGTCTCTTGACACCATGCCAGACCTCAATGAATCCTGAAAAATTAAGTA
This sequence comes from Xenopus borealis, assembly GCA_024363595.1. Classification (NCBI taxonomy): domain Eukaryota; kingdom Metazoa; phylum Chordata; class Amphibia; order Anura; family Pipidae; genus Xenopus; species Xenopus borealis. The sequence continues at coordinate 124,099,118 of CM044433.1, read as the reverse complement.
TAGAGGTTGGGCAATCACAGAGCTAAGCTCGCTAAGTACCATGGCATGAATCCCATCTGGCCCTGGACCTTTGTTTATCTTAATTTTAAATAATTTTTGATTCTTTTTACTGCTTACTGCCTTTTCCATATCGATTTTAGCTTGCCTGATCTTTTTTTTGCATTACTTATTGGCCTCCTTGTACCTTATAAATGATTTGGCTGTCCCAGCTAACTTGAAAGCCTTAAAAGCACGTCTTTTCTTACCCACCTCAACACCAACACTCCTAATGAACCAAAAAGGTTTTGTTTTGCAACTATGTTCCTTGCTTACAAGTGGAATATACTGACATGTATAATTTATCGAGCAGCATTTTAAAGACTTCCCATTTTTGTTCAGTGTTTAACCCTGTGAAAAGCATTTCCCACTTAATATGTTGCAGAGATGCCCTTATAATGTCAAAGTTTGCACGCCTTAAATTCAAAGTTTTAGTTACTCCCTTAGAGAGTTGCCTCTTCAACAAAAGGAGATCATGTTATGATCACTATTCCCTAAATGCTCACCCACACAAATGCTTGAAATGAGCTCAGTATTATTAGTTATTACAACATCAAAAAGAGAGTTATTTCTAATTGATTGAGTTTTCTGGCGAAACGCTCTGAAAAAACTTGAACATCATGAAGGCTATTAACATCTTCAAATGGTTGAAAGGACCTCTGTCATTGACTTCTACATGACCTCGGCAGTAGTGATGGGCGAATCTATCCCGTTTTGAAACGAGCCGCGGCACGTTTTTGATGCGTGCCTCGTCAACTGCGATGCATCACGTCGTTTATGACGCGCAACGTGTCGGTTCGACGCTTGCCTCATTTTTTTTTTTTTTTTTTTTTTTTTTTTTTTAAACGCCAGCGAATTTTTGGCAGACGAGTTTTCGCTGGCGTTTTGTGAATTTATTCGCCGGCAGCGAATAGCGGGAATTTGCAGCGAATTCGTGCATGGCGAATAAATTCACCCATCACTACTCGGCAGATTGTAGATGTTGATTTTCAGATTTGTTTTATTTCCAGGATCAGAATATAATAATCTCAACAAATTTGAGTTTTTTAAAAAACTCTATAATTTAACAATTAACCTTGAAAACTCAAATTTTCTCGTTGAAAACACAACTAGAGCCTTGCTAAATCTGCCCCTAAGGGGCATGTGGTATGACACATAGGAAGAAGTTCCTTGCCCCAAAAAGCTTGCATTCTAAGTGGGTGAATTATATATATACAGGCATAAATTGGAAGGCAAAAAGTACAAAAGGTTTGGGCATTGGCCCTGAAGTGCAAGGCTGGTCAAAATAATATTTTAATGCTCCAAAAGGTAGAAGCTGACGCCAATTCCATCATTTATATCTATCAATTTACTTTAATAAATATTTTGCTCTTCTGTGCTAATCCTAGCTGAGGTTGAAGTAAACTCTCAAATTTATACCTGTTTATACAGTATGTATGCAATATGACTGTCAGTCTACATTTCATGCTTGTGTTCTCTTATGTTTTTTATTTGATTGTTGTGTTCAGTGCAGACACTAATGCTATACTGTATAATTACATTTTTGGGGTTCAAACACCACTTTTTATTTACAACATTTGGTTATTGCCCTTTATTTCACACAAGAATAGAGAAACATATAATCCATTTTTTTATTAGTAATAGAACTTAGAAATGTTATGCTAAAGTTCACGGTATGCTTCTTGTATGCCTCTGTGTCTCATCTTAAAATATGATCTATTTTCTATGTAATGTATTCAAATGCTGAACATGAACATATATTGCCTTCTCAATAATGTTGATGCACTCATTCTGTTTTAGGGGTTCATCCATTTCATCAGATGATATCTGATACTTTGGTGGATTAGCAAGATTATTACCGAGACAATATCTGCTGGTGAGACTTTTTTTCAGTATTTGAACAGTGAGCTAATAACTTTGTGGATGGTTGTGTTTTTGTCACGGTCGGCACCCAACACCAGAACCAATTCCAAGCACCCTGGTCTAGGTTCGTGCTTCACCAGTAGTGTGACCACCTTTGGCTTTGGGAGGAGCCCTCAGCTACTCAGATGCCACCTGGACTTAAACTAGGAGCACAAGGGAAAGGTTCTGGATAGGCAGAGGGGCAGGCACAACTGTTGGTAAAGTCAGTAAGGCCACAGTACAGGCAGGAGTAAGCAGATTCGTGGTCAGATAGGCTGGGTCGAAGGAGGCAGATAGCTAGGATCGTCAGGCAAGCAAGGGTCAAAATCGGGTGATCAATCAGACAAGGATGAGGCAGAATCAGTAGTCAGATAACAGGCACGGGTCAGGATACAGATATTAGAATAGTCAAAGCCAGGCAGGGTCAAACACAGTAATTAGGATCAGAAACAGTAAGGCAGAATACAGGCTAGAGCACCAGGTACAAGAACCTATCACGGTCAAAGAACAATACTGAAATGCCCCTTTAAATATTTAAAGTTCGCCCCATTGCGCGCTGGCGTCATAAAAAAACCTGTGTGCGCCGCACTATAGCAGATGGCATTCTAGGAAGAAGAGCGGCGGCATTCCCGCCACACCACTAGACCACCAGGGTAAGATTTTCTTACAGTTCTGAAGAAAATATTAAAAATCTGAATAGTAGCCAGGATGCTGGTGAAATTAGATTCTGTTTCAATTTTCTATTTAATTTCTTTGTTTTGCAATGGGTCTCCTTGCTGAGGCATTTATTTCTGAATATTGCTCACTTCTTGCTCTTCCAGGAGCTCCGGGTGGCGCCTCCTTCCTTGCCGGCGCCTCTCCAAGATGGCGACACCCATGGTCGCCACGTGGGTAGCGGCACCGGCTCGATGATGCCACAGAGTGGCGTCAAATTCAAAATAAATAGATGCTCAGGATGCCGGTTCAATGCCAAGTAAAGGTGTTGTTGTATACTTTCCTGGTTGTTCTATAATTCTTCTATTGTTGATTCCTGGACTTTGACCCTTGCCTGAACTTGACCTTGCTACTTGCTGCCTGCCTTTGAACCCTTTGCCTGGACTAGAATTTGAATATTGCCTTAACCCTGCCTGTACTTTATATCTGGACTTTAACTCTTTGCTTCTTCCTTGGTCCTGACAAACTCCCACTGGGAGCCAATAGGCCCCCCCTATGTATTGTGTATTGGTGTGTATTTTGTATTTGTGTAATGAAAGCATTTTCTCCATGCTAATTTGCCCACTAAATTGCATTATTTTAGTATAAAAAAGTGTTCACTTATTAAAGGGTTATAGTAGAAAAAGGAAAAACATAATTGCACTTGGATGCATTATATTGGTATAAGCATTATGAAACATACACATTACTGTACATATTTAAAATGTGATTAAATGAAAGAGCAATCTGGAAAATTGCAAAACTAGGGAGCTCTAGTGGATGAGAGATGTTGCAAGTCACTGTTGTCTGATATCAGACTACGGTTTTCCTATTTCTTGCCTTTACACATCTTCAATTCAGTTTCATTCATATTTGTAAAAAACAATTTTGTCTAACAAATACACAAAATGTCTAATAGGCCTAATTGGCACTTCAAAGGATGGGCAGGTGACGTTAAAATTGTACAAGATGGGAAATGAAATACCACTTTTCTAACTGAATATCCATGAAAAAGGTACAGAATAAAATGCATTTGTAAGATAAGGAACATGATAGAGTAAATGATGCAAAAATGATGTTGATATGATGTTGATATTCATAACCCAACAACTTAAATGTCCAAAAATGCTATGTATTTTCTCCAGGCTAAAACAACATGATACCAGTAACCAGCAACATAAAAGTGAAAGTGCAGATCATTTACACGTGAATACACAAATGTATATATTTTAGCCCTAATAGCAAAAGCAGAAGGTTTTTCCCTTTACCCCATAACCCCAGGCTAACACAAAATGATCCCAACATCCAAACAGGCAATAAAATTTAGTTAAGCACCTCATTCAGGGTAATGCATTTATCAATCCTTCATTATTCATTATTAATTATCTAATCCTTTAATCATATATCTGTTATTGATTCATTTTTCATTGGGGCAAAGGATGATCCAGAGTAAAAGATAGCCAATCTGTTCAGGACAGTCTTGAAACAAACCAATGCTACTTCTGAAAATGGAATATAACTTAGTCACTGTAAGTTCTAGTATTTATCTGTAGTGATGAGTGGATCTATACCATTTCACTTCACCTAAAAATGCGTGATCCTGCAAATAAATTTGCAGAATGGTTAAAAAATTGTGAAACACATTGAACTCAATGGGAGTCAAAAATGTTTTTATATGCAACAATTTTTTAAGTCAAAGGGAGTTTTTTCTTATGGTGCCTTTTTTGTCCAAATGCATTAAAGTCAAATGCATTTTTTCTTATGGGCATTTTTTTTCTCTGCAATTTTTTTTGTTACAGCTATGTGCAAAAAAAAATTTGCACATAGCGAAATGTGGAATTTCACTGCAAATCCACAGCAGCCAACAAAATTCACTCATCAATATTCATCTGTAATATAAAGTACCAACTTACTTTTTTAAACTTTTTATTACTACATTTTATATTATTTGTTGTGATACCAGTTGCTATTATTGGCTATTCGATACAGAGATTCCAACATTTTAAACATATTTGGGGTGTTTTGGTATCTGCATGCCTAGTTAATTTAGAAATTTAGATACATGTTGCCGATTGAACTTGCTTCTGTGTAGTGAAAACTAAACAATTTAAGCTGTAACTTGAAACTAAACTAACAAACCTTAAAAACAATATTATTTTCTAATTAGCCTTTCAGCTTGCAGGTTTTATACTTGTCTGATTATATAGGAGTGATAGGTGCATTACAGGATTAGGAAGGAGTTAATCACTGGTTAACAGAATGTATTGCCTCTAAATTTTTTGACAATCCTATTTTGGTAACTCTGGGGCCTGGCTTACCATAAGCCAATACCTACAAGAATAATCATAATAAAGAATTCCCACTTTGTATGTGCTTATAGAAAACCCTAAATATAGCACATGCCTGTCATGCTTATTGAATTATTTAATCCATACTTAACCTTAACATTCCTCTGCATACATTTATTGGCAAATCTTCAGTCAATGAAAAATGCACAGTTTAGTTATAAAAAGATATATACAATGTCTACATGGTCGTTTACTATGTACATCACTTGGTTATTGCTATTTCCCTGGCACATGCAATCTGTCAAACAGGAGGAAACAATTGCTAGGAGCGCTGACCCAAATAGCTATGTCTGCATTTCTGATCTCCCACGACCAGTCAGTCAGCAATGTACAAGAGAGGGGAAACAAACAAATTTAACCTGTTAGCGCTTAACATATCCCTTTTGTTCTTACACAACAAGAGAGAATGTTCAGAGCTTTGCACACACAAAGAAACTGTTTTCCTGTTACCTGGAATCATTTAAAAAGTATAACAATTTCTATAATAGGCAATACAGAAAAAGCAAAGAAATTATTGCACTGTTGTACATATCTGTCTGTAAGGATTCTATATTAAGAAAAGGTTTACAGGCCTATAAATATTTGTTTTACCCCATGTCTTTTGCTGAAATATTATAATAATAATTATTATTATTATTTTAGACCCCATCTAACAAATGAATGTTCTGTAAGGCTAAAAATTCATTATTACTACTTTTAATTATTAATCTTTCTATTCAGGCTCTCTCCTATTCATATTCCAGTCTCAAATCAATGCATGGTTATTAGGGTAATTTGGATCCTAGCAACCAGATTGATGAAATTGCAAACTGGAGAGCTGTCGTATAAAAAGCTAAATGACTAAAAAATCATAAATAGTAAAACATGGAAGCCAATTGGAATTGTCTCAGAATATCACTCTCTACATCATAACAAAGGTTAATTTAAAAGTGAACAACCCCTTTCATTAGCTAAGTTTTCTCCTCAGGCCAGTGAGGATATTGGAACTGATACATTACATGTTATATATATGGCTGATGGTATGCTAAAATGTAAGTTGTGTAATGCAGTTTCAGTTGGTATACAGATATTTCTTACACTGAAATTAATATTGACAATTGCATGAATAAAGCCCACACCACTAGTGGAGTTTTTTTTTGCCATACATATATTTGCAGCGAAATTTCGCATTTTGCCATTGGTACATTTTTCTGTGAAATTGTGAATTTTCAGAGAAAATGCAATTGACTTCAATGCATTAAACGTGAGAGAAAAAAAATGTATATTGAGTCAATTGATAATGTGTTTGGAATGGAAAATAAATTTGAGGAAAAAATGCCCAATGACTTTAATGCAACTGGAGTGAGAAAAAAGGTCACCCAGAAATTCCAATACAGTTGCCACAACAAAAAAGTGGCCCTTAGACATTAATGCATTTCACACATGTTTAGCCTTTTCATTAATTTTTCAGAAAAGCAAAACAGGGCATATTTGCTGATCACTACACACCACTGGTATTTGTGACTGTTGAAGATGCCAGTAAAGTTGCTGTACCGTGTTAGCCAGTAAAAATGTTATTGCTCAAAGCCTTTTGAAATAATTTTTTTTTTATTAATGATCTTTCTGGTTTTATTGTGTTAAATTCGAAAGAATTCTCCCCTACCAGATTTAACTCCTATTGGTGTTGTACAAGGGCAAGACAACGTCATCATCAGACAAGCTTTCAGAACATTTTAGTTCTTCTCTAATAATTTACCATCTATTTGACCCACGTTATCTTGTACTTTATCTGCCTATCTCTTGCAGATCCCCTCATAAATGACTTTGACACCTCATAAACAGTTTGATATTCTTTTTTGTTGGTCATTTGATCTATGAGCTAAATGTTGTATATATACCAGAGAGCACCACAGCTTCATTGTAATCAGCTTGAAAAAGAACTAAAATGTTCTGAAAATGGTATAAAGGTATCACCTTTATGCCATTTTGTTATTTTTTATTTCAAAAGGGTTGAGCAATGACTGTTGAAGAGAACACCATGCTTCTTATATGTGGTCTTTGACTCTTATAGCATGTGCGCTTGTCTGATGATGACTTTGTCTTGCCCTTGTACAACACCAATAGGAGTCAAATCAGGTAGAGGAGAATTTCTTCGAATTTAACACAATAAAACCAGAAAGATCATTAATCAAAACTAACATGTGAGCATCACTATTTCACAGTACAACAACCCTGCAGCCAAACTATATGCTGTAAGTCTCTCTGCTTCAAGTCAGGCTTTGAATCCAGAGCAAGTAGCTCATCTTGCTGTCACATTTAACACATATTTTATTAAATATACTATCTATAGCATAAGGTTTTTAAAGTTGTGCCACAAGAAAATCAGCTATTCTTCCTATACCAATTCTCCCTCCCATCACAAAAAATCTTTTGCATCTCTTGTATTTAAGGGTTCATTCATTATACTGTTCCTTAGACATTACAAGAGGTTGAACACATCAAGTTGAATTCTACATGTGTTTGGCACTTTCAAATTGAGTACAAACTGATTAAAAAGAACAGGCTGCAATAACTCTTTTATTCCCCTGAGGTGGAACATGAGAAAGATCCACCAGAGGACAACTGCCCATGTATAAGAGCCCTTAGGAAAACATTATTAAATAATGCTTCTCCCTCCCAAAATTGAATGCAGAATAAAGTTTAACTTGGACTTCATGTATCATTGGTACATTATAGCAGTAGACAGGTCTCCTTCATCTAAAAATTAGCTTCCAACTTGGCATATTTCCCTGATTCCTCTTCATTACAGGTCTATTGCACCTTTGTTTATCTTAACATGTTCTAGTCTATTTTGAATTTCATCATGTGTAAACCATGCATCATTAGGTGTATTACCAGAATTGGGACTATTAATAAGGAAACCTTCATTAACTGGTTCATCATTTGTGTAGACAGACAAAAATATGTAAAATAATGGATGCATAATACATATAGACCAGCCTTTATCTACGTATGTATCTAGAACCCTCTTACATCCTCAGGGATGGTGGGGTGCGGTGTATTCAGGTCTGATCAGGAAACCCATTATCCAGAAAGCTCCACATTGGGAAGGCCATCTCCCATAGACTCTTTTTTAATCAATTAAAATTTTCCTTTTTCTCTGTAATAATAAAAAAGTACCTTGTACTTGATCCCAACTAAGATATAATTGACAATTTAAACAAATCAGTTAATAGTGTTGCTCCAGCAGAATTCTGCACTGAAATCTATTTCTCAAAAGAGTAACCAGATTTTTTTTATATTTCATTTTCGAAATCTGACATGGGGCTACCCATTTTGTCAATTTCCCAGCTGCCCCGGTCATGTGACTTGTGCCAGCACTTTAGGAGGGAACTGCTTTCTGGCAGGCTGCTGTTTTTCCTAATCAATGTAACTGAATAATATGCAGTGGGACATGGGTTTTACTATTCAGTGTTGTTCTTAGATCTATCAGGCAAGTTTATAAGAGCACAAGTCACATGACTTGGGGCAGCTGGGAAATTGACAATATGTCTAGCCCCATGTCAGATTTCAAAATTAAATATAAAAAAATCTGTTTGCTGTTTTGAGAAATGGATTTCAATGCAGAATTCTTCTGGAACAGCACTATTAACTGATGCATTTTGAAAAAAAATGTTTTTCCCATGACAGGATCCTTTTAATGTAAAAAATATTTTTATATTACACAGAAAGGCCTCATTATAAGAACAAAAATTTTGTAATGTTAGTTTATCTACTTTTAATTTGCTTATTTATTAAAAAAGTTAATATAAAACTTTTGTTTGAATGAAATCATAAAAAATGTTTGCATATCTTGAATTTGTACTTTATCATTTTCAATGGGTGTAACAATTCGAATTTTATAGTATTTATGCAAAGCTATATAATTTTAATGTTAAAGGACATGTAAAGCCTACATTTTCCTCCCATGTATATAAGTTGGGCATATCTTCCCCACCCAAACTGCATCATTTGTACTGCATATACCCCCTCTGTTTGCCAGCGCCATCACATTTTCCTAAAACACATAGCAGCTTTCACCTGGCGGCCATTTTCCCTCTGATACATTATCAGTACTATTGACATCTGAAATAAGGCATGTATGCTGTAAAGTCCATGCAGTGCGGAATGTTTACACAGGCACAACATACTTTGATAAAAAAAAGTTCTGCTTGGTTTGAGCACTGTAATTGTTAAGCTGAGCTCAGGAGAAGTGGTTAGGAGAAAAAAATAGCAACACACTGTTTCTATAAGAACAAGCAATGCTCTCTCTTCATTGGCTGTTAGTCTGGAGGGTGTGTTTGTAATCTAAGCTGAGAGGAACTGAGCATGCTCCCTGAGCCAAGAGCTAAAGGAAATTCCTGAGGGAGGGGGCAGAGTGGTTTAATTTAGTAGAAGGATTTGTAGCTGATTAAGGGGATACTGCAGCTTTACTGTTAACCTTTTAACAACCAGAGTGGCAGTTATCTAAAGATTTCAAATAGGCTATTCATTGATTACATTTTTGTGGAGAGGGTTGACATGTCCTTTAAAGAGAAAAGAAATATTAATTTTCTAATTATCAAATTGTTTTCCTATGCTATTGTTTGCATAAAGGCTACTTTATATTCCCAAATTATCTTTTACAATCGATTTATAGCTGGAAAAATGTTTTAGAACTATCATGATGTAGGGTTAAAAATAACAGTGATATTTTGCGTGGGTTTAGGCCTGTGCTGCAGGAGTCTGGTGGCTGGATACCACAGAGGAGCGGGGATTTAGGAAATTTGCGGAACTAAACATTTTCATTATTAATGGCCAATCTCCCCTCAGGAGCAGACCCTTCAAGTTGGCAGGCACCAGGATTCTCCCAGAGAAGATGGAGCGATATGGATCCTTGCTTGAAAACATCATTATCACAAACAGCTGCCAGGCAGCTTAGGTTTAAAGGTCACAAGACAGGCCAGGGGTTATACATACTTGCGGTTCTAGAACATCATTTTGCATTTCCATTTTGGCAGCAAAAGATTTCACTGACACAAATCTCAAAAAGATTTATATTAGAATAATGGTTTACAAGTACAAATTTGCTTTGCTACTAAAATATATTACACCATATTTCTTACATATATCTTTTTTTTAATAGCTTTGTTCAATTGTAAACTGTTATTTTAATATGAATTCATTATTTTGACAGAAATAAATATAAAAATAGCTTATATCTTTTTCAGTATCATAGAATGAGTGTTTATGTTCACTACTATAATAGAACAAAATAGAACATTTTCTAACAACTGTAATGAACTGTAATGTGCAAAATGTATTAACCAACACAGTGTTGCCTTTAATGCCACAAACAATACTATTTAATTTTGACTAATGATTATTTCTATATACTTAAATAGTGTTAGGGTTTTTCTTAAGTGGAACCCTGTTGAGGGTATCCTATGTGGGTAGTGAAGCTTTACAGAAAATAGCATATCTGTACTATATGCAACAGAATAATATTGATAATATAGTTAGGCCTGAAAATATACTCCAGAACATGCATATGATAGAAAATGTAGAAGGTTTCCTCCATTGGAACTGGACCTTATTACATAGCTAACATTTATAAAGTAGACTTTTCAGTTGTCAGACAGTGAATAATAAACCTGCTAATATACATAGCCTCATTATAAAACCAAATGGCCACAGTGAACCAATAACATATCAATAAGGTTGGCTCCATCAGTTGTCATTAAGGCAAGACCTAATCATTAAGCTGCCATCTATAAAATAAAGTTTTCAGTTGTCAGGCAGTGTATAATAAACATGTCGAAATATGTAGCCTCATTATAAAGCCAAATGGCAGCAGTGAACCACAGGAGTTTTATCTTGATGCACTCCATCTGTAAAAGCCCATTCATTTCAGCATCATTTACAAAATCCAAATGCACTTTATGCTATTTTCTGTAGTGAACGATGATTCATTAATGGAGCTATAAAATGACAAATCTTTGACTTTATCAGGCCTATTAAATTAGAAACATTTCAAGGTTCATACAAAATACAATGTCACAGGTGAAGACAAAATATATTTGTTTTTCTGTTTACTGTGTACACAATGGATTTCCAAAACATATTCACACTGAGATATTGAAACAATGTTCAAATATGTATAAAATATACAGTATACAATACTTTGCATGTGAGTTTTCCAGTTTCTCTTCCCTGAGCTAGATAGTTTTTTGTAAGATAAAAACGTAATTTACCACAAAAAGAAACAATAAAAATAAATAGGCAGTTTATAAAGGGGTAAAAAACATACAATATGCTGTGTAACTGGGATTCTTTTCCCTTTGAGCTAGAATTGCTAAACTTTTAATAATAATAACTGTACACTTATAGCACCTTTCAAAACATGGTTTATCTCTAAAAAGTTTGATTCGGGGAAATTAAAACATAAAATACGAACAGTAGTAATTTTGACCCTATAATTTTCACTCCTTGATACAAATCCCAGAAACCTTGATATAAGTCATAATTTAATGCCACATTAATAATAACAATGTATCTATATAGTTACACACAATTAATAAAGTTATATGGTTATTTATACAATGGTATACAATTTCAAAAATGAAGTCAGCAATGTAAGAGATGACAAGAGATTATAATTCTGATCACTGATGTGTTTATTAAAAGGTGCAATCTAGAGGGCACCTGGAGTTAAGACAGACTGCAGGGACTCTGAATAAGAAATTAAATATGCTCACTTCTCTCCAGACATAGAGGTGGCACAGGTTCAGATGCTGTCACTAAAGCTTTATAAAAATTACAAATTATAAAAGCTGACATAACCAAGTTGGTGGAGAAAGGAGACAATGTGGAGATTTTGACATATGGTTTAATGTGTAGGTCCCAATCGATTTCACATTCAAATTTATGAAATGAGAATTGTTTTACAGTATTCACCAGACACTTATATATATATATATTGTCATACGTAAACAGCCGCACTCAATCCGGATTTATCAATGGTGTATATACTTTTATTCATAGAACCACACTCCTTATTTTTTTTACACATAGAACCACACTCTTTATATCAGTGAAATAAAAGTAAATTTATTGGCATAAACATTTTGTGCCAACGTTTCGGTCCCCCTTAGGGCCTTTTTCAAGGGCCAAAATGTTGTCACAATATGTTTATGCAAATAAATTAACTTTTATTTCACTGATATAAAGAGTGTGGTTCTA
>CM044433.1:124070941-124080967 GCA_024363595.1 Xenopus borealis | reverse complement strand
ACAAAATACAGCATTTCTAGCCTTATTCTATTTTACACTTTCCTTGTCCTTTAATGCACATGAAACCTTAACATTTGAAAATACAACTCCTACATGTTTAACAAATAAACGTCTTAAAAAAACTAAAAAATATATATATATTTTTGTTGCAAGAAAATACAAATTGCTCTAAAATAGAAAATGTAAATGTTCATACATCTGCCCCTAAATGTAATAATATAGATTTCTTTTTCATTAAAGAAAATAAAAATGTTATTATATTTTTTTGCCTTTACGTGCCCTTTAACAGTTATTAGTTTCAAGCTGCACAGCATGAACACATAATAACTGCTGCAGTCTGCAAATTACATCCAGGCTAATTAGTAATCAGCCCTAAATCATGGAGGTTTATAGTCATTTCCGTCTAAATAGAATAGAAGCATACCCCAAAGCATTAGGCAGAGGTTTCTTCTGCTTGATTTAACTTATGGTACAGACTACTGAAGGACCAAACACTGGAACATAGTGTGTCGTTACTTACATTTTATCATTATTTGTATCATTATTTACATTATATAAGCATCACATATTGCTAAACCTCAAATTCGACTGAGATCCTGAGTATATAGGCAATTATGTTACAAAGAGCCAATGGAAACAGGTAAAAATCCTTCTATGTTAAGAAAAATAGAAGGCAAGAGGGTTCATTCAGAAGTCTTGATGTTCAATCTTTTGGGTATAGGATAGTAACCTATATAGAGAAAGTTAACAATTTTTCTGGTAACAGAACTGTCTGAGACTTCCAATATACTTATAATACGCAAGTGCTCAATAAAAAAAATAGACACAAATAGCCTTAAATAAATAAAATTCAGAGACAAAATGTAATGAATGTACTTTTGTATTTCAAATTAAATTCACTCTTCACTGGCACTAAAGACCTGGCCTACACCTCAAAAATATTTAAAAAAATATTGTAGCTCCTATCCTGATTAGTGATGGGCGAATCTCCCGAGATTCGCTTCGCCGGAAAATTAGCGAATTTCCAGCGAAATTCGCGAATTGGCGACGCGCGTCGCATCCATCGCGGCGCGTGTCGTGTCAAAAACGCCGAGCGACTGGTTTTTTTTGGCAAATTTTTCTGGTGAATTTTTGCTGGGGTTTCGCGAATCGCGGGAATTCGCCGCAAATTTGCCCCTGGCGAATAAATTCGCCCATCACTAATCCTGATATAGTGTATGAGGCTGTTGGAAGTTCCTCTAGAGTCCCAACTGGCCTTTTATTATTACTCTATAATGGCAGCAACTTTCTCTGAGAAAACTACAACCCCAATATTTACAGTCCCGATTTTACGATTTTACGGCAGAGGTATATTATTTCCTAAATAAAACAGTATTATAAAACTGCAGTAACATCTTGCATTGGAATATATTTGACAATTCAAGGGTAAGGGTTACCCTACTATAGATTCAGGATTATTCAGCAAGCATGCACCACTAATCTTACACTAACTGCTGTTTAGGCTGGGCAATCAGTGGTACATAGAAAGGCAAGAGGACTTACCTGTAACAGTCCATAACAGCATGGTCGGAACTAGGGGTAGGCAGAAGAGACAGCTGCCTAGGGCACAACAAATGGGAGGGGTGCTGGGCAGCTACCTCTTCTGCCTACCCCTAGACTGGACTCACCTGGCATTTAACAGGAGTGAACATGCGCAGCATCACCACACCTTTGCAAATGAGCTCAGAATCACAACGCATGCACAAACACACGAGATGGGATAAGTGGGGGTGAGCTGGCTAGGGCAGCTCTGCATAATAGAATGGTTTTTCATGTAAAGCAAACTGAAACCCCAAGTGGAGTAACTAGATTGTGGTTTAGGCATGGCTTTCTGCCTATAACCATTGCTTCAGGCCTGGCCCTCAGCTAGTAGGTTGCATCTATGAGTAACCGCATGAGAAAACAGCAGAGAACCACAGGTTTATGTGAGGAAGACAAACATAAACATTGAGAAGCAGCCAGAAGGCACAGGACAAACATAGCCAGACAGGCTGACAGGGCCGGATTTACCTAGCCGGCACCCCTAGGCCCGCTGTCATTTGTCACCCTTGTCCCCTCCCTTTTAATCATCAGGATAGAGCAATGGGAATTGGCACACCGGAAATTAAAATTTATGAACCAATGTGGTTGTGGTTGGGCAACATGCCGCCCCCTAAAATCCTGCCACCCTAGGCCCGAGCCTAGGTGGCCTCTCCACAAATCCAGGCTGGCAGGCTGATCATAACCAAACAACAACCTTTATTATGGGGCAAACACATAACCAAGATCAAGCCATGCTCAAAAACAATAATCAAGAGACAGAATCAGGGCAGAAGGAATCAGAAAACAGGAACAGCAGCAGAAATCAGGATTCAGAGGACCATGAAGGAACCTGACCCACAATGGTCAACGAATTAGTTCAGAGCTAGGGATAATATAAGCAGGTTAATGTTTAAACTCAAATCACCTGTGGCCAGATAAATAACAGCTAAAACACACCATAATTCCCTGAAACCTCAAGGATATGAAATCACTGAACCAGGACCTTAGCCATCTGTTCACATAGAGGTATAGCAGATTGTGCAAGAACTATCTTACCTGGGACAGACTGGACATTCGGAGCCCATCGGGTTGCAAACCTCTGGGTCCCCCCCACACACAAATGCTTGAAGCGCATGGTGCGCATGTTTGACTGTTGGCACACATGCGCAATGCCTCACACTGCTCGGCAATTTTTGTTTTCTTTTGGGCGGATCAGGGGAGGAGGTCCAGTCTGACCCTGTATATTACCAAAACTGAGATATCAGTGATATGCCCACAGGCCAACCTGTTTGATTAGTCTTCCCATGGGTGGCCAAATTGTCAGTATGGACATTGGCTTTCTTGTGGCCAGCAGCAGTCTAACATTCTGCAGAACAGCACACAGTGTTACTGTATCTATACAAAATAGCAATTGCCAGCAGAATCTACAATTTCTAGGCTTATGGCCACTGTCTGTACAGTGCAACAGCATGATCAGTCTCTTGCTGATTTTAGTACACCAGAAGATTCCTTGAAGATTGATTGTGCTACTCTCACTGCACAGATGGCAGACATAAATAGGCAGATTAACCTGTTGTTGGTTGCTGATTCTTTTTCATAGTGCTCCCACCCACACTACATTATTTGACAAATGCTGCCAAGTTTGTGAGCACAAAAAGCGAATAACATAAGCGGGAAGGTTATTTCTCATGTTTGGATTCAAGCTAACCTGGAGTACAAAAAAGTATAACAGTAACAGATGCTGCAAAATTTACATTAAGATGTCATAAAATCATACACTGTGGTGAGGAACATATGTATTTTTTGTTTGTTTCGATAGTAACTTGACAGTGAAGATCATCAGTAAAACTGTCATGAATTATAACATAGCAAAAAATAAAAAGAAATAAGGATAGTTTATGCACAGCATGACACCAATATATGAAAATATTATACATGTTCCAGTAATGTAAATTTAAAGTGAAATATAGTTGCTATAATTGATATCTAAACCTATCCCCAGTTATTGTGCCAGTTTTATTTTGAAGATTAACCCTAGTATGTAATAAACAGAATTAGAAGAAAATAGTCAAGGTATGTGTTGTAAACTAACTGTAACTCACAACCTGCAGAAAAAAGATTGAATTTCTGTCATTTGCACTAGTGTGCAGTGTGTGAAATAACATCTTACTAAAATGGCAGTCATTTTATTATTACTTATACCACTATCAAGAAGGTCTTACAAATTCATATTCTATAATTAAAATATGCAATATTTCAAACAAATTTCTTAATACTGCACAGTTTTATTCTTATTTTATGACTTTTCATTCTACTATTTATTACATATGTTGCTAAAATTTCTCATGAAAATCTTATTGAAGTATAGGGGAAAATCTGGAGATTTGAAGATAAATGTATCACAGCGAAATGAATGTGTCCCATTATATATATATATATATATATATATATATATACATCAGTACCTTATATACAGTATAAAGTGTCTGTGACAGGTTACCCTGCTGCTCTAGTGGTGGGTGTGATGGGGAAGCCTGTTGCACCAATGGCGGGGACCCCGCCACATCTGTCCTCCTCACGCACTGATTGAGTATGGCGCAGTTGAATCTTCTCTTCTGCATTTTTCAAGCAGCTGTGTATGACATCAATGCGCAAATCGTGTGATTTGAATATTTATAGGGCTCCACTACCAATGCTCACTGCCCAACGTAAAGGTCTATTTTCTTAGTTCCTGAGTGTGTTTTTCCTAGTATTCCTGATCAGTGGTCAACCCTGCATATCCCTGACTCCATCTTGTTTTCTGCCTGTCCTAACCCTTGCTAGTTTTTGACCATTCCTTAGGATCCTGCACTGTACAGTAATATTGTTGTGTTTTGACCTGGCCTATGACCCTAATTACTCCTTCGTCTGCTGAATCTGTACCACATTGTATGACTGTTGCCAACCCAGCTTGGCTTTTGGCTATGCTTCTAGTTTCCCATTCTACTAACTCCCTCTCTGCACCCTTGCCCACTCAGAACTCTCTCCATGGACCTCTCACATAAAGACCTGCTGACATCCAAGTAGCAATACAAAAAATGGTAGGTGTTGATACACAAATAGAGCAGAGATTCTGCTGCAAAAAGTGCCTTTATTTAACACATATATATAGTGTTAAATAAAGGCACTTTTTGCAGAAGAATCTCTGCGCTATTTGTGTATCGACACCTACCATTTTTTGTACTTATTGAAGGCTTTTGGATGGAAGCAAGGTGCAGCGATACCTGAAATTGCAGCCATAGAGGAACAAGTACCAGGTTATTATATTTACATCCAAGTAGCAGAGGGCTTGTCCTGAAGCCAAAGGCATCTGTTATAGGTGGAAGGGTGAGCCATGGCCAGGTCCTTTGAGACTGTTCTGAGTTTGGGATACCCTGCATTACAGTGCATAACTGAATAACTTGACATAATTTGTATGTTAGATGTGTCAGCTTTCTTCTGATACATCTATTGAACATATTGGCCATTTAACATTAAGGAGGATAGAAGTTTCATCTGTATTACATAAATAAATTAAAACTGCTGTGCTGTATTCTCTGTTTATATGCTGTAATCTCTTTTTTAACCTCTTTTAGCTTCAACGATTAATGGAGTCTTAACTTTTAGTATGATGTAGATATTGATATTCTGAGAACATTCTGCAATTGGTCTTCTTTTCCAGTCATTTTGTGGAATTTGCATTATTTGCCATTAGGTACTGCCTACATCCTAGCTAAGCAGAAACCTAATGTTTAGGCTGCTGGCACAGATGTCTTTTTAGTGCAGCTGTATTTAATTTCTTAGCTGGGAAGCTCTTGTTTGGCTTTAATAAACTCAATAAAGGTCTCAGTTGCTAAAGTATTTTTGTGTAAAGTGTCTACAGTGTTAATTGATACAAGATAGCTTAATTTGTATGATTGCTTAATAATAGCACAAATGTAAAGGTTTTTATGAAAAAGGTTTTGATCAGTGGTTCAAAGTTTTTATAAACTTTGGTTTATTTGGCATTTTTAACTTTATTTCAGTTGGTGCAAATTGGAAGACAAAAAATTACCCAATCTGGGGTAACTGTTTCAGTCAAATGAATAAAAAGTAAACATTTTTTAAAAAGTATAGTATTGCACAGAATCAATCTTTTTTTGGTATTTATATAGTACAATCCTGACAGTGCAACTCTGTATGATAGTTGACTGTCTAGTAGCTTAATATCACCTTCTCACAACCTCACTGAAAGAGCATTGCAATTAGTTAGGAATTAGACAATGAATCTGTAAATTTCATTCATTCAGCTTCAATGCTGGGCTTTGTTTTCTTACTGCAAAAACTGGCCTGTGGGGGCCACATAAGGGGCGTTGTGGGACGCATACAAGATAAAGCAGAGGTCAATAAAGATGTGTGCCTGGTCTGGTGTTTGGGCTGAGTATCCTCACCTGTTATTAGGTATGGTCTGGCAGTAAGCAGTCTCTTCTTTGAGATTGTGTGTATCTGGGTATTGGGGGCTAGAGAACTGAGAAAACAGGGATGGTTCTTGGTGTGTGATGGTTTTAATTTATTGCACACATGAGTTAACAGAGTCCTATGTTTTCTAATTTGTCTGTACCTATGGAACTCGGCTAAACTGCTAAACGGGTATGTAAGCAGTGGCCAACTCGATGGTGTAGCTTCCATAAATCTAACTTCTGTAAGTGATCTCAGTGGTATGCAAATAAAAAAACAGCTGTTTGGGATTTTTAAACTTGGAAATGATAATTACAAGAATCCTTGACCAATAAATGCTACCCGCAGCATCTTCAGTCATAATGTGGCCAGGTTTTTCTTAACAAAAAACAGAAACTTACAGATTTAAGTCTCTAATATCACTAACCTATATTAAGGACCCAACTATATTGGGCATAACATAAAATAGGGTGCTTTCAGGATCTGCAAGTAAAAAAACTCTGGTCTCTCTGATTTATGATGATTTGTTTAATCCAATGAGCCGGGTAATTTCCATAACTAGCTTCTAACATTCCCTTCCTCACAGTGCCCTCCTCCTGATTCATTAACAGCATCTAACACTGATCATTCAATCATGGGCCTTTATAAGCCTGCTCCCTGCAACTTCCAGTTGCTTGATTATTGAGCTCTCTAGCTCTAGCTCTAACCTTTTTACCATCTGCTGGCTGGGTGTCCAAGGAGCACCAACCCTCCACATTGGGGCAGTGGCCTCTGACCTTAAGCCCCATGCTGCTATTGGGGGAGGGTCCTTCCAAGGAACACAGGCCTGTAATTAATCTCCTGTTTGTCTAGATGCCTGAGCCAAATTGGCAAGGGAAAAGGTATTACAGAAATGGTGGCAGCCGCAAACGCATCCATCCCAGCTTATGCGCGGGTAAATAATAGCTTATGCGCGGGTAAATAACTCTTAATAACTCCTTAAATTCCAGAAGGAGAGATGGATTGGAATACAATGTAAGAGTACTTTTATTTGGATTATTTGAATTGGCAGCAAATAAAATCCTGGCTTTAAAAGATGATCACATTTGTGTGGTGTATGATGTTACTTTTATGAATAGAAAGGCCTGAATTTATTTTGTTAAAACACTGGAAAAACATTGCAACCATGAATTTTTAAACAGGGTAAAAGTGACTCTACACTAGCAGTGGTGGTCAAAATGCATAACCCCAATGTACCCCAAGAGGACATTACCACATGGCTCTCTCTTTATTGTGACAAAGTAAAATTTCTGCATAATGTGGCAAATCAGTTTGAACTCTGGACTGATAAGAGGAAGTACCTGGTTACTTATAAAAAGGGGGTTGTACGACCAGCCCATTTTAACATCGGAAAGCACAATGAGGTCTTCATGATGGTATTGGCAGTTATTGTCATGTGTCTCATGAATATGGACATTCCAAAGATGATTTCCAGTAAGTGTACAGATGCCAAAATTGTGACTTGTTCAACACAAGCGACAAAGGAGTGCCCCAAGGCTAAACACTGCAACTTCTGCCATGGGGTAGGTCATGTGTATTATAATTGCCCAAATTGAAGTGCAGCGCAAAAGTGGTTCCAGAGGTGTTTCCTGGTGTTCCAGATGAAAGAGGTCCTGGTGATGGCATGGCAGATTTTTAACCACTGGCACTGGATTCTGCACTTTCAGCTTCAAGACTGGACAGAGAAAGAGAGGAGGGGTGAGCTTGCAGAGGATTGGCAGTCTTCTGTGGATGAACCCCTTGAATCTCTTACTGCATCCAAGCCAAAAAAACAGTGTACACGGCCACTAGATACCAGATGACAAGGGAAATCTTACAGGGAGATGGCCAAGGTTCTTGGTGCAGGACCACATCCACACTGTATGAAGATATTTCCAGCAATTCTTCACAGAGAGATGACAGCATGGCAGGCTTCCCCATGCCCCATGAATTTCTGGCTTCTGGGGAACAGGGAACAGTATGGACAATGAGTAAGTCCCCATTAAGAACTGTTCTTTTTATCCCATTGTGGTAGTTTTAAAGGGTCTTTCTTTTAATGTGCACAGTATTATGAGCCAGCTGAGAAGAGTGACTGTTTTTAACTTTTTAGAGGCTTTTAATGTGAGAGTGCACCATCAGGGTCGGACTGGGGCACCCGGGGACCACCGGGGCTTGCACCTCAGGGCCCCCCTCTAGACTCTGAAGGCTGCTGCCTCACTGCCTACCGTCCTGCAACCCACCCCCCACTGCACATGTGAGCACTCGCACATGCACTGTTTGGTCGAGTAAAAAAGCTGTGTGCTGATGCACACTTGCGCATGCATGGAGCAGCTCAGTTGCCAGAAGGGAGGCACTGATCAAGCTTGTTTGTAACAAGCTTATAAAACCCCTTAACTGGCAGAATACAATCCCATGGGTTTAAAGAGAGAGAGGAGGAGGTGAGCATTTGCATATGGTAACAATAGTATTTTTAGCAATATGAGTAGAATCAGAGCCCAAAGGTCAGGAGCTTGTAAGTATATAGTTCATATGGGTATATAGAGTTTGATTCCATATACTGTAGTTCCTGACAATAAGATGTGTTAAAATTATCCGTAGAGTCCCTGTACCAGGTAATGGAAGGCTGCAGGTGAAAGTGTCAGCGTATGTGGATGATATTACAATATTATGTACAAGTACGTTGTCCATAAAAAGTGCAGTTCAAAGAACAGAACATTTCTGTGCTGCCTCTGGCTTAAAATTACATTTTAAGAAAAGCTGCATGTTGACAGTCAGGGATTGGGACTCCTTGTCAGACTGCTCAATACAGCAAAGAGAGTCTGTCAAGATTTTAGGCACAGTTATTAACTTACAAAATCATAAGAAAGCATGCAATATGGCGATGAACAAGATAAATCGATTCGTTGTTTCATGGACAATGAGCCACCATACTATGGAGAGAAAGGTTTTATTGATTAATTTGGTTTTAATGCCCATTTTATTATATTCAGCTTTTACCCACCCCCCCATTAGTGTTGGTTTTAAAAAAAAAAAAAATTAAGAACATGGTTTGTTTTTATACGGGGATGCAAAATGGAAAGGTTAAAGAGAATTTTTATGACAAAACGCCCTGAGAAAGGTGGCAAAGGCATGGTAGACATAAAAGGTTTTTATATACTTCTAAGTATATGGTATGTATGGTATAAGTTTGGTATAATATTAGGCTTTATGTCTTAAGAATTATCATTCTTTTTTAATCAAATACTCTGCAAGGTTAATTTTTAATAAACAAGAATGGTGTGATTTATCTAAAAAAATCAGTTTGTTTTAGCCCTTCCTGGTTTGATGAGATTTTAAGAACCACCATAAGCGATTTTAACTTGCAAAATGTATCTCGAGATGACTGTTTAAATAAGCTTAATATGATTATTTTATGCCTTAGAAACTATGATCCCTATGTTAAATCTAACTGGGAAAGAGATGAAATATGTATGTACAAAATGCTTTTTAACAGCCAAAAGGACTTGGCTTGGGCCTGTGTGCATGAATGTCTCCCTTCCAGGGTTCTCCAATATAAAAGAGGCGTGGTGGCACTGACTAAATGCCCAAAAATGAGCGAATTTCCAGCGAAATTTGCGAATTGGCGAAAAATTCCCGAAATGAGTCGCGGCGCGTTTTTGACGCGCATTGCGTCAACGTCAACACGCGTCGCGTCGTTTTCGCCGCATCGCGTCAAAAATGACACGCGACTCGTTTTTGTAAGCAAATTTATAAATATACTTCATACATCACTACTCAGGAACTTTGGAGAATATATAATATATCTATTTTTGAATTATGTTATTTATGTTTTATTCTGATTTTCGGTTCTATAAAGCTCTTTGAAACCATTACTTTGTTGTTCCTACTTGTCTCCTGTCTGGTTCAAGTTTTGTTTCTGCCTTGAATCCAGTTCCTAGTTCTTGACCTCTTAGTCCGTGCCTTGTTCCTGTGCCCTTTTTACTGACCCTTGTC
>CM044433.1:124036606-124049616 GCA_024363595.1 Xenopus borealis | reverse complement strand
GGGGTGGGAAACATATTGGAACACCACATACTTGCTAAGTGGATGACCCAATCCTAAATGTCCATTGTTGGCAAGTGTCAAGTAGGGGAATTTATAAAATATAGTTTAAATGTTTAAAATGGGAACCATAAGATAAAAGTCTATATTAGAAGAATATTCAAAAATGGGAGTCATCTGGTAGCCAGGCAAATCTCAACCCTAACCCTAACTCTAGTGGCTGAACTCTCTTTGATAAATTTACCCCTCAGTTACAGGGCTCAGCAACAACTAGAAGAGATGTGGTCTAGATTCAAGAATATAGGCTACCCAGACAGGGTACTTTGCAATGCACTTGTGAAAAAGCCAGGGATCACACAAACAAAATAGTCCAGACTTTCTTTTAGTACTAAATATCATAAATGCACTAGTACACTAGGCAGAAATTTTAAAGATTTTTGGAAAATTGTTGGGGCAGATGCAGACTTAAATCGGGCAATCCCTTCTTCATCCATGGTTTGTTAAAAACAAGGCACAAATTTATGTGACCTCGTTGTTATTTAAAGAAACCCATACGAAAACAGGGTGTTTTGATGCCCAAATTGCACAATGTGCAATTAGTACAACATTTAGAGTTGGTTATACCAATAAACCTGTTGCCAAGCATTTCTTTGAGATGGAACAAAGGTTGCAAAACCTTCAGGAATAAAGCAATTGACCATATTCCCACTGAGGAGGGGAGGTGATCAAATTGCTTCTTCAGAGAAAGGCATTTTGGATAAAATAATTAAATACTCTAGCCCCTTTGGGTTATAAAAACCGTCTAACAGTAATCTTAGATCAAGATCTCCATTGTGTAATTGGGAAAAGTAGTTTGACAGAAGTGTTGGTGCTGAGGTTGCTAAGAAAAACATACTTTTAAGGCATTTAAGTTAGCAGGGACAGCTAAAACCTTTATCAGTTACAAGGAGTCAATAAAGCTTGCAAAAAGCTAGTAGACAAGCAAAAATAGACATACAAAAGGTTATTGCAGCAAAGAATAAAATGAATTCAAAATGACTTTATAAATATTTAAATAATAAAAGCAATGAGGGGTTGAACCCTTATTATCAGAAAAAATCAGGAAAAAAAGCAGGGATTCTGAATTCAAAATTGAGGAACCAGCTAATAAATGGTTCCTTTTTATTAGACACAATTTTAATAATATTACTTCTGATGCATGAGTAACTCAGTAGGAATTTAAAAGAAGCTAGAACATGTAATGGCAAACAAAGGTTCAGATTTGTATGGCATTCTTACTAGGGTACTTAAAACATCTGGGACCTCTTTACCTAATTTTTCAGGATTCTTTAAGGTATGGAATGATAGTTGTGGGAGATTGGTGACTTACAGAAGTTATCCTATAACTGCAGGTTGAAGGGTTAGTGCTCAGAATGGATGTTGTACTAGTTCATAAAGCAAAATAAATCATTTTGATTCAATTGTGCTTTAATGAAGCAGATAAAACTGTTCTGAAACTGCTTCTAAACACTTGCAACATATTTTCCAACTGAAACAGACTTACTATTGCAACAGGATTTCCTCTTCTCTTCCCATATCAGAGGCACCTCCATCCTGGTTAGCAAAAACATATGAGCTACTTGATAAACTGTATACTCTGATCACTATGACAGAATGATTATTTTCATCCTGCAAAATAGCAAATCAACAACTTAACTTGATCAATTTATATATGCTTTTACCCTTCTCATTGGTAATGCTGTCTCCTATAATGAACATGTTAGCAAAATTTACCTGCATCCCTAGAAGTCTCCTACAGGATTTTAAAGGGACTTTTTATGCTAGACATAATAACGCCTTACCAAATAATTATACATTTTCACAATGGGTTTCTCATCAACTCACAACACGATCTCCAGAATAGACCTTGCACTGGCCACGGGAGATCTCCACCCAAGAATATTTGCAGTCACTGTCCCCATCTAAATAACAAATGCTCTGTAAAGCTACAGATTTATATTTATTGCTGCTTTTTATTACTCATCTTTCTATTCAGGCGTCTTCTATTCATATTCTAGTCTCGTATTCAAATCAGGGCATGACTGCTAGGGTAATTTGGACCCTAGCAACCAGATTGCTGAAATTGCTATCTGGAGAGCTAAAAAGCTAAATAACTCAAAAACCACAAATAAAAAATGAAAACCAAATTGTCTCAGAATATCACTCTCTACAATCATACTACAAAATTAAATAAAGGTGAACAACCCTTTTAAAGGCAACCTTGAGAGGTTTGTTTATTAGCACAACAGCTGATATTTGCCAAGCACATCAACATTGTGTATGGATGCTGAGTTATCAATCGGAAGGGTTGAACTTGATGGACTTGATGTCTTTTTTCAACCTGATTTAACTATGTAACTGTGCAACTACTGTAACTCTTGTGAAATTCCTACAAATCCCCTAGCTAGATTTTCCATTTAGTACAACATCAGGATCTGGCAGCTACCACCCAGATTAGTACAGGAAATATGCACGGGAACTAACTCCCACCTCCACAAAACTCTTGTTGATTCAACTGAACATGGAAAACTACCAGACTCATTTAACACAACTGGTTATCATCATTATCCTATCTAATAGGCTCATTAATGAACCTATATTTACTTACACAATAAGGAGCCTGTTTACTACCAATGAATTTTTTTTTTCACTAATTAAAATAATTTGTGGATTTCTAATTTTTATTTAAAGCTCTAAAAATTTGAGATGTATTAAGTGAATAAAACATGAAAACCACTAATACAGAACTTTGCCAGGTAAGTTGTCAAGGTACTAAAGAAATTGATGGGGGCTGTGCTGATCCTTTTTGACCTCTTTAAATCAATTTGGACTTTCAGAGGTTTTTAATTTCACCAAAGTTCACTTCACTTGCCAGGTATATTTTCACAACACATCTTATATTTACTAAAAATTTGCCAGTATATTTCCCCATACAATAGTAGTGGGGAAAATTCACTAGAAAATTTGCACCATGGAGTAAATTAGCATTGAATGGATGATGTTGATGGAGATTTAAAAGAGGCTGCTCTTGTTAGGGAATTATAGCTATTGCATATCTCATATATCTAAAATGTCTATTTTACTGTATACTCATTCCTTCCTTGCTCAGCTATAGCTCAACAGATATCATACTGTTTAAGATGTTACTAGATGTAATAGCCAAGGCTCCCAGACATCTCTGTTGCATACACAGCTTGAGGAAGTCTCAGTTGCCTCAAGGACTATAACATGTGTTTTGCACTCTGAGAAAGTCTGCACATAACATTGCCCATATAAGGATGCAACCAATCACCACAAGTGCCTCAAGGACTGTGATATATGTTTCATACACAGCTTTGCTTAACCCTTACCCAACCAATATTAAAAGCTTTGCACATACACAAAGTAGAAGAAGCATTTCTATACTGAAAGCCCTGTGTCAGTGTGATTCTTCCGGTCTAGACTAGTGATGGGCGAATTTATTCGCCAGGGGCGAATTCCCGCGCCGAAAACGACGCGACGCGCGTCGGCAACGACGTGACGCGCCAAAGTTGA
The DNA here is from genome assembly GCA_024363595.1 of Xenopus borealis. Lineage (NCBI taxonomy): Eukaryota > Metazoa > Chordata > Amphibia > Anura > Pipidae > Xenopus > Xenopus borealis. The sequence continues at coordinate 124,046,046 of CM044433.1, read as the reverse complement.
CGCAAAGCGCGTCAAAAGCGTCCCGCGACTCGTTTCGCGAATTTTTCGCCGATTCGCGAATTTCTCTGGAAATTCACATATTTTTCGGCAAAGCGAATCTCGGGAGATTCGCCCATCACTAGTCTAGACCTATAATCTAATTTGGACAGGAATAGATATTCTTAGGATCAGTTCATGATCCATAACACTCTATAATGGAAATTCACCAGCCTGAACCTGAAGATATTTCTCTTGGGAAAATAAGCTCTTAGTGAATTGAAGAATTTTCACTGGAGAAAGTTCACCTGAAGAAAAGAGGTGTATTTACGCCAATGCAAACAGAATCTTCACCACTGTGAAGTTAATTCTCCAAAACTTGGTGTATTCTCCTTTTAGTAAATTATCAATATTGAGGGAAATCTTAATTTTTGGTGAAACTACTCCAAATTTTCACTTTCACCCTTTAGTAAATGTGCCCCTTTGAGTTACATCATGGTTTCAAAATCCCTAAAAGCACTAAAAATCTGACCTTTGAAAAATAGGCCTCTACGAATAATTTGGCTTGATGTCTGAGAGATGCACAGATGTCAATATACAGTACATATGAAGTCACTTTGGATTGTGCATTTGACACAGAAAAACTTAACTCATCTATCCCATTTATCCCACTTAACACAGAATATTGTGTCACAACATCCCATCCAATTAAAGACTTCACCATTGAAAACAATGGTGCTTTGGTATGCTAATGAAAAGGTTAAACACAGTTTCTTCAATTAACCCTGAGTCATGACGCATTTAACTCACAAATCCCAGTGGCTGCATCTGTACAAAGGAAATATTCCAACCTCTCTGCCTAACATAGGTTATAAGTTTTAAACACTTAGGGATAGTGATAGCAATGGCTATTGCCCAGTATATAAAACTTAATCTTACCCCCAAAAAAAAAAAATTACAGAAACACTTGACCACTGGTCAATCCTCCCACTGGCAATTTGGGGTACAGTAAATCTACAAACAATTATTTTTTCCACAAGTATCTGTATATAAATCTGTATAACCCTAATTTGGTTACGGTCTCTTTAAATAGCAACTTACCCGTGGCAATTGCGTATGAAAAGTACTGGGAACTGGTAATTACAGCACAGTGCACACTGAGGAACACACCTCAGGGGTGATTCCACTAGGATTAATAAAATACACAGTTTGCAGATGAAACAAATATGAACTTTATATGAAATAGTAATAAAGAACTTGGGCAATCTAATACACAATTCACTCCTACACACATGTGGGACACTATCTAAATTACCATTAGGTACCTTGACTTGTTTCTCCAACAAGTCCTTTTTATAATCAAAGTCCCAATCCTCTGGAAGGGGTTTATATCCACACAGTTAAAAGGCAATGTCCCTTCCCCAGTTTGTGCTACTGTTTCCCAAAAGAACCTCTCCCTTTGGAGCTTAGTAGCTCTCCCACGTAGTAGGTAAATACACAAGACCTGTCTTCAGTTTGGGGCCCATGCTTGTATCCTTGCAAGTATCCTCCGTTGGGTGGCTCACTCACCGGGGTGCTGTCAGAGGCAGTTACACTGGAGATTACAGGCAGCTCTACAGAAAAATCAGTCTCACCAGTTCCAACTTTCTCCTTCTGAGTCTCTAACACCTTGGCAGGGAACAGGATGGCCTCTTTCTGTACTTTCACTGATTTAACAAATTGAACAGCTTTATAGGACTTGGTTCTGGCTGGATCTTTCACTACACAGCCTGTTTTCCACTCTATCACAGGCCCTGTACACAAGGCTCTACAGACAGGCACACTATCTCTCCCCACAATGCCCAGCCAATCGGGTCACCATGTCACACTCTAGCCTGTAACTGGGCTGGATGATGTCAAAGGCAGAAAAACAGGGGAACGATTCATCTTGTCCCCTACATTTGTATATAACTCCCTTACCTATATTGTAAAACAAATATTCACACAAATTGAGTGAATCCAAACTTTGTTTATCTGGGGACAGAAATACACACTTTGTTAGAGACAAATTAAAATCACCAGAAGGGGATCTTGGGCTTCCAGACCTCTACATATACTTCTTAGCTCTCCTATATATCTTTGTGGTTTAGCGTAAACTCCTATAATCCTAATTTCACACAGGGACTTGTCTCACACCCTACAGAGACTCTTCCATCATCCTCTAATCATCCCCTTTTGGGCAATTCCAATAGCCCACAATTCAAATGTCTTTTTAAGTAAATGAGATCGCCTCAGGCTTGAATTAAAACCCTACATAACACTATCCTAGAAATTCTGTTTATTATAAGGGTACAGCTACTACAAGCTAATTCCAGTCTCCACATAAACAAATTGTTGTTTCTACGATTTAAACATGCCTTTACTTTGCCTTTACTTTATCATTTCTTGTGAGGATTGAAATGTTTTGTCAGGCATAGATATGCAGAAAAGTTCTGCATTTCACCATCAGCAAAATTGTTGAAAATACAGTGACAAAATGTCCATTGACCCAAATGTATTTTGAACAAAAAAGTTGCAGTTGCAATAAATGCCCTTTGATTTTAATGTTATTTGCACAAACAAAATTGCTGCAAAAAAAACGCCCATTGACCAATGTATTTTGCATGGAAAAAGAAATCACAAATTAGGCCCATTGCAAGAAAAACACCAGTGACTTCAATGCATTCTGCAATTTTTGCCGTTTCATGAATTTTCCATGGTTTCACACATTTTCCAGTAAAGCAAGTCTAAGGGGTTATATACTAAAATACACTAGGTTTGCTCAGGAACAGTAACCCATAGCAACCAATAAGCAGGTAGCATTTAATGGTCACCTATTTAAAAGCAAACATCTTATTGGTTGCTATGGGTTACTGCTCCTGGGCAAACTTAGTGCCTTTTATTATACATTGGCATATATATTAAAGCAGGACATGATTTTTGCATGCAGCAATTAATTAAGATACTATACTGAAAGTGTAATAAACTTTAGATTGCTCTTAATCTTTTGTTATTACCCAGTTTACTATTTCTAAACGCTGCCCCTTGGTTATATAAATGCAAGTATTACAGTACCATTAACGTCAGACACTCCAATAATGGGAGAGGTCTATAGCACCATTACAAAAAATAAATATGATGAAAGCAAGCATTTTCTACTGCACTGTCTGAAATATGTAAACCCTTTTGTACTGTGACAAATATTTAACAGCAATAAATAACATAAAGAAGATTATTTTCTGAGAACCTGGAATAATTTGAGATTATGCTTATGCATCCACATTAGCGTTCTTTCTATTTCCATTTTGTAAGCAAGTTACTGCACCTAAAACACTCTCTATTGATGTAACAGCTACATATGCATAATACTAAAATTCAGGTCACACAATAAAAAGGATGCTTGCATATTAGAAATGTAAGCAAATATTTTGCTGAGATTTTTTTTATTGTAAGTACTTAAATTTAATAAATAGATAGATTTGACTTCTAGATTTCCCTTGCTAATGTTTCCCTGAAATGTGCCATCTGGCTCCATCTGTCAGATTTTTTTTTCTTTTCAGTGTACTATAGATCTGTAAAGTAGAACTGATTTCCACAGTCAAGTTACTTTATCTTAATTATACCTGATAAATGTTTGAGAACATTGCAAATATTGTAATTAGACAGTAATCATATCTAAAAGTGCAAGTAAGCTGATGTTTCTTCAAATGGAAGCATGGGAAGTGTTGCAACATAAACCTCTGTATTACCTGTGTAGGCTGAAAAACAAGAGCAAGTTTATTTGCTATCAGATAAGAAATGCACATATGTTGTTACAATTTCAGACTCACTTCAAACTTCCACATTAAGATAGGAAAAAAAAAGAATATATGCCAAGAAATAAACTTCTTTATTTTCTTTATTCGTTCATATAATAGAATTATCTGACACATTAGAACAAGAAAGAATCACTGGAAATAACTTTACTCTATGTAAATAGCAAAGAAGAAATACATGAATTACTAACAAGTTTCCATTATATCAAAAGTCAGAACTGTTTTTCACCCAAAATCAAAATGCCTGGAAATGGTGAGTTGCCAAGTCTAGACAAATTTTAAGGGTTTAAGAATGTACAAATTAATTTCATACATTCATTGAAATAGAAAGTCATGGTTCAAAATATGGCGCACATTTATTAAGGGTCAAAGTGAATATTCAAATAAAATTCGAATTTATAAATTCGAATTTCAATGTAATTTTGGGCTACTTTGACTATCTGACCCTTTAAAATAATTCAACACTTTGCCACCTTAAAACTGCAGAATTGCCATTGTAGCCTATGGGGGACCTCCTAGAACTTGTCCTGGAATTTGAAGGATTTTGCATTTGATTCGAACGATGCGATTGAATGATTCGCACTATTTTTATTCAATCAAAAATGGACCTATTGGATCAAAATAGGTCCATTTTCGATCAAAAAAGCTCTTTAAAAAATTTCGATGGTCGAATTTCTAAGTTTTTTCACTTAAAAATTCGACCATTAGTAAATATCCCGATAAGTGATGACTCTTAAAGGACAAGGAAAGGCAAAAAAATTAAATCTTCAATCAGTGGTAATGCAAAACCTGTGCATGTATTTGAGTGGTGCTCAATCTGGAAACCTTGCTGCAAACCTTGGTTCCATTAATCCATATGTAGTAGAAAATAAGATGGCACACACTCTGGCAGATGTGCAAAAAACTTGTAGCTTATTGAGATCCACGCACAACATGTCGGAGGTACAACCTCCTTTCTCAAGTGTGTGGATTTTCTGATTTCCTACTACATATAAAAAAATAAAATTAAATTTTTACTTTCTTTGATGAAAAAGAAATCTCTTCAATATACTTAAATTAAAAAATGTGTACTGTTTTTATAAGAAACCTGACTGTATGCAGTGAAATTCTCCCTTAATTTACTGCTGTGGATAGGAATTGTCAGACAGTTCTCTGACTGCTGGGCAGGGAAACAGTCATACTTATGAACAGCAGGGGGAGCCCCTGCCTTACTGCCCAGTCTTTCAGAACTCCAGCAGCTTTGTTTCCCTGTAGAGCAGTCAGCGGCTATGTAGAGATTTCCATTGGATTTTATTTTTGTCTTTACATCCCCTTTACTGTTTCCAACTCCAGCTGCAGGGACAAAGATCATGGTGCCAGATTTAAACAGATAAATTAGGATTCTATTTGGAGGATTATTTTGCTGCAGCCACTAGTTCTGCAGAGTTGGAGGAATTAAACAATTATTGTAAACAATACAATAACAATACAAAAACTATAAAATCCACATTAGATCACATGACAACACAGGACCCAGTGTCTGAATATGTGTAGTCCAAATAGTCGATTCAAAAAGTCGCCGGTATCAATATCCAATTTTCACAAATTTTTCATGAAAACATTCGAAATTCACAAATTTATAGTGAAAACAATCGAAATTCATGAATTTATAGTGAAAATGTTCGAAATCCACGAATTTATAGTGAAAACCTTTGAATTTCACGAATTTTGTGTAATAGTTCAAAATTCATGAATTTATAGTAAAATTGCTTGCAATTCACGAATTTATAGTGAAGTAGTTCAAATTTCACAAATTTTTCATGAAAAAGGTAAAATTTCACAAATTTTTCCGATTTTGCCATTTTCGCTAATTTTTCGCCATTTCTCTCGAAACGCCCCAGATTCGCCCATCACTAACTGTCTGTTTAAAACTTTGACTATTTGCCATCTTAAACCTGTCAAATTTCTTTAGCCAATGGGGGAACCTCCTAGAGCCTATTTGGATTAATTTGGTGAACTTTGAAAAATCTAAGTTTTATTTAAAAAAATTCGATCAAATATTATCAGAATTCGATTCAAACTATCAAATACAGCCTATTGCATTTTTTAATACATTTTGATTAGTCTTTTTTTATTCAAATTTCAAATTGATGGGGGTTTAATAAAAAAAACTCCCATCACCTCAAAATTCAACCCTTGATAAATCTGCCTCTTAGCATAACTTTACCATTTTTTTTATATCTTATTGAAATAACATCATGCCATGTGGAAAGAGGTTTTTTAAGGTTTTAGCCCTAATGCATTTCATTTTGTTTGTTCATATTTCCATTACACGTATTATATTTTCTCTTTTATTTTAGTAGTGCTAACCTTTGACTTTTGTCCATATCCTGCGTTGGTTTTTCCATCATATCTATCTTATTGCTTTTCTTTGGCTTTCTGCATGAGATATTTTGCCTGTTCTTTACATTGAGCTTCAGTGTTGTTTCTTCTAATTAATCAAGGTTTGTTAAATGAATAGGAGTATTAATAATCACAGCAACAATTATATTGACACAAATTAGTTTCCCTTGTAAGAATTGCTTTTAATGTATTATTGACCAGAGCTTTGTTTTATTTCTCCTTTAAATGCAATGATACCCACTGGATGTCATTGTGTTTATTTTGTATACTTCTTGCATATAGATAAAATACATAACTGCATTTTATATACCATAAAATCTATGTTAGTTTAACAGACTTAATTTATTTGCATGAAACAAATTGTTAAGTAATGATACTACTTATACAAGATATAAATCTAAGCTTTGCAAGTCATGTTTGATCTCACATCCTAATGACTATAATATCATCTGTTTGACAGTGTAGAGAACAATGATTTCTATGTGACATTGTGCTTGTCTAAGCATTTCTTTGCATTTCTAGGCTGAAGCCACAGCTCAAGTGGACAGCCACAATATTATGTAATGGTGTCTACAATAGGTAATAGTTATGATATAAACCTTTGCTTAATAGGAGACTCATGCTGTAGTCCACAAGCTGAAGAGAGCTATGCCTCTCAGTTGTCAGTTGCAACTCTATACACGATTCAGGCTCAGCAGCACTTTAGCTTGTTTGGTAATAATTTCCCATTTTTTTCAGCAAATTTAATTGCAAAAATGATACCCATTTAGTGCACCAAATAATCTACAATGGGAATCAGAATCAGATCTCCAGAGTGAATTTGTGTTTTAGCTTGTTTGGTAACTGGCACCATTGAAGCTACTGAAATATTATTGGCCACCGCTCTAGTACAGGGATGTAATAATCCTAAATGTTAGTGCATGAAATTATGTAAAGCATATACATGTACTTGGATAAACTGGAAATTACTGATGGCGTATAATATTAATCTGCAAATGATCATAATTATAAAATAAAACAATTTTTGTCATTTGATTGATTATTTGTGATATGTGCCATCATGTTCATGCTTGTGCACTAGTATTAACATTAAGAGGGTTATTTACTAAAATCCAATTTTATCTCATATTTTAGATAAAAAAAGCTTCTACCTTCTAAAATAACTCAAATTTATTGGATCAGGAAATAACTCAAAAAAACAAGTGAACTGATTTTTTCAGACTGTTTTCCCAAGTAGTCCAATTTTTTCAAATTTTTGCCTGAAAATATAGCATATTTCAGATTATTGTTAGTGATGAGTGAACAATATCGACATTGTTAGGTTCTCAGAAAAATTCTGCCTGGAATGTTTTGCAAAAACTGCAACAAAAAATTTCCATCTGTTCAGTTTTGCGCATCCAAAAAAAGGAAAACTTGCATACAGTAAAAAAATGACGTGCATTAATTTTTTGACATCCTCAAAAAAAACGTTTTGCTAACTTTTTCATGATTTTTGCACAAATTTTTCAGTAAAGCGTAACATCACAAATTCGCTCATCACTATTTATCGGGCTAAACTCAACGCAAACCACAATATCTGCAGATTGGGATGGAAACATCTGCAATTGACTTATACTGTACATGACCTCAACAGGTTTGAGATGTTGGATTTTCGGATTTGGCTTTTTGCAGCATTGGACATAATAAAACATGAACAATTTGAGTTATCGCCCCAAAAAGAACAAGCAGCTATCAAACAATAACTTGACTACTGACATGATCATTTTCATCGGCGATAATGACTTGTCAGTTATTGGCATTGTTATACAGTACTTGAAGTTAAAGTTGTATTTGATGTTCAAGGACATCATTAATTAAAGATTCAGAAACAATATACCACCTGCAGTCTCTATATTCTAACTACCATGTAAACCATAACTATTTTTTCAATTACATTTTTTTCTACTTAACATAGTGCTATTTTATTGTTGAAATCAGCTCTTCGATTTCTTTTCTCTTCTTCTCAAAAGTGCACTTGTGTTTTCTTTCTATCTGACAGAATATGAGTGATATATGATTGAAGAATGGTTGTCTTATAGAACCACAGTTGAAGTGCATATGATATACAGTAATGTGTCTAAGAGAAACTTGCAATTGGATTAATATTGCTTGCTCATGCTTGAAGCATAAAAAGTGCTTAGAGGCAAAGGGAGCGAGAGCTATATCTAAAAATAAAATGCCCAATGGAAACACAGATTTTCACAATTCAGATTTGTTTTGTCAGGAATATTTGTCTCTTGAGACCAGAGTAAATATGTTGCTTGTATTCAATGTAGTATTTTATAAATGCAAATGTTCTTCAAAATATTTGAAAGTATTAAATCTGTTCTCTTCGGGTGCTAGTAATTTTTTATTGTTTGTATAACTATAGATAGGTTTGATGAACAATCTGTTGGTTTTGTTAATATCCATTTAACGGCATTTTCCAAAAGATGCACTCTGTATGAAAGCATAGCATACATGTAATTGTAATGAACCATAACTAAGAATATATGGAGCTTAGATTATGTGGAGTTTAGAATATGTGGTGCCCAAGAAAATGTAAGACAGTTACAGAAAAAGAATAAAATGACAAATGGATAGTTGCTGTGCTTGTTAAGACCTTTCCTAAACAATGCCATGGGAAACCTAATAGTTTGTCAACCAATAAATTATTTTACTTTTTTACATTAAAATATGAAGCAATGTTTAATATAATCAGAAGGAGAAAGATTGTCAGTGGAGCATTTCCCTTTATAAATAATTATACCACACTTTGGCCAAAATATGTAAGTTTGTGTGCCATGTCAATGCTCAATGGTGCTTCTAGCAGCTGGTCGATGCCACAAAGTGGATTATACCAAGCACTGGGGATTTCTTTCTGTGTTTCAGGAATATTTACTACTAGACATTAAGCCCGTTAAGTTAACAGGCGCTAGAAGATATGTAGTCAAACATTTATAAAAACAGAATTGTTCTACACGAATTTTCGCCTGCGCTACGCAAATTCACTAATGTGCGAACGTCGGCAAATGGCAATGTATTTACGTTTTTCAGACCATCACCCACAATGGTAAAACACGCCACAGCGTAAGGGTGAGAAGTTGCACGTCTATCTACTTCGCTAGGGTAAATTCGCCAGAGACGGTCTGTGCGGCACATGCGCAGTAACGCAATTCCACGGACACAGGGACACTTGAATTTTATTATATAGGATATATATAGATATAT
>CM044433.1:124022603-124034282 GCA_024363595.1 Xenopus borealis | reverse complement strand
TAGCGTTGTGCCGTGCGTACTGACGTCACACGCAGGTCTGTGCGGCACATGCGCAGTACCAATTTCCACGGACACAGGGATCTGGACGCAGAGACACTTGCATTTTATTATATAGGATACAGAATAGGAATACAGCAAAGGGGGGCATATTTATCAAAAAATTAATTTTAAATTTGCAAGTTTGTGTGTTTCATCAAAGAAATCAAAAACTCAAACATATTTAAAAGTATTTATTAAAAATCTTGAAAACCCACTTGCTTAAAAATTTGAAAAATATGCAAATGAAGAGTATTCATATTCAACTTGATCTTTTTCAATGAGTCTACCAACATTCAAAAAACTTGAAAAACTCGAAAAGACTTAAAAGTTTGAGTTTGCTGTTTGTTTCTATTCAGTTTTAAAAAAATTGCAATTGGTCAAATTTAGAGTTCATAGTTATAGATATCTCCCATGAACTTGAAACTCGACCCTTGAAAAATCTGCCCCTAAGCGACTTCTACATGAACTCACCAGCTTTTAGATGCCAAATTTTTACATTCAAGTTTTTCTTGTTTTTTGCTCTTAATAAACCTTCAAGTTCTGCAAAAGCTATGTAGTTTCTTCTAAATAATGAAAGGTTTTTAAATAAATACTAGCAATAATAATCACAATAATCACAATATATGAATCAAGTGCCCTTGTAAGAGCTGTTTTAGGGTATTATTGACCAGAGCTCTGTTTTTTTCTTATTATTTAATTTATGTAAGTATCTGCATTTTTTTTTCAAACACATAAGACTTTTCTAGTGATGTTCAGGATCCAAACTCTGTTTTACTAATTTAAAAAGACAAAGGTATTTTTGTTTTTCCTTTTCTTTAATTTAAGTTCAGTAATAAATTATTTGTTTATGGGGACTGTGATAGTAAAATAGTGTTGGAGAGACAGTCAGAGTGATACCCAATAGGGAGTTAGGTATTATTATTATTATTAATAATAATAATAATAATAATAATAATAGCATGTATTTACAAGGCACTGAAATATTTAACAGCTCTGTAAAGTAAATGTGATTATACAACTAAGTCACATGAATTACATACATAGAACTTATGTAGTTACCTACATCACAACCAATACAGTACAAAAGGTGAGAAAGACCCTATGCAAAAAGAGCAGATAATAAGGGAATAATTTGTGGGGATGGGCAAAATTAATTTGGTGAGAGATGCAATACTGTATGTGGTATTGCATGTGGTAGTTAAGTAGAGTGAAGGTAGGCTTCTCTAAATAAGTGCATTTTAATAGATTTTTTGAAAGCAGAAAGGATGGGAGAAAGTCGGACAGAACGTGGGAGAGAATTCCAGTGGAGGGGAGCAACCCTTGCAAAATCTTGAATGCAAGCATGTGAGGAGGAGCTGAAAAGCAAGTCGGTAGAGGAGCGTAGTACGTGGTGTGCATATAGAGATGATTCAGCGAATCAGAGTTATGAAGTGTTTTGAATGTCAGGGTAATTTGTTTGAATATTATTCTGCGGAAGCCAGTGTAGGTATTGGCAGAGTGGCATGACAGAGGAAGAGCTGTTGCTGAGGTTCATGAGTCTTGCACCAGTGTTCATTATGGACTGGAGAGGCAACAGTCTCTGGCGGGGAAGGCCAATTAAAAGAGAGTTACAGTAGTCTAGATGTGATATGACGTGAGAGTGAATAAGAATTTTGGCAGCATCTTGGGTGATAAATGATCGTACATTGGATATGTTCCTTAGGTGGAAGTGAATGGATATAAGGACTGAATGACAGGACAGAATCTAGGATAACCCCAAGTTGCTGGGCCTGGGGAGATGGGGTGATAGTAGAATTGTTAGCTAAGATGGATACTTCTGGGATGTTACTAGTGTTAGTTGGAGGAAAGAGAACCATTTCTGTTAAGGTAGCATTGCAACATCCAAGTAGAGATAGGGGACATGCAGAAGGAGACCCGAGCTAGGAGTTCTGGATTGAGATCATGAGAGGAGAGATAGATCTGAGTATTGACAGCATAGAGGTGGTAGTGGAAACCATATAAGTTGATTCATTTGCTGACAGGGAAAGCATAGAGGGAGAATAAAAAGGGGCCCAGGACAGAGCTGTGAGGAAACAGAAAGATGTAGGGGAGAAGATACTACTCCATTGTAGGAGACACTGAAGGAATGATTAGTGAGGAAAGAAGAGATACTGGACAGGGCCGTGTCATGAAGGCCAAGTGAATCGGGGAAATGGAGGAGGAGAGGGTGATCTATGGTGTCAAATGCAACTGAGAGCTCAAGCAGTGTTAGTAGTGAGAAATGATTGTTGGCTTTAGCACTTAAAAGGTCAATAGTTAGTTGGTTAGAGCCATTTCAGTCTAGTGTTGTTGCTTAAAGCCAGATTGTATGGGGTCCAGCAGGTTATTGTCAGAGAGCAATGAGGTTAGTTGTTGTAGACTAGGTGCTCAAGTAGTTTAGAGATGAAAGGTAGCAGAGAGATTGGTAAGTCCCACTTGTCCCCTGTGCAGGAGTGCATTGTTTATTAGATTGCCCAAGTTCTTTCATTTCAGTTTTACGTAAAGTTTATTTTTGTTTTACTGGAAACTTGAGTGTTTTTTTCTCTAGTTGAACCCCCCTGAAGTGTGCTCCTTAGTGTTCACTAGGTGGATGCACTGTGCTGTAAATCCCAGTTCCCAGTACTTTTCATAGCCAACAGGGGATTCAAGGCTCTGGATTGCAAAGGGTTAATTGCTATTTAAAGAGACAGTAACCAAAGTAGGGTTATAAAAGCTTTCTGTGACATATCTTGCTTCCCTGTTTAAATTTTGAAATGTAAAATTTATGACATATAAAGGTACAATTTATCTATCTTTCACTTAAATTTCCTACATCAGACATTAAAGTGAACAAAAATTAGTAGTGTACGGAGTATCTGAACTTATATAGAAGCCTTGGATGTGGAAGTTTTGTTACTTTCTAGAATCAACACTAGATTTATTGAAAATTGCATAGCTGCAACAATTGCAGACCTGAGCTTATTTTTTATTATAGTGGTTGATTGCATAAAATAAGGACAGGATTGTTTAAACATGTATAACCACCAAGGTCTATAACTTTGTAATTCTCTATAATATATGTGCCCCCTTATTCTCACTTTTTTATTATAAATTATTAAAAATCTTCCCTATCTATAGGACAGTGGTAGTGGCATTCTCTCTGCCATTCCTTAAAATAAATCAGGGGCTGATTTTCTTTTTTTAGAGGATACACAGTTGGCCAAGTTGCCCCCTTCAGGCATAGGAAGAGGAAAAGACACCCAATGCAGAGGGGCACGAAAAGGAAGACCTCCAAGGAAATGAATATTCCTATTTTCAATTTATCATCACATAATCTAACACTGGGTGAAAAATCGTTACTTAGCAAAGGTCTTATGTACCGATGGTAGCATTTCATGAGGTTCAATTTGAAATGTAATTGTTTAAATTTGGGAGACTATTGGATCTTAAGGATCACTTTAAAGAGACAGTGAGATGGGTCCAGACAAATTGAGGATGAAAAGTGTTTTTTTCCCCAAATCAGTGAATCCTTCCATCAAATTCTTTAATAATGCAATGGAAAAGGGCGTTGCTGAATTGAAAAATGAGTTGCAACATAAAAATTCAAACAAATTGATGAACTTGACTAAGCAAGAAAAGGATGCTATTTATTCACTTAAAGGGGACAAGAACATTATTATACGACCTGCCGATAAGGGCGGTAGTATTGTAATTAAGAATTATGATGACTATAGACATGAGGTTTTGTCACAACTGAATGATGCTAATGTCTATGAATGTTTGACCTTTGATCCAGTAACTAAATTTAAATGACAGGTTGATTCCATTATTATCGATGCGTATGACAATGGGTGGATTTCAAAAGAGGAACGGTAGTTTTAACGCAGGCTTTTCCAAAGTTCCCTGTTCTGTATGCACTCCCGAAGATGCATAAATGTCTTGATCCCCCACTGGGGAGGCCAATAGTTTCAGCTTGTGAGAGCCTGTTACATCCTTTGGGATTGTATTTGGATAGGTTACTGCAACCGGTGGTTCAGAATACTGTAACATATTTGAGAGACACTCCACACTTTTTGGAGTGTATTAGACGGTTGAGGTTACCAACAGACAGGGATATTTGTTTAGTGACCGTTGATATATCTAGTTAATACACTAGCATCCCACACAATGAAGGGATTGAGGCTGTATTTAGGTCCCTAGATCAGAATAGCAACTATCACGGCCCTCCTATACAGTTTGTAATTACATTATTGGATTTATGTTTGAAATTTAACTATTTTCATTTTGAGAACAAATTTTATTTGCAACGGACAGGCATGACGATGGGGGCATCAATGGCCCCAGCATATACCAATCTCTTCATGCATCAGTATGAGAGTGTGAATATTTTACAGAAATATGGAGAACATCTGATTTAAATGCTATATCGATGATGTATTTATAGTGTGGGATGGTGATCAGGATTCATTTTTTGAAATGATAAAACACTTGAATGCCTTACCAACATCTATTCGTTTTACAGCACACTGTGATCCTGACATGGTACAATTTCTGGATGTAGAAATATGGAAAGAGCATGATAGACTTCACTATTCACTGTATCATAAGTCAACTGACAGGAATACTTTATTACATAATTCAAGTTGTCATCCTATTAAGAAATCTTTGCCGATATCACAGTTTTGTCGTGTTCTAAGCAATAACTCAGATTAAATGTTAAATCCAGATTAAAGAAACGCGGGACAAATTCAGAGATCGAGGATACACGGCTAGGATTCTTCAACATGCACTGTATTCAGTTAGATCAGTGATCCCCAACCAGTAGCTCGTGAGCGACATGTTGCTCTCCAACCCCTTGGATGTTCCTCCCAGTGGCCTCAAAGCAGAAGCTTATTTTTGAATTTAGTTGTATAAAAACCAGGTGCACTGCCATACAGAGCCTCAGTGTAGAATGACAATCCACATAGGGACAACCAAATGGCCAATTACAGCACTTATTTGGCTCCCCAAGAACATTTTTCATGCATGTGTTGCTCCCCAACTCCTTTTAATTCTGAATGTTGCTCACGGGTTCAAAAGGTTGGGGATCCCTGAGCTAGATGTAGGATTAATAATGCTGTGGTTCAGGCTAAGGGGAATACTGATAGGATGGTGTTTGTAATATACAACACATACTCTTACTATATAGATAAATTGTTGAAAGAGAATTGGTCTATTGTGAGGGCAGATAAGGATATGCTATGGCAGTATTTATATAGCAATAAGCAAGTATATTCTGAGAAAATTGCTTAGAAATGCCAGGCATGCTGGTATTTGCTTGAGGAACACTAGAATGTCAAACTGCAACTCCCTTAGTGTAGGCCCCATGCAAAAAAGGATTTTCATAAAAAGTGTTCCAAGATAGACATGAGGTTATAAACATTCAACATAAGAGCACATCTTTAAATAGCAAAATGAAAATTCACTGACTGAATCTTGACTACAATGATAGGACAGCTTTAATTAGTCAAAAAAAGTTAAGCAGATCAATATCTTCAAACGTAATATAACACAATTTGTCCACAAAATACCAGAATATTTTAAATGCATCTTGCTTGTCCTTTTTCTTCCAAAAACTAGTGGTTGGATGTCCCCAATGGAGACAAGCTGAAGAACATGGACTGACTCAATGGGTAACCTAAATGGCTATTCAAGTAGCTTCATCTTAGAAATGGGGGTTTAAAGTGACAATTGATATTAGGGTGCAAGGAATTGTAGGTGATCAGTGCCTCAGTGCTGAATACTATCACTTCTTTTTACAGATTGGTGTTTGACTGGTCAAAGCAGTCAATTTACCAGTATTTTGTAAAACAGTGGGGTTACTATCTTACCACTAAGGGGCACAAGAGTGCCAGCTCTTGGTGCAGATAGGGGCACCTCTATGTGCCTCCACTCTAATGTAGATAGTGCTTGATTCAAGAAGAATGATGCTGGTCTCTTCACTCCTAAAAGAAGCGAAGGCCTTCAGCTTCAATGCCGAACTTTGTCAAATTTGGTACAATATTTTAAAGCTTAGAAAACTACAGGAAGTAGATTATGGCTATACCATATCATTTATGGCCATTTTTATCAAATATGCTTTAGGCAGTCCTAGGTAGTAAATTGATATAATAATTAAAAGTACATAAATACCATTCAAGAGATTTACTAACAGTCAGAACAACCAAATATCACAATTTTTATCAAAGGCAAATAAAATTAATTATAGAATTGTTTTGTTATTGATTGAAACTACAATCTTTTCATTTTGGTGGAGAAAAAGTGCCATAGAAGAAACATTTGAAAGATGAAAGTTTTTTGTCTCACACAAATAATTGTTAAGCAATGTGAAACTTGCATATTGCATGTTAAAAAAAAACATCTAGTCTTTAGGGTATTTTTAATGATTTGGACTCAAATGAACTTTTTCTATCTTTTGTAGAGCATTAGCCTAAATATAGAGTGCCATAAAAGGGCTGAACATATTCAGAATACAAGGTATTATGGATATATTCTGAATGCACTTATTAGACTTGAATCTATTATTCTAGAACACATCTTGCATTTGTCAATTTTCAAATGGCAAAATACAGTGTTTGCAAATTATAGCCACACACTTGCTCTTTGTTGTGAGATCTTCCCTTCCCATAGGAAACAATTAACTGCCTAGGTACAGAAGGAACACGAGTTAGCTCTAAAATTTCCAACTTAAGAATTGTGTTTAATCATGTGCTCCATTTTAGTTCAAAAGAAGAGGACATATGCATTAGATGCAAACTGTTTTGATCTGACACTTAAATTGTAGTCCTCTAGGAATGAACTGATATAGCATTTTCTTCTTTTTGTGATAATAGTTTGAAGAGATGCCAGCTGACAGTATGAGATACAAATGCATATCTACAGTATCAGTCAGTAGAAAATGGAAGCCTTTAATCATTAGTAAATATTGGTTCTTTCTATAATTAAATACATGTGGTGAAGGTCCAGTCTATTTTTTTTTTTTTTTAATTCTCATTCAAACCCAAAGTCAAGATCACTGAAAGGGTTAATTATAACAGTAAACCATGTATAGAATTGAAGCCCTAATGTCAATATCTATTAATCAAAACTAACATATGATATGAATGTTAAAACAACTAGTCAATATCATAATGTGAAAAGTAAAAAAAATGGGTTTCAAATGAGATCTGAATGTAATCACAAAGCTCTGAAATGATGATATTTTGGAGTAAATTTACTGAAGGGAGTCACTTTGCTGATTTATTAACAGGGCAGGCATCAGTTCACTAGCAAAGGCGATAGATATTGTTGCTTCCCACTCTAATGTCAGGCAAAATTTAGCTCTGGCTAAAAAACGCAGGCATCTTTTCATATTTTCAGGGTGCTAGGCTGCAAAAGGCATACATTTTTTTTTCAGGTACCAGGTTTCCCCCATACATATTCTACCATATGGCACATTATTTTATAGTGGGCTCATGTGTACGGCATTAAAACAACTCAAAGGTTTCCTAAGCATGTCTAGTTATCAGTGTAAATGTAATGTTTTAGATGCACCATGTAACATAACTAGCTCCATTCCACTCTAAATTGCCCACGAAATGCAATTTAGCATGAGCGCAAGTACTCTAGCGAAGTTGTGCTAGGCAGAATTTAACACTAGCGCATCTTCGCTTTGATTTGCTTGCTCTGCCGAAGTAATGGTTGCAAAAATTCAGCAGCGTTCGCCACCCGGGAAGAAACTTTGCTACTTTGTAAATTAGCGTTGTCTGAGCGAATTTTCACCTGGCGAATTTGCATTCTTTAGTAAATTTGCCCATTAGAATCTTAGCCATTAAGCAAGATGCAGAAAGGAGACTTGACCATCTGGTTACACTTTCCTGTGAATATCATGCAACCACCAGTTCATGAGTCAACTCTGAAACCATATTGGCAATGTTTGGGAACCTACATATTATTTTTAATTTACATACACAGAAGCAAACATGATTGTTATCATCCAAAAAGTGCAATACTTTATTTTGTAGAGTCTAGAGTCACAAGGGGAATCTATCAGAAGACAGGTGCACAACCATTAAAAAAAGAATAAGCATTCATGTTTTTTTACGCAAATTGTGAAAATATGCAAAATGTAATTTTAATAAATCACCCAATTAAAAAATAACATAGTTTCATTAAGTCCCTGACCATCTTAATGGGATTGATCACCTCCCAGCATTTTTTCAATTCAGTTAGTTTCAGATATTTCACCAGAAATAAAGATTTTTTTTCAATTGCTTACTAATATTGGCATTTGGGGGCAGATTTACTAAGGGTCGCATTTTGAATAAAAAAATGTAGAAATCTGACCATGAAATTTTTTGGGGGGTTTCGATCGACAATGGACCCTTTTCGATCAAATAGGTCCGTTTTCCATTGAATTCGAATCGAACGATTTTCAAAAAAAATTAAATTTTTCTAGACAAATTTTCAGGAAAGCTTCCAGGAGGTCCTCCATAGGCTACAATGGCAACTGGCAGCTTTAAGGTGTTGAATAGTCAAATTAAAAGGATTTTAAAGAGACAGTACTTTGAAATTTCAAATTCAAATTGAAATTTTCAATTCAAAATTATTTATTTTCACTTCGACCCTTAGTAAATCTGCCCCTTGAAGTTTCATGTTTCACCTGCTTATGTCTTTTTAAAGCAGCTCGGGGGGGGGGTCACCAACTGTGTAAATTCTGTAAACTGTTCAAAATGTATACATTTCTTATCTTTGACCCTGCTGAGCAGTATCCATGAGTTTTATTAAAAGAAGCTGTTATAATTGATACAGTAGTTCATACCTAATGGACTGAACTGTAAAGAGTTTTTGTAAGTTGTGAAAAAAAGCACACAATCTTGGCTTTTAATAAATCTGCTCCTTAGTATCACAGTATTAGTCCCAAAAGGCATGAAACATTTGTTACCCTAAATTGTGATGATAAATTAACATTTCTTGCACTGCCTCTTTGCTAAAGATGCCTAGGGTTGATTTAACAATTAAAAAATTGAAGCGATACAAAAGTAGGGTAAACTGGTAAACATTCCATTTGAAAGAGGTATTTTATCTACGTAAGTATTAATGTTCAAGGGTAAATTTATCAAAGAGTGAAATTCCGCCACTCTCCTTTCATTTCTATGGGATTTTGAAAGGCATATTTTTCAATGGGTGAAAGTTCACCCTTTGATAAATACGCCTTTAAAAATCCAATAGAAATGAATGGAGAGTGGCGGACTTTCACTCTAATGGTGGAACTTCACTCTTAACTTCACTCTTTGATAAATATACCCCTTAGTATGATGTAGACAGTGATAGTTTGAAAGAATTTGCAATGAAGTTCTTAGACACGGAGCACCATGTCTAAACGGCTTTATAACGATCATTTGATTAGAAAATCTTTAAAACAGAGAGCACAACAGCCACAAAAAATGAACCATACATATAAAAAAAATCATATAAAGAATACATTTTTCTATGATTTTTTTAAATGTATAGTTCATCTATTTCCACTTATTCTCTTTGGTCCATGATTTTTCATTGCATTATAATGAAAGAAATGAAATTAATTATATATCTATTATTAATTGTCATTTAGAACAACATTTATGTTATGTCACAAGCCCCTTTCATGTGTTCTATGCCTGCACCCAGGCAGTGCTTTAAATAAGCACTGCAAGATGAAAATCTAGGGCCTGAATAAAAAGATAACCAATATAAAGTAACAATAACAGTGTAGAGCAACAGACTCCCATTTACAAAGCTGGAAAGAGGCAGACAAGTTTATTAGTTGAACATTCTATTCCATACTTACTTAATGTAAAGGCAAATTACCCCTTTAAAGCTATGTAAATATTGGCTTAAACAAATAGATGACACTCTCCCAAGACAGAAATTGTCCTGTCTGGATGCCCATATAAGTTTGTGAGTCTGCCAGCCATGTGTCCCATAATTTCTCAAACGGGTGCAGCTTCCCCACACAGTCACAAAATTGTTTACTAGATAGATAGATGATAGCTAGATAGATGGATTCCTTTATTTGTCACATACAAAGTGCAATAGTGCTTAAATAAAACAAACAATGAATGAAATGCATTAAATAATGCATACTAAATATATAATAAATAAAATGTAGTGCAATAATTTTCAAAAACAAGTCTTATTATGCTTATACTATATCATTTCCTTCTGTTAGTCACTAACAATATTCATAACTTTGAGTGCATTGTGCATATATTATAAACAAAATGTACTAAAGTGCAATGTGCCATATTGTTAACAAAACACAGCAGCCAGAGGGTACCAACATCTAGACTATCCAAAAAAAGAGAAAAATATATATTCATAAGTTCCTCAATATCAAAATAATTAAAAAACTAATTAAAAACTGCAATGGCATATCATGAGAATAAAAACTTTTTCTAAACCTCTCTGTTCTGACATTAAGACTCCTAAAAAATTTTCCTAGTTTTGATTATGCAAACAGATAATTACAAGGATGAGTTTCATCTTTAATAATTCTGAATGATCTAACGCTAGATTTCCTTACATAAATATTTTGTAGTGATGATAAATTGAATCTAGTGCAACATGACTATGAAGCTTTTCATTCATCCAGGTCATGGTATATCTGAGATAAGTAATTCTAAAACAACTGGACTTGCGGAGCAATTATTGAAGACGTTTCACTACTCATCCGAGCAGCTTCTTCAGTTCAACTGATTGGTATGGGAATTTCTTGGTAACTGGTAAGACCCAACAAGTGGTTACAAGAAAAAGGTCATAGCTTGCCTACAACAACTTTAAAAGGAGAAAGCCATCGATCGAGTTTTATACCGCTGCCTGTACCCCAGAGAAGCCACACCATGCTTATACCCAAGAGACACAAAAAAGGAGCCCCACTAAGGCCCATTGTCAGCAGCATGAATTCAGTGACATACAGCATTGCAAAATTATTGGCTAACATCTTAGCCCCGTTGGTAGGCAATACAGAGCATCATATCCAGAATGCCAAAGATTTTGTAACCAAGATTCATGGCCTTACACTAGAGGCAGAAGAAACAATGGTATCTTATGATGTCACTTCATTGTTCAAATGTATACCTACGACAGAGGCAATTGAGACTGTAAGAAATCGACTGCAGCAAGATAACACCCTCAGCAGCAGAACGAAGCTCAGCCCTTACCAAGTATGTTTGTTGCTAGATTTGTGGCTTAACACCACATACTTCAAATACAAGGACAATTTTTATAGGCAGAAACATGGCTGTGCAATGGGTTCTCCAGTCTCTCCCATTGTAGTTCACAAGGGAAGATGTCCACGAGAACAAACTTGCCTTTTTGGACTGTCTGATATGCATCCAAGAGGGGGGTAACTTGAAAATGGAAATATACAGAAAACCCACTCATACGGATCAATATCTGGTGTTCGATTCCCACCATCCACTGGAACACAAACTGGGTGTCATTAGAACTGTGCACCACAGGGCGGAATGTGTGTCAACTGATACAGAGTCCAAAGACAAAGAGCAAAAACATCTCAGAGGAGCGTTGTAAGTGTGTGGCTACCCAGACTGGGCCTTTCTCAAAACAGAAGCAACCAAGCCCAAC
>CM044433.1:124007397-124021426 GCA_024363595.1 Xenopus borealis | reverse complement strand
CAATTTTCAAACCATAAGATGATATTCTGTGTCAGAACACTTTCCCTTGCACCAATATAAAAAGACTATAAAATGTCTGCTGAAACTCCAAATTTCCTCAGTTTTCATAAATGATAGAGATAGTTGCAAAGCCCTCTTAGACTGTGCTCAAATAGGTCAGGTCTTCAGAAATTTGGACCTCTAGATATTTAAAATTATGTACTGCTGCCCCACCAATACTTAAGTGTGAGGTAAGACCTCTTTTGTTTCCTACTAATGTTTTGTTTCCTACTAACTTTTGATTATGTTCAAATAAAGACAATTCTCTTGACACCATGATACTATATTCTCCATCTCAGCCTTATAAGCAGACTCATCGTTATAGGAGATGAAACCCACATAATCTCCACGTTTGTCCACGTGGTTGAGAATAGAATGTAAAATGTCTAGCATGGTTATGATGCCGATCACTGCCTTCCCTTTCCATTCTTTTGCTCCTTGCTTTTGAAAATTCGATCAAATCAAATGATTTGAATAAGTCGAATAAAAATCTATTTGAATATTCAAATATTCAACAGTCCAATAACTTCCCCTTTAAATTTTTATTCGACTGCCTAGTTTGCCAGTTTCAACCTACCGAATTGGGTTTCATTATTTTAGATTGAATAAAAAAATCGTTTGATACGAACATCGAATATTTGCTATTCTATCGTTCGACCAATCTTTTAACTAAAATTTTAACCCTCAAATTCGACCCTTAGTAAAACTGCCCCCAACTGTTTACATTAAAAAAAAATCAATAAACATTCTGTTGGACCCAATTTGTTAGTTCAGACCAATTTCGATAGTTTAGTTCATCATTATGAAAGGGTAACAAGGGAAAAGGGGAAGTAAGGGAAAACATATCCAGTATTCACTTCACTCCGGAGTTCGGGGGGCTCGGCATTCAAACAATATGTCTTAGGATGAACTAGACTGGACTTCACTCCAAAGTTGATGCATATAAAAATTGTTTTATTATGCTAAAAGGAACATCTTAGAGGGTGGCCTTACGCATTTTGTGCCATGTGGGCTATGATAGCCTATGATTAAGTGCCCACAAGGCACAAAACAAATAAGGCCACCCTCTGAGATGTTCCTCATTTTTTATTTGCATCAACTTTGGAGTGAAGTCCATTTTACTGTGCCAGCCTGCAAGTGAATTGAAACTCTAGAATAGTTCATCCTAAGGCATATAGTTTGAATGCCGAGCCCCCTGGACTCCGGCAACTATACTGAACTACTTAATTTCTTTCTTTCCTACTCCTTCGTTCTTCTTTTATAGCCTTCAATCTCTCCTATCAAATTCTTTGACTGTTATATTATACGGATGAAGCCACTTGGATTTGTGTGTTAAATGCTTCATGACTCAGGACTAATTGAAGAAAATGTTTTATCTAAAGTCATCTTAACTCATTTAAGCCATTTAACCTATTCATTAGCATAACAAAGCACCATTGTTCACAATTGTGAACACTTTAATTAGGTGGGATGCTGTGACGCAATTTTCTGTGTTAAATGGGAAAAGTGGGATATCGGAGTTTAGTTATTCTGTGTCAAACACACAAGTGGCTTCATCTGTATGGTTGGGTTTGATTGCAATCAAAGCCAGTCAGCACATCCTACCATAGCTGCTTCCAGATGTTGGAGGCATAATATCTTGAGGGACGACCATTGCCACACAAAGACAGGGCTTTCTTTAATTGCCCTTATTTGTCTCAGCCTAGCAACTTTTGAGATGTCCCCATACAATGTGATATTCTGTAATGCTTGTGCAACTGCTATTATTCTGGTAGTTTTGCTTCATTATGTATTTCTACTGTATTCTATACTGATATAGAATACTTATTCATATACTAGTCATATAAAACAAATTAAACTCAAATTTTAAAAAATCAATAAAGAAAACTTACAGAGAAGCTATATAAATTAACACTCCCCTTTACCTTTAAATTACACACATCTTTACCCACCCGAATAAAAATATAAAAAAGGACAACATTTTCTTTGAAAAAGATATTTACCTACATACCTGTGTAAATGTAAAGTGGCCAACAATCTAAATGAGCTAAAAAGTATCATATAGGAATGGAAAAGTACATTGCAAACAAATATAAAGCAAACATTTGCAAAAGGTTTAATAATGTTGGCAACATGTTTTACCAATTGCAACAAAAAATTTGCATACATGATAAATGTCATTTACTACTTTTCTCCAATGGTGATAATGTAGACTGTAGTGATCATTTAGTAGCAGTTCCTTTTTCAAAACAATGTATTGAAAAGCAATATTGATTTTCAGCTGTTGCTTTAAAGTTGCATAATGCTACTTAAACATAAATGAAACCCAGTTGGATGTATGATTATTATTTATGATTTTACTGCATATATACTGTATAGTAACAACATGTTTTATAACTCTGTAAAATGAGGTTCATTGTTCAGTCCCTAGTCACATACTAGCAAAGAGCAGCAGAGGAAAGCAGTGGATGACAGAACAAAGAGGGCAGACCCCACCGTCCTTTACTTTCCTGGTGTTTTGATTGACATGGGGTTTCTATGGATGGGTCTGGAAATTAGCTTACCAGTTCCTCCCTAGTTGGTGGGGGGAACACAACTTTGAGCCTCAGGGGTGATTAAAAGGGGCATTTAGTTAGGATGAGGAGGTAACTGTGTGGGCTTGGGTCCTGGGGTGGTGTTAGATAACTTTTGAAGGGAAGTTAGATAGTTGGCAGACCCCAAGCTTCAGGTCTTCTTTGAGGATTTTGGTATCAATGTTACTGCTGTAGTACAAATACATTGTTTGATTGTTATACATTATATGTTAATTTATGTTAAATAACATGTTAATAAACAACGGTCACCTTTTTTCCCATTTGTGGTTCCAGTGTTTAGTTACTGGGTGGGAGTTGAAGTATGGGAAAACCTGATGCTGCACTTGTCATGTAAACTGAATGGCCCTACAAATATACTCACAGAACGTGTATAATATTATTTGCAAATTTATTAACAGCCTTATACCATATAAAAGTTTGGTCATTTAAGAGAGTCAATGAATGCCTGCCCATACATGGTCAGCTAATTCCTAACAGTGTATAAAATGTAGGCAGTGAGCAAGTACACCAGAAAGAAAACCTACAGCACACTACTTTCACTGTGAAGATTTCAGAAATGTGTGCCTGGGCTGTGACTAAATCCAATATCCCACTGTAGTGTGGCTGTGCCCAGTTACCAGACACAATACTGAGCATAACTTAGTTTTATTTCAGAGCTTCTACAACATGTGCTCTACTGTGTGTGCATACTGTATACAGATTCACCCTATTACTCCCAGGTACCTTACCAGCTAGTCCTGTTCTGCTGCTACAGGTGTTGAAATAATCCAATATACTATGCCCCGTCACAGCCATGTCCCAAGCTTTTACATACCTTTATATAGCAAGTTCAACTGTTCATTTATATACTACTTAATGAGTTTTTCATGTCCCCAAAGAAAGCCTATGAAATGAAAATTGGTCTAAAATTGCATAAGATAAATTATAAAAAAACGTAAAAGTAAAAAACTATTATATTATTTGCAACACCTTTTTTGCTGTGGCTTTTTTGTAGCCTGCTTAGTAAATTGCTGGAGAAAGAATTTTTTGTTTATATCTATTCTGCCAAAGCATAGCATCAACCATCTTTTTTTAATTGCTATTAATTTCTTTTTGTTCTCATTTCTCCAGCAAGAAAAATAAATTAATTAATTAATACAAAATATATATTTATATATATATTAATAAACAGGTTAGGTTATTAGGTTAGTCAAAGGCAACTGAACATTTAGTTTTAGAATGTTTTTCTCCTCAAAGCACCTCAAAACTAACATTGTATCTTACTTAAGAAAAAACTCTAATGGCAAAAATTCTATTCTGCAGGTTTGAGTCCCTCAACCTGAATTGATCGGGTTTTCAAAAAAAAAAAATGGAATCACGTTCCCGATTTTTTGGCCAAAACCCTCTAAAAAAACTCAAATATCAAGCAGGATGTTAACCTCTTCAAATGGTTCCAGGGACCTCTGTCATTGACCCTTGACAGGTTTTAGGTGGTGTATTTTTGGACCTAAGTTATTTCTATGGTCGAGGTATAATACATTTCTAATATTCAAGTTTTTTTGTTTTTTTTTTAAAACGCAATCAATTCCAAAAATGTGAATTTTGACCAATAAAATATTCAAACTTTCATGAACTAATCTGAATCCTAATAAATATGCCCCTTAGAGTTTTATTTGAATAATATAAGCTAATGTTATTTAATGTTAGCTTATGTTATTCAAGAAAAACTCTAAATGTGCAGGTGCCTTTGACTTAATTCTACCATCATGACCTGGATAAATGAGAATCTTCATAGACAAGTGGAAAAAGTGAAACGGTCATGTATCATAAAACAAATGTAAATAGTTTAGCCATCAAGAAAGGGATCAAGTGTACACACCTGGCATAATTGTTATCTGTGCTTTTTTCAAATAAAAGACAAAAGGGTAAGTGAATGGCAAATTGAAAATTATTTCAAATATAACAGGATATTCAATACTATTCGAGCTGTAAATTGGAAAGTGGCAGAAAGAAGCTTTTTAATAATTGAACACATAGGGGGAAAAGAATTGTATGTGTGTATTCAATTAATATACATGTGTATTATATATGAATGTTATCATCTTTACCTCTGCCTATCCGTGCTTTAAAAACAGTATTTTTCATCAGTCAAATAGCCATGTCACCTCTTTCAACAGGGCCTTGTGCTACTACAGGTTCCATCAAGATACAAATAACTACAATAGATGACAGTCTTTCTCGCTGACACCCTGTATGTTAAGCACTGCAAGCTTTAAAATAGCCCCATAAAGTTTATGTAAAGACAGATTAACTTCCAATAGATTAATGCATTTTGAATTTTGCTTTTATATGCTTTTTGCAACATGTCGATAATGATTTCTAGCCTTGGAGATATTACTTTTTCCCTAGGGAGTCAAGTTTATTTTATGTCACACATTTCTATGTGAAATAGCTTTTGAATACAGGACAACTTGGAGAGAGGTAGTAGGTTGCATGTGTGGATGTCCTTTGTGGAGTGCTTAAAGGAACAGTAACATCAAAAAATGTAAGCGTCTTAAAGGGGTTGTTCACCTTTAAATTAACTTATAGTATAATTTATAGAGTAATATTCTGAGACAATTTGCAATTGTTTTTTTTTATTATTATTTGTGGCTTTCGAGTTATTTAGAGATTTTATTCAGTAGCTCTCCAGTTTTCAATTTCCAGGATCTGGTTGCTATTGTCCAAATTACCCTAGCAACCATGCCTTGATTTGAATAAGACACTGGGATATTAATAGGAAAGGACCTGAATAGAAAAATTTGTACTGTACAGAGCATTTGTTTTTTAGATGGGGTCAGTGACCGAGAGGAAAAAGACAAATAATTGAAAAATTATTAAAAATGAACACCAAATAAAAAATTGCTCAGAACTTTTCATTCTATATTATACTAAAAGTTAATTTAAAGGTGAACCACCCCTTTGAAATAATAAAACTATAATATACTGTTGCCATGCACTGGTATAAACACAACTATATTTTATATCAACAAGCTGCTGTGTAGCCATAGAGGCAGACATTCAAGCACAGGATACACAGTAGATAAAATATAAGTTATAAATGGGGCTGCCCCCATGGCTAAACAGCGGCTTGTTTATAAAACTATAGTTGTGTTTTTGAAGCAAAACACATCAGTTAGCACAGCAGTACATTATATTTTCATTACTTTAAAACCCTTT
Source organism: Xenopus borealis (assembly GCA_024363595.1). Taxonomy (NCBI): domain Eukaryota; kingdom Metazoa; phylum Chordata; class Amphibia; order Anura; family Pipidae; genus Xenopus; species Xenopus borealis. The sequence goes on along the minus strand of CM044433.1, from coordinate 124,015,595 downwards.
CATTTTTTGGTGTTACTGTTCCTTTAAGATTAGAGGGCATAGAAAACATAGACCCAGCATTTTGGGCTTACTTGTAAACTAATAAACAAAAAGCTGGGTAGTGGGAGCATTCCAAGGCTAAGTACAGAGTTATTCTACAGGAAGGAATAACCAAACTCAGATGTGGTGGTAGCATGCCCATACTCATCCATTTAATGACGGTCTTATGTCTTTTAAAATTGGTGTCTGGTCAATATCTCTCCTTTTAAAGCCACAGGTTGGGGAGGATTAGGCTTGTGGAAATAATGCTTTGGTTTGGCAATTTCCATCCTATTAAAGTTAATGCAAAGGAGTATCAATTCTATAACAGTAACCAATGCCCAAAACAAGACACGCTTTTTTCAATTTTTTTCAGCTTTGAATGGCTGCCCCATGTCTACACATCAGCTTGCCTTGTTCATACAACCTATAGTAGAGTTTCTGAAGCAAACATGCCAATTGTGCCAGTGCAGAGCAACATTATATTATTTTTTCATTTCTTAAACACTTTCATTTGGTGTTACTGGTCCTTTAAATGAATAATGAAATGATGCATTGATAAATCCCACATTTTATATGTTTACTTGTAACCTACAAAAGCTATAAAAACCAAGAAATGGTGTTCCATACAAAAGTAAGCTACCTTCACAATATAATGGATCAGTGATCAGCAAATTGATAGCATTTTTTCTAATGATTAAAAGTCAGTAGTTACTATATTTTCATTATATCATTTCTGATTTCTGACTGTTCTCAAGGGAGGCCAAGGGCATATCACAACCTGGTTTATTTAATTTGTACAATTAAATTTTTAAAGTAATTTAGTGTAGGGGCCCATAAGTGTAATGGCCCTTATGGCTTCATTCCCTGCCTAGTGCCTTCCTTTTCCCTGTTGCTGGGTTAAATCCCATGTAACATATTGGTATCATTCCTATTGGTTATAGGGTGTGGCTGCCTCCTGCAGTGCTGTAACAAAAGTGCTTGCAGGGAGTGGCACATCCTCTTTGGCCTGCAGCAGTCGAGCTGGGCAGTGGATCCATTGAGCCTGGAGTCACCACGGCTCCAGAAGTGTTAGGCCCTAAAGGGACACCCCCTTTAGAGAAGTCGGGGTACAGGGACCCCGTGAACGAGGTGAAGTCAGTGGATAGGATAGTGCTTGTTATAGCACTTTCTAGTGAAAGTGAGTCAGAGAGATTTAGCTAGCACGAGCAGCTCAAGCTCCATCGAGGAGGATAGAGGGAGTAGTTCTCCCCCAGGCTCTACTTTGTCTGGAGTGAAGGGATCCACAGTACGGATAGGGAATTTAGGCAAGGTGCTAAACCCCGACGTTTGATATGTGGGGTCCAGTTCACAGGAGGCATTGATATCCTGGAGAGTGCTATTGCTCCTATGGTGTTGATTCATGCTGTGTCTACTAATCCTTGACTGTACCTGGCATGTGTGTATCTACCTCAGTTGTGAGTATTACCAACCCTGTGGCGCTTTGTATTTTAAACAAAGCCTGTTCTACCTGTTTGCAAAGAACCCCTGGCGTCCAACACTCTGTTCTTGTGAAACAGTAGTGAGTTGTAGTTCAACAACTGTAACATGTGTGTTTTCCACTTAGCGAAAGCCCTACCTGGTGAAAGAGGGTCGCGTGTAGCATATGCTCTATCGTGCTAGTGGGTGTTTGTCTAAATACAGCCAAATAGGTGCTACATTAGTATGCATGTTAATGAGGTGCATCATTTTACAATATGTGCATGTTTCTATAACACATTTCAATAGAAATTCTTCCATATCAAATTTCAATGTTTTATTAGCATCAAAATGCTAATGGTACTACTGATCTATTCTTTCTTATAGAAACAAAATTAGCATCAGACAAAAGCAGTAGTTTGTAAATGGCCATTGTATTTTTTTTTAATAGGGAATCAGCTAGAATAATGTATTTTGTGTAATGGAATGTGTATTTTATTTTTGCCGGTATCAGAGTCAGTAAATAATAATGTTTCATAGGTTACATCCATTAAAGTTTGCGAACTTTTAAAAATATACATCAGATAGAGGTTACATATTGTTAACTGAACAACCTCAGTGTCCAGTTCAAAATATACCTGTTCTATTTTTAATCAATAGCTAATAATTTGTTTGAAAAAAAAAAAATGAAAAATCATTATTGCATTTTGTATTTAATCAAACCCTTGTTCTACAAGCACGCCACAGCTGTTTTACACTAATCCAGATAATCATCATAATTTGCAAATAAATAAAATATCATAGATTTTACTTAAGGGCATTATTTGACCTTTTCTTTACATTGTGATCGATTCACTAGCATACGTTACAAGAACAATTAAAAATCATCAGGAAGACTAAGTCAATTTTATGCATTAATCATGGCCTCAAAGCTATACTGTATGAAAGAAGGGAAGATGTTTTAGGGAGTAGAAGCACTAAATCATGCAATTCATGGATCCTCTAAGAATAAAATGATAAGGCATACCAAAAAGGAAAGCAATACATTTAACTTGGTTGACTGGAATTCAGAGAATATTTTATGTAAATGGGGCAGGAAAATTTATTAAAACAACAATTTAAATCAACAATTTATTGAAACAGTCCTTAAACACTTAGGGGCAGAATTACTAAATTCACATTAATTCACGAGTGATTCGAATATTCGATCGAATTTTAAAAAAGATTTGAATTCGAATTTCGAATATGCAAATCGACCATCGAATAGTCGAATTCGAATAATTCAAATATTCGAATATAATTTTATTCGAATATTCGATGGTCGAATACTTCCCCTTTAAATTTTAATTCATCCACCTACTTTGCCAGATTAAACCTACCGAAATGGGTATCATTCCCTATCGAATATAAAAAATTCGATTGATCACTTAAAAATCATTCGAATATTCGATTCGAATTCAATTCGAATGTTCGAACGATCGATCGGATTTTCTATATTCAATCATTTGATCATTCGAATAGTGGTAAAATCCTTCGAATTCGCTAGTCGAATTGGTAGGATTTTACCTCCCCACTATTCCCTGGTCGAATTTCAAATTTTTTTATCATTCGAAATTCGACCAATAGTAAATCTGCCCCTAACTGTATTTCAAATACTCACCAAGTATTCCACTATAGCTGAACAGGGAAACACATGAAGAGAATAATCACACCAAAGAATATGCTAAAGAATACAGCTGCATTGCCCAAAAGATTGGGTTGAAACCAAAAAAGTCAACATATTCAAGTACAAACAGATACAGATAAATATCCTTAAATGAATCAGGAATATCAGTCTGTGCCATATTTAAAATGTTTATGCAGATATTTTAGTGGAAGTATATATGTGGATACACTAAAATCCAATCTTTAGAAGAGCGATATTAAGGTTTTCACAAGCAACATTTGGGGGTAGATTTGCTAAAGTTCTAAGTAAAAATTCAAATAAAATTCTAATTTTTAAAATTTTGATTTTTAAAATTCAAATTTGGTTGTAATTTTGGGCTACTTCCATTATCGAATAGCCCAAAATTCAATTTGAATTTAAAAATTTGAAAATGAACATTTTTGAATTTCAAAGTACTTGCCCTATAAAAATCTTTCAACTTCGACTATTCGGCAGCTTAATGCTGCCGAATTACCATTTTAACCTATGGGAGACCTCATAGAACCTGTCCTGAAAAATGTTCTGAGTTCCAAGAATTCTAAGGATTTTGCAGAGAATCGTTTGAATCGTTCAATCAAATTTAACGATTCAAACAATTCGAATGATTTTTTATTTAATCGAAAATGAACCTATTCGACATAATAAAATTAAATTTTTTTCCTCTTTAGAAGAGCTTTATAAAGGTGGCAATGACTGCTGGCGTCCTGAACCCACATTATTATACAAATATAAAAATCAACCTCTTAAATTACTGTATAAATTACTGCATAGCACAACATATGAAATGTCTGCCTCCACAAAGGAATAATGGACGGTTGTTCATGTATTCCACTGTGGAGGACATTCTGTTATTTTATCCAGTGGAACAGGACCAGAACTAGGCATAGGAAGAAGAGGTATGTGCAATGTTTGGGAGGGATTGGGCACAGTTTTTTTGCAGCTCTTTCTCATGACAGGGCTACAAAAAACTGTGACAGGTACTGTGACAAGAAAATCAAAGTATGAATAAAACACAGTAGCTGCCCTTGCTCAGACAAGCAGCTGTTTCAAAACTACCAAGGCTGCCATAAACAATCAATGGCATTTTTATAATTCCTTCTAAAACATAATTAGTAACACCTACATAGTTAAATTATTCAGATTGAAAAAAGGTAATCAAGTTCAACTCCAACAGTGCACATATATACACATACATAATGTATATAGACCTATCGCTACACTCACATTCCGGGAAAAATGCACCCAATGTAAAACTTTGCATATTTCAGTACAGCCCTGCAGATAATATTTACCAAGAGTGTACTATATAACAGAGTATGTTGGGAGGAATGCACTTGGTCCCAGATTTCCCCAGAAGTCAAAAAAGTAGTACAATCATTGCCCACCCAGACCTAGACTGAAATGATATAGTATAACAAAAACAAAACTCACATTACAATCACATATAATTATACTTCCAATTCAAACAACATATATTTATCCTTCATATTCACAATTATGGAGATAACAGCAACATTTCAAATTCTAACACTAATTAAAAAGAATTTAATGTATCCTACAGCAAGAAACTACAAACGCATAGGGGCACATTTACTAAGGGTCAAAGTGAAAATTCAAATTGAAAAAATTCAAATTTTGAAGTAATTTTTGGCAAAAATTCAATTCGAATTGAAAAAATTCAAAAATTCTAATTCCGAAGTACTGTCTCTTTAAAAAATTAGAATTAGACACTTCGCCACCTGAAACCTGCCAAATTGCTATTTTAGCCCATGGGGGACTTCCTGGAACCTTTAAAAAAGTGTTTTTGAAAATCAAAAAAAAATACACACAATGTAACAAAGACTTTACTCATACAAAACTACTTTTTATAAATGAAACATAATTGTTAAAAATAATTATAACATCTATCTGTATCTCACTATACAGTTGTGGAAACTGCTATGTCTTGTATTTCTATTGCCTTACTCTGCAAAACACTGTGGGAGTTGACAAATAATAACAATGGAAATGCATTGGAAACAGCATACTATTGTCCTCTCTGTAAGTCACTACCTTTGTCACCTCTATCTTATTGTTGCCATTAGTGATGGAACAAAAAGAAAAATGCTTACATAAAAACCTTTCACCCGTACATGATAAGACTAACTGGCCCCCAAAGAAGTAAACGATTCAAACCAGGTACAGGTAAACAGGTAAATAGATGTGGATGTCAATTGTCTGACATCCATATCTATGGAAATGCATTACTATGCTTTACAAGACAGTGAGCCAGATAGGAATATATGGAAAACACTTAAGTACTTAACAGATTGCACTTCTTTTGATCTGGAAAAAAGTATTTGGTACAAAATATTGTTTCCCATTATTAACGGCCTTTAGGATTGTGTTCTAGCTGCTCATTACTCACAGAAAAATTGAGCTGCTCATACTTTCAGCAAAATTGAGGAGAGTGGGTTAAATCTAAATCTCAGAAAATGAAATAAAAACAGGACAACGTGGGGGTTTAGAACCGATTATAATGTATGCACCTTTCAGCAGGATAAAAGTTAATAGAGAGAATTTTAACTTGTATAGTCTTTATTTTTTTTTTTTGCCAGATGTTGTATCAATAAGTGTAAGTTACAATCTGAATTTGATAAATAGGCCTCTAAGAATTAAAACAGAGTGAAAGAATTTTACTTATTTCCCACATCCATTAATCTACCTCTTAGTAATTCATTATTATGGTAGCATTTTTACAATATGTAATGCTTTTGGAACCATCATTTTTAAAAGACTTGGGTTGCATTAGGGTTGGCACATCTAAGAGACTTTTGAAATGATAGATGAACTTGAATTTACCAAATAAAAGCAATGATAAAAGTAAAAGACACAGTGGTCATCTCCCATGAATCCAGCATGGAAACACATTAGGATGAAATGGCACATACAGTAAGTGACGATCAGTAGGAGATGGTGCTTAGCGCACAGGGAGGAAGGCAGCTGAACCCTTGATTTTTGACTGTTTTAATATGTAAGAGCAATGTAGGTGCATCTTTAGATTATTCTAACACAAATAAATCAAGACAAAACAAAAGTAACTTTTTCCTTGGGAAAAATGTTAACCATTTAAAAAAAAAAAGGAAATAAATGTGTCCTTGATTTTTTAGAGACTTGTGTTAGCAAAAACGCAATAAAAAAAAGGCAATGCTTAGGCTCATAACTGAGAATGTGTTGATGCTATTCTGGAAGGTACATGTGCCCATACATGCTCTCTTGCAATTATCAATGATCTATTATAACACAGGGGGATTTTATTCTCTCAAATGATTGCATGTGCAAGTTGCAGCAGACAAAAAACTTTGCATGTGTCTGCAATTATACTGGAATCCAGAAAAATGCTACTATATGGGTAAAAATATGATGATTTGTCTCTAAAAATTGCAATTTTCACATTGTGCTGCTTTTGTAAATTTAGCTTTGGAAACATAAACCCTAGGGTGCTGGTAGTCAGTTACTACATGAAATCAGAAAAAGGCTGCTTTATTCCTAATTGAAACATGATGGTGGGCTATGGGGTGACATGAAATAAGGGACATTAATCAAGTAAGCTTTCTTTTTCTAAAAAGAGTGTAAGATATACACAGCACAGTCCTAGAATCTTAATTCTAGAAGGTTGTTCATATTCCTGTGAAAGGAAGGATCTGTGGGCATCAGTGACCTCTCAAAGAAGCATCAGATATGGAGCTCCGAAAGAAGCTAATGGCTTGACCCTGTGACCAACAGAAATACAATCAATACAATTGAATCACATGGTTGGGATTAATTTGGATAAACGTAAGCCTGGCTGTCAGATGGGTTAGACTGGTGTGTGATAAAATTTCCAGAAAAGCAGAGAAAAGGTATATGGACATTTATGGCAACAATAAAACAGCACATAATGGGTTTCTCAAACTATAGGATCCATGGATGAAAAAAAAAGCCATATATTAATTTACCTACATATCAACTACCTTTAAATCTTTCTGAAGCAATTCAGAATATTCTGCAAAAAACCCTGTAAAATAATGAATACTACAAGGAAGAAATAAGAGATGAAAAGGATAACTAAAGGACAAATAGGTTAATTTACTAATACAGGTATGAGAAATGATCTACAATGCTCGGGACATGGGGTTTTCCAGATAATGGATCTTTCTGTAATTTGGATCTTCATTCCTTAATTCCTATTAGAAAAGTATTTAAACATTAAATAAATCCAGTAGGCTGAATTTGCTTCCAATAAGGATTAATTATATCTTAATTTGGATCAAGGGATCAAGGTACTTTTTTATTATTACAGAGAAAAAGGAAATTAAATAGTGGATAATGTACCCCCTACTGTAAGCTATAAAGATATTATGTTACCGAGGAGATATGTGACCATATAAACTCACAAGGCTGCAGGCCGAGTGCTTTTAAACAGGTCACATAACTCCGAGGTGAATATTAATATCTTTATAAATTTTAAGTAGGGGTAGGGGGTATATTATTCATTAAAATCTTTCCCTGCAGCCCTTTTAGGGGGCTAGGTACCTGTATTTTTTCTTGTTTTCTTCAGGTTCTTTTCAAGTAGCCTGCTCTGTGTGACATCAATGTCTTCCACTGCATCAGAGATGGCTGAAGGCAAGGGAAGCAGGGGTAGTGAGACTCCAGATAGTGGACACAGGTGGGGGGAGTGAGAGTTTGGTAGTGTATGGGAGGGGGAGTGAGTGATACTTCAGATAGTGGACCTGAAGCAGAGCACGACTTTGGTAGTGTATGGGAGGGTGAGCGAGTGATCCTTCGGATAGTGAGCGTGATTTAGGTAGTGTATGGGAGAGGGAACGAGAGTTCAGATAGTGGACATGAGGGAGGAGCGAGAGTTCAGATACTGGACGGTGGGGGGAGCAAAAATGGAAAGGAATCCTGTGAGGAAACGACTGATTCCAGGGAGGCACCTGCAGGAGACGTAAGAGTGAGACGCAAGAGGGAGGAAAGAGAAGCCGATAAATGGGAG
>CM044433.1:123986661-124001844 GCA_024363595.1 Xenopus borealis | reverse complement strand
TGAGCCGAGGGCCATTGTAGAAAAACAAGGGCCTTAACACAAGCCCAGGGCCATATTGAAAGCCAGAGGCCACACAAGCCAAGCTCCATGGCGAGAGGCCAAAGGCCACACAAAGGGCCATAGACTACAAGCTGGCTTCAAACCTGTTAAGGTGCCAGCAGACATTATAACAATTAAAGAATGGAAACATACAGCCATCAAAACTTAGTAGATGTAGTTGGACTACAACTGAGCTCCCAACTAAAACCACCAGAAGGGAATACATCACAAAAAAAGGCACCATATAAATCGGAAAACTACCCATATAAAGTGTGGAAACATAGGAAAAAATGGGGTACAATGCTGCTACAGCAGGACAAACCCCTAACCAGTCCTGGAAATACCAGGTGTAATAAGAACACACATACCTACTGTGTCTCCACAGAGAACTCAGGCTCACAACCCAAGACCACAGATGACATCAATACAAGAAGTCAGAGGAACACCAGCACCCAACCAGATAATATGAGCTAGACAGTAGGAATATTCCTGCCCTGGTGGCAGGCTGCTTGTTAGGAGCATACTCAGGGGTGTAACTACAGCAGAAGAAGACCCAGTTGCTGCAGGGGGGCCCAGAAAGTATAGGGGGCCCCATGATGCCGTAATAAAGAGCAATTTCAATATATATCGGTAAAACAGCACAACCTCTGGATATGTTGGGGGCCCTAAAATGAATTTGCTGTGGGGCCCAATGACATCTAGTTACAGCACTAACCATTGTAAGGAATGGGGTGCCATACTGCTTCGGCAGTGTAAGCCTCCAGCCAACCCTGCAAGCACCCTGTGAAATAAAAGGCAAATATAACCTCTGTGTCTACATAGAGGACAGTAGAAACAATAGCAAAGAGGAGTACCTTACCTGATTGCAGTGACTAGCCAACAGTATGGAAACTCCAGCTAGAGCCCTGATATAACATATTTAGCTAATATACATAATTAGCTAATATATAATATATACATATAATTAGCTAATAAACATGCAGAGTTCCCAGTGTACTGAATGTTTCAAACACACAGTGGATTCTGAGAAATCATACTCACCAGATTCAGATACTACAACACTGCTCCAGAAGAGCGATTCACCAGCCTGAACTGAAAGTATCTTGTGTAACAAGAGCCAATATAACCATTGTGGTTTGCACAGAGTTCACAGGCTCACAATATAAGATTTCAGATAATACAAGAAGTCAGAGAAACACAGGCACCTTACCAGATAGCTCAGGCTTTGTCAGCAGGAATACTCCAGTCAGGTGGAACACTGCTTGTTAAGAGCAGACTCATTATAAGAAAGGAAGGAGGTGCCATACTGCTTCAGCATTGCAAACCTCTAGCCAGTCCTGGAAGTGCCTTGCAATAAACAGCAAATAGCAAAATGTCTGAAAGAAACACCTGCACCTTATCTAGTTAGCTGGATAGAAACTCCAGCCAAAGCCCTGATAGCTCTCAGCTGAGGGACATTATTAGCTAATTAGCATGCAGACTTCCCAGTGCACTGAGCATTTCAAACACACAGTGGAAACTGAAGAATAATACTCATCAGCTTCAGGCTGTTATACCTAGCCCAATTCCATACCCATGGCCCTTTTGTAGAAGTTCTGTAAAGCCTCATGTATCTCAAAAGAAAAGGGGAGGCCAAAAAGCTCACAGGTAACAATGTGGGAAGCCCACACCTGTGTCTCTTCTCAAAAAGCACTAGATTGAATCTTGTGCATCACTGGGCATATAGCAGGGGGGCTATTTTAGCACAGGGCTAAGATCATGGGTATGCCCACACCTGCATTTCTTGCCAATAAGCGATAATTTACAGATTATTAGGGGAATGTAATCTACGTCGGTAATGCAAAAATTATTCGCAATGCGAAAAAGTTAAGCCTTTGCGCAAACAAATTATGCATTGCGCAAATGCAATATATCTTTTGCGAACCCAGAAACTGTTTAGTGACCACTTCCGCCAGCGGAAGGCTGTTTGCAAATTTTCTATTTTGCGCTAATGCGCTGTCAATATAATAAAACTCGCAATGTTTGCTCCAGATTACGACACCTTCAAGCACTTCTTAAGAGTGCGCAATTATAATCCGCAATGCGCAGTAATTATTCGCAATGCAATAAAGCTTTACGGAACTATATTACATTGCGAGATGTGGATCTTATTGGTGTGCAATGTTTTTCTCTTTGCAACTTTAATTACATTCCCCCCATGTTTGTTGGAGCATCAGGTAAATTCTTCTCCATTACCTGGGAATTATCCCTCTGTGTCTACACAGAGGTAAAAAAAATAAACAAAAACTACAAAAGAAAAAACAAAAACTCTGACTTCTATCAAAATTCACAAAAAAAAGTGAGGAGGGAGATCCTACCTACCTACCTAATGGTGGTGAGAAGCAAGTCATGATTAATTTTGAGTGGCTATGTTATAGGTCCTATACCTCCAGGTCTGTGAGGGGCTATACTGCCCATGTGTACTGACATAGAGGGATGTAGAAGAAAGAGAAGTTGTGACTGCCTGCATAAGGTTCCAAATGAGGCATTGACTGACCCCTAGGACTAAATTTAGGGCATGGATTTATGACTAATTACAAAGACTAGAAACAGATACATACATTTTTTTCTGTGTAGACAACAAACTACTAAAGGAATCTGTTATCTACTTCACACCCTAGGTCTAATTTGTGTCTAATCTGGACTACTTTGCATAACCCACCTATCTTTATATCTGCCCCTGCTTGTAATACAAACTATACATAAGTGTTGCTTTTCCTTTGGCCCCTCACAGTCTTTTTGTAAACAAAATTTTGTATATATGTCAGTACCAACATAGATTCATTGTAATCAGCTCTGAAGAAGGAACTGCAATATTCTGAAAGTTTGCTGTGATTATCATCTTAGTTAGCCAATAAAGGTATCACCTTTACACCACTTTTGTTATGCTTCATATCAAAAGTTCTTCCTTATAACTTTCTCAATGGGCTATCATGGTGCAAAAAACTTTACCTGGAACCATGATTTTAGCAATAACATAATTTTGCTGTGGAGCTCAATAATATCTATTTACTGTTGGAATATTCCAACTATGCAAAGCATAAATTAAAAATGGGTCTTAAGCAAATAACTAATTTGTTTTGCATTTGTTGTACCTTTATTTTGTTATATTATGGTTTATTTGCAGTTTACATGAAAGACACTTAGGAGTTATTTATTCGTTTGTTTGTGCCAAAAATGCTAATTTTTAGAGGTCCTGTAGAATCAATGGCAAAGTTAATATCAGATGTGCCTTTTTCAAGATCTAGTGATCTGTGCTGGGTTCCTTACCATAATCTAAAAATTTGGTTAATTTGAGGTTTAAAAAAGGCTCACAAAGCTCTAAAACACGATCTTTGATAAATAACCTCCTTAGTCTTTAGTCCATGTAAAGTGCAATATAGATTGAATTTTAGAAGATTCAGTGGGGTATGTGAAGATTAATGTGATCTACTTATTACTCTTCTTGCCATTATGTCTCCAGTTCTAACCAACTCACAATAAACTTCCTGTCTCTCTTATTTCTTATATTTTTTTTTCTATTTCTTCTGTTATTCTTTATTACAATAGTCAGAAAGTAATCTTTGATATAAAATGGACATTTTATTCACTAACCTTTATGGAATGAGAAAATCAATACAAAACGCTTTTTATAATCCATGAAGTCACACAAAATGTAATCCATGATTTATAGTCCACAACTGCATGTTCTTGATAACCTAATAAAAAGCTACTAAAAATATAGACATAGTAGACATCTCAGTTCAAAAGGGAAATATTTGCATTGCACATGGAAATTTTGTATAATATATATGGAAAATGTGCAGCTGGTCTACAGCAGCTAAGAATATATCCAGAAGAATTATCTTTCAATACAGAAATTCAACTGTAACTAAAAACAATATTTATTAATATGATATAAATTAATAGGGAAGTGATATGTGTTGTATGTTCTAATCCTTCTACTAACCTTATACTATCCTAAACTGTGTTCTTCTCAAGCTCTTGAGAAGCCAAAAGCAATGCTTATCATGAAGTGAGATATGGGGAACATCATTATTTATTATAGCTATTTTTAGGTTCTGTTAAATGCAACATGTATCTTGTATCATCAAAGCAATGGACCTGCCATGAGTTATATTTTGCTGTTATATATTGATTATATCAATTCTAATTTTGTCATGTGATTACCAGTTTATGACATTATTCTAGACAACCTCCGGCCTCATGTAAACTAATAAAGTCAATTGAAAAATCAGTCAGCAAATACATCAGCCAATTATTCAGGTTGAAGCAGTTATGTGAAAAGAAATATTAAAGGCAGCAATGGCTAATGCCATTTTTAAGACAGTATTTTCCAAGCCAGTGCTGTTTTAAATGTCAGCATCTACACAAAGCTATTTGATCACCTAAAATCAATACATAGGTGAATAGATATTTTATACAACAATGCCTGGCATTCAGATTGCAATTGTGTTTGGTTTAGTGTATAAGATTAACCTATGGTTACTATTTACCATTCAGAATAACCTTATAGAAATTCTGTCATGGAAAAACTGATTTTTTTTATATTTAATTTTAAATCTGACATGGGGCTAGACATTTTGTTAGTTTTCCAGGTTCCCCCAGTCATGTGACTTGTGCACTGATACACTCCAGTCACCCTTTACTGCTGCACTGCAAAATGGAGTGACCCATCTCCCTTTCCCCCCAGCAGCGCATCAGCAGAACAATGGGAAGGTAACCAGATAGCAGGTCTCTGACACAAGATAACAGCTCTCTGGTAAATGAGAATAGCACTCAATAGTAAAAACCTGAGTCCCACTGTGACTCCTTCAGTTACAATGAATAGGAGAAACAATAACTTATCTGAAAGCATTTCATTCATAAAGTGCCAGCTCTTTCTGAAAGCATATAAGGCACATTGATCAGAGATGGCTACCAACACACTAATATTAAAACTTAAAAAAATACACTTGCTGGTTCAGGAATACAATTTTATATTGTGTAGTGAATTGTTAAAAATAGTGTCATTTAGAAATAAAAATGGCACCATAAAAATAATGACAGAATACCTTTAATTATTCCATTTGACAACACAGAAGGAATATATGGCAAAACATCATAAGCCAGCGCATAATAAGAAAATAAACTGAAAGCAATAACAAGTTATCATTTCATGCATAATGACTACAGGAAAAAGTCATGATTTATCAAGGAAGAGATTGCAAATATTTACATCAGTGCTTAGCATAACATATCAAACTTACACACAAGCTATCTGAAATATAGAATTACATTTAGAGATCCATACAGTCGGTTATATGCTACAATTCCTTTGCATCCAGTTGTGATGAAAAGATTTAAAGGATGCTTTCTGCACCTGACATGCATTTCAGCTGTTGATAATGAAGCTCTAGCAAGACTCTCAATTATCTGCGAATTTCACAGAACTAAAGCCTACATTATATTTCCATTGACTGCACTACCTTATATTTATTGGTACTGAATACTGCCTGCTGTGCCAACTTTGGTATGTTCCTTCATTGTATCTAGATGGTCTGTTATTTATACAGCCAATGTACAAAAGTGTGTCCTTGTCTGTACACTTATTTATTCTTTTGTTTGAGATAGAGACAAACTGTTTATTCATGCTAAATAAATTCACATACCAGCTACCAGTCTAGCAAATATTTATAATAATTTTGCATTCTGAATACCCTGTGCAATTTAAATAAGGGAAATCTTTCTTATTTATTTTGATAAATAAAACTCTGTATTGTAAAGGTTTTTTTTTTTTGAGTGTTGTGATAGTATATTTAGATTTTTTAACCAATAAAAATAGAAAAACCTTAGAAGTGTGCATAATCCCGAAAAGTTCTCTTAACTGATTATAGTTGAGCTTTATGGATAACAGATTTCCATAAAGATACCTGTACTATTTATAGAGCATCCTTTCTTAAATTCCTTTTGGCACTCTCGAAAATTTGGTGAGTGTCCCATGTCTGTTGCTTAGACCCACTGGCAATTGCCAGTGTCAATAAACATTTTCGTAGTAAGAATAATGGAGGGACGCCAATTAATTTGCTTCCAAATAAAAGTACGGTGCATGATCGTGAAAAAATTTTTTATTTATATACAATTTCTTGCACAATGTAGTACATGTGTTAAATGCCGATTTAAACAAAAGTTATGTTTTAAAGATTGGGCTCCTCTATTCGATATAGTTCTATTATGCCAAGCTTCTTTATACAACATCTTTTCTTTCCATGACCTGACAGCAGTGTAGAAGTATGAACAAGTGTCTTGATTTCCTTTTCTAGTAACTTTCATTCTCAGATTCATTACTTGCTTCTAGTCTTCTTTTGTGAAAGGGAAACTATCACTAAAATACATATGGATCTTACAGCAGAAATGATTCAGTAACATTGACAAATGTATATTTAAAAGTTTTCATACCTCAACAGAACAGAAGATAAATAAAGTGTTCTATTTTTCAGTGGTTGGGGTGAGTAATTATCATCCTATTTTTCAAGCAATTACAAGGCAGAAGGTGATTTTGAAAGTGGTCAGTAAGTGCTAAGGAAACGAGGAGCACAAAGCAAAATTACTTGCCTTCCTGCAGAGAAGCAGAAAGTGCAGTCTCTCTCAGTAGCTGAAACATTTAAAATATATCTATGAGTGATAAAAAATCTTTTACATTTGGAAAAATATATGTGTGAGTGCCCAGGTGTACATCAGTTTGTGCAGTTGCTGCCATATAAGTAGAAAAATTGGAGAAGACTGACGTTTAGGTTTGGTCCATATGATGTCAAAATTGAAACTGAATGTTAATTAATATAAAGCTGCATATGACTATGAAGATTCTCATTCATCCAGGTCATGGTATATATACTCAAAGCAACTGGACTTGCTGAGATATTTTAATGAAGACGTTTCACTGAAATAATATCTCAGCAAGTCCAGTTGCTTTGAGTTACTTTTAATATATATATACCATGACCTGGATGAATTAGAATCTTCATAGTCATATTGCTATTCATTTTGGAGAGATTACTCTAAAGCTGGTTCAGGAATATGAAAGAACAGCAAGAAAACTGGCAGACTATCGAAACCAACTACTGTACGATTTAATCTCAGATGCCAACATCAGGGAATCACCCCTTGTAGCATACGCCTGGGTTCCACCGTAAAAGGTCACAGAGCCAACAAGATTTTACAAAAAGCCCAAAAACAACTACTGAATGAACGGGTAAGGCAGATCAATTTTACCATTGAACATCTGAAACAGAGTCTGACAAAACAACTACCTGATGTAACTCTGGAAAAGGTATTTGTTTTTGTTGAACATGCTCAGATGGCCCAACACATAAAGAGCAAGGAGAGACAAATTAAGAAATTCACCACCTTATTGTCAAGTAGCAGCAGTTTGAAAAGGACAGAAGAGCTAACCTGGAGGCAGAAAGATGAGACACCAAAGAACACCAGAGACACGTGGGTTAAGAACCAGATAGGGTACTAACTCAGCCAGAAAATGATGTGCTATCCAAGGGGTTGAACTATGCCGTGACACCGCAACACATCCCAATAGTTGAACTAATCACAGCAACAGAATCTGCCATCAAGAATAATCACATAAAAAAAGAAGCGGAACAACTCCGACTAAAAGTGTCAGCTGCCTTGTCAAGTGCTAGAATACCTCCCTCTAATCTTACTACACAAGAGAGGAGAGCTCTCAGTTCTCTGAGTAAGGACCCAAACATCACTATCCTGCCAGCAGATAAAGGGCGATGCACAGTTGTGCTCAACACAACTGACTATCACTGAAAGATAGCTACACTACTCAGTGATAGAAACACATATGAACCTTTAAGGAAAGGAAAGGCTAAAATAGCAATTTAAGGTGGGAAAGAGTCAAATTTGAATTTTTTAAAGAGACAGTACTTTAGAATTTGAAAATACGAATTTTCAATTTTTTTCAATTCAAATCGAATTTTGGGTTATTTGATCAAAGTAGCCAAAAATTACTTCGAAATTTTAATTTAGGGCTATTTAGGGAAGGTCCCATTTTAGTGGTTTTAGAGGTTTTTGAAACAACTAAACTAATTTTCTCTAAAACCATGAATGGAATGAAATTTTATAAAAAAATTTTTACAAGTACAAAAGGATAATAACACTGAGCAATCTGAATTAAAAATATGAATACAGGTAAATATTTGCCCTTCTAGTTTGTCCTGTGTAGGCTAGGCTTAAGCGAGCCTTTCCTATTATTTCTCAGTATCTCATAGACTTCATTTTATCCAAATAATTAAAACTTTTAAAATTGATTTCCTTTTTTTGTGTAAAAATAAAAAAGTTTGCTTTTTGGTTAATGGGTTTCTGGATAATGGATCAAATACCTGTACTTGATTCAAATAAATATATAATGAATCCTTACTGGAAGCAAAATCAGCCTATTGGGTTTATTTAATGTTTAAATGATTTTATAGTAGACAAGGTATGATCTTATAAATTATAGAAAGATCCATTATCCAGAAAACCTCAGGCCCCGAGCATTCTGGATGATATGTCCCATGCCTGTATACGATAGCATGCTGTTCCTGTCAGTTGCTTTCCTGTATAGAGTACTCTGCATCTGCCCATCATTTTTTGGTTAACTCTACATCCAAATTTTATATAGTGCATCTGTGATATTCTAATGTGAACTTGGTGGTCCCATTCACATTATTTATGCATGCCTCAAACTGTAACAAGTTTCTTTTTAGTGTCCTTGCAAATGAAAAAATGTTGTCCACAAATTTTTATCAAATATATATGTTTACAGAATAATTTATTCTGCAAAACAAATACCAGTTTCAACCTCATGCATACAACATAAATTAATTATCATAAGTAGGAGCCCATACTTGTATCCTGTATTTGCAGATAATATTAATTCTGAAAGTGAAAATAGTTTTTCCACAACATGAATTCTGACAAAGCACACAGACATTATATTTTGCTGATAACGTCAACTGTGCAAAAACACATATCATCTGACACTACAATATTCTAGAGCTTGTAAAATAAATCAATAGTATCTTGTAAGCAGGTAGGAATCGAATTCACTATTGAATAAATGAGATAATCCACAGAGGTGGCCAAAGGTTGAAATATGGAATTAACGCCAATTACAATTAGTTGGCCTGATGGATTGATTGGGTCTTTGAAGATTTTGGGCAACAGATAAAAGATTGATGGTGGGATTAATCAAAAGTTCTTTATTGTGCTCATTATTACTAAGTTGTTTCTCTGCCAACATAAAACATTTACATTTAGTGTGGCACTCTTTTACCCACTAGTTTAATGAAGATTTTTGGGACTTTCCTTGATGTAGATATAGTCTCATTATTCTCTCATGCAGGGGGGAATGCAATGCTTGCAATTAGCTTTAAGCAAAGGTTTAGCGTTAAATATACCTTATATATATTTTATCACTGAAAAGATTTTGCGCTTGCGAAAATTAATGATATATGCTATAATGAATGAAAGTTGGCAAAAGGCATTTGTTCACAAACTTTGCATCTTAGCACAGGCTATTTGCACTAGTGAAACATATTACATTCACCCATTAATAGTACAATACCCTTTATTTGACCCAAAAGAAAAACAACTGTTTCTGGTGACCTCATCAAAGTGATCTGACTCAGTATACTCCTGTTTCCCTCTCTGATTTCCATCCATGCTCAGTTGGTCATGTACAGAAAGATGTTTTTTTCTGCATTTGAGTGTCCACTGCTATAAGCTACACCTGAGGTAGCGTTTCAGATGCCGCCCCCCACCCACACTTACATATACATAGCCAGTGGGGGGCCACAACACTATTGCAGGGAGCACAATTATGCTCTTTGTGCAAGAAAAGCACAACTTGCTGGGAACAGTCACCTGAGGCAAAGTTCTCAATTTGCCTCATGGCAGAAATGCCCCTGTGTAAATGTTATTATGAAGGGATTCTGGATAAAAAAAACAGCCAATGTGCTTATGAATTGAACTCATTTAGTAAATTAACTCTATGAAGCCTTTACATGTATTAACCATAACAGAAGTACTATCTTAAGTACTATACAACTGGTGAATAGATACACAAACAGATACATACTTGGACAAACCAGCACAATAATAAAGTATATCTGTGATATAATGGTGAAACAATGCTGAAATCAGTTGTATTTAGCTTGCAGCTTGTTTGTATATAAAAGCTATTATTGAACTTAAAACATATTTGTAATGAATTTAAATAGCCCTGTTTATACATCAGTGTGTTGTTGGCTTTCTACAGTGTAGCTCTAACTGCAGTCTAAGGAGTGTGCTTCGATAGAGAACGATATTGTGCTGCCTAAACCCAGAGTTGCCTAGCAACTACATGTGATCTCAAAGAATTTCAAGAAACAAAATGCATAATGATAAAATAATGATGATAGTCACAACTGTAAACTGTAAATCAGTATATAGTGCATAGGAAACAGATAAAAATATAACAAAAATATATAAAGAAAAACATGCAAAAATATAGGTGGCAGTGTTTAGAGTTCTTTGTATAAAAACCGTATATTTCAGGAAAAGTACATATCCAATTTTTTCCCCTTATATTTATATATTTTTCTATTTTTTTTTTTTTTTTTTAAGAATTACGTTTTTCTGGCTTTCTGGCCAAGTACTCAGGTGTAACATAAAACCTAGGGGCATATTTATAAAACTTTGTAAAAGTGGTGGGATATTTACTGTATAATTATATATGAGACAATTTAAAAGTGTACTACCAGCAAAAAAAATTATCAGACAGGTGAATACTAGCTGGCACTACAGAAGCTTTCATACATAGGGCTCAACCCAATTAAATGTGATATGCTTTTTGCATGTTTGCAATTCAATTCCATGCGCTAAACACTTATCGCTCTAACTGATAAATATTCTTGTGACCTAAGTTTTTGCAACCTAACGCCCATTAAAAGTACTAGCCATGCTTACTTTTTACAAGTGTATTAAGAGCATTTACAGCTACGCCAATGTATATTTCATTAACAAAAATACTTTCATATGTTTTCATGTTTGTACAAAATACTTTGATTCAAAATACAGTATATCACCTTTTTGACTTATTTGTATTCAAGACATTTTCATTCAGTGTTATTTTATTGGGATATATGTATGCGTGTGTGTGTATTATACTTGACTAGTACTGCATCCCTGTTTTTATTTTTACCCTACCAGCTGTCCTGTGATTTAAAGGCCCGACTGCAAGTTGACTTCAGTCTTCAACCTCAATATACGTAACTAAATTATTAGTTACATTCTAAAGCTATCAAGATTAGCCTCCAAAAGGATATTGATTTGAAATTCATAACTTCACACAGATCCCAAATAGGCCTTTCGACAACTGTTATCACTAATCATTTCCTTTCAATGGATCTCACTAATACAACTTGTAAACCATTTAATCATCAGTTGTTTGCACGACTGTGCAAGCTGAAAGTGTTAAACTCATTTTCAACCATGTATTCAATCATGTATTTAAGATCCAGATTTGAAAGTGTTAATACTAAATTTGGGCACTGGAAACAGGGCTATAAAAACCATTCACTCGTTGGCTTCTTGCCTTTATACAATGGAGAATTTAGGGGCCCCTTTCGCGCTCAGATGCATCTGGAATGCTGAGAAGAGAAAATTACTTAGGAGAGCAAGGAGACTTCAATTAAGATTGCAGCATAGAAGAGCTGTTGCTTCACATGCTGCATCACACAGCTCGACAGAGGATCCACTAGTAGTTTTCCCCCAAGGCTATATAGAGCCAGGGTCTTGCTGGCTGACTAAGGTGAGGTTGAAGTCATTAATATAAATTACTTAATAGCCAGTGCCACATGGATCTCTATGAGCTTATCAAAAATTATATTGAACCTTTGGCACCTACAAATAGGGCAGTTCCGGGCTTCACCAAGCTATTGGCAATCTGTCATTTTCTGGAATCTGGCAGCTTTCAGTCATCAGAAGGGCATGTCAGTGGTATGTCTCAATCTCTTTTACAAACTCTTAAAAAAAGATATAATTTATTTATCCATTTTCCCAACACCAAACAGGAGTGGCTGAAAGTAAAAAGGGTCTAGTTGGTCCAAGGAGGTTTTCCTAACGTCATGGGTGCAATATACTAAATATATTGGCATAGTTTAGTCATGTCAAACATCATACAACAATATTATTACATACTAATGTTGTTTAAAGAGTGCCAAACAATTGTTAAGTAACATGAACTATTCCAGGTCATCCTTAGTCAAAATCCATTCTAGTGTGTAGTCCTTTTGTCTATATGATGTTTGTATATATGATGTGTGTTACTACTAGATTCTCATACCAGCCCTGTATGCAAATGGATGAAAGAAACATATTTCAAATAGTGTTCATTTGTAGGAAATTTGTTGACACTCTAACATTTGTTTTTTCAAGTAATTAGTTAGATGTTTTCCATAAAAGCTTTAAGTCTTCACTTCTATTGGCCCCAACCAACAAAAACTTAAATGCAACTGTACACAGAATTGAAGATGCCAAAATGTAAATTGTCCATCTATGTAGAATGATTCAACTCCCTATATTGATTAAGCATTCATCAAATATGTTTCAGGATATGATGTTATGGTTGTCGACCATGGCTGCTTACTCCAATTGGTAATCCAGCCACACCTGATGCACAGAGGTACAACACAGCACTCCAAAGATCCAGACAAGTGTATGTTTGGATTACTCAAGATGTGCTCTCACTTTCTGGACCATTCAGAGGGTGTTCTGCAGTAGTCCCATAGTAAAGTGTGCAATATCAGTCTAGCAGCATGCATTCTATATAATATTGCAGTGGACAATCTTCAATTAGCCAAAGATATTGAAGGTGATGAACAACATTAAGATCCTCCTGTTCACACCACAAGCAAATGCAAGTCAACATGGGAACCAGGTCCAGCAGCAAACCATTCATGGACATTTCTCTTGTAAGTTCATTTAAAATGCTCTCATGCTCTTCATTCTGATTTCTTATCTTAGAAATATCATGTATCTGTGACCTAATCTATGAGCATTCTAATTTTCATTTGATGCAGCTGTACACGCTTTCTTTTTTCAAGCAGGATCGCTGTAATGTTGTTGTTTGGCCCTGTCTATTTTTTAGACAAGTGTCATTTGCACATTCCATTCTTCTAAGCATCTATTCCTGTCCTCACTACACTAAATACCTTTTTATATGAGAGTACTCGTTGCTGTCTCCTGACGAAAAAATTGCCTTTCTATAACACCCTATACAATTCACATTACACTCTCATACAGGCTGGTTGCTACTGTACACTAGCAAAAAGTATACAATCAAAGCTATATGTTGAATGTTCAATTAGAAACTAACATTCTACATGTGTGTGCATGTGTGTCTATGACATAGTTACATAGTTAAATTGGGTTGAATAAAGACAAAGTCCATCAAGTTCAACCCCTCCAAATGAAAACCCAGCACACACACACACACCTCTCTAGTCTTTCACACAAACTGTATATGTCAATAGCTATACTAACTGTAGAGTTTAGTATTAAAATAGCCTTTCATATCACCATGTGGGTTTGTCTCATCAGAGCCACTGTCGACTAAGTTAGGCTTCATTAAGATTTTTTAAGATTTTTTGGCATCTATGGGGAAACAAAATATGTTTAGGTGTTTGAGACATACTTTTAGACACAGTGAAATTTAAATCAAATATTATTGGCTACACAAAGAAAATTGCATGTAATTTGTGCTGCATGATAGCTACTGCTGTTTTTCCTAATAACAACCATATAGTTGTTACAGTACATGACCCTAGCAAGCAGTCCGGGTTTGTAAATTCGACTAGAACAGTGTTAGAAATGGACACAAACATAAACTAATTAGGAACCAAAAAATTACAACCTGACACCACAAAACTGTGTGATTTAACCCATTAAATGCACCTTTTGAATGATATTTTGACTTGAGCTAAGTGAAAAAATGTAGCCATGGCCAGTAAATGGTTCTAAATAAGTAAGTATATGTTTGTTTGGATTGTTAACATGGTGAGATTGTGGGTTGCCAGAATACACAAGTGTATGTTTTGTGAGGTCAAGTGTACCTGCAATAACGGAGTTGGAGCATGCAAGCAAAGGCAGTCCCACAAATCTTCCAGGACAGCAAATCTATTTTATAGCATTATAGTAATATCCTTTGATTGGTTGTGATGAGCCAATAGAAGATGTTGCTAGGAGTTCTAGGCAGCCTTGACCTTTAGAGGGTAACTGGAAGTTATTTTTTGGATCAAATAATGTAAAATCGAAACATTTTGAACTTGACATGTTGTATATTTGCTACTGTAAAAAGAGGTAGAATTTTGCTTGTTAAGGTGCAGTGTTAAAACTTTTATAACTGCTTCCACAAAATCGAGAGTCAAAACCAGAAATGCAGTAACATGAAATTGAAAGTTTTGTGCATTTGCTGACTTCTATATCCCAATGAATTGACTAAAGTAGATTAGAAAATAATTTTTCACAGTTAAGCACATCTTTTCACTATTGCACATTTAGCTCATTGAATTCAATCAAGCCCATAATGTTCATCTATGTTTATTTCTAATTGAGCTCTTCTACTTGGCACACTCTCTGTCTCTTATTGGATTTAGTGACTAGTATTATTATTATTAATAATAACATGTATTTCTATTGCGCCAACAGATTTTGTAGCGCTGACTATTGTTCATTATAATGAGAAACAGTAGTCTGTGAGAGATCCCTGGAAATGGAAATCATACCATGTTCAAATCTTTTTTGAATAAGAACCCTGGATACAATTAAAAAAGTGTAGTATATGATGAATGGGTTCTGAAACAATGTAGCCTTCCATGTGATTGGCAAGTTCTTCCATCCCACTTCTTCTTATAGAAAAAAAGAATGGCAGGGAATGCTTTAGGATATATAGGGTATATGTCTCCACAGTATTGCACAATTTTAAAGGTCTATGGAAGCAGTAAGAAGAAGCCATACAACAGGTTCCATTATCCATCAATGACACCAAACAAAAAAAATGTTCTCTTCTGTCTTGATATATATATA
>CM044433.1:123930979-123944944 GCA_024363595.1 Xenopus borealis | reverse complement strand
GACTCTGAAATGGCAATGACCCCTTCCTGCCATGGATCAATGCCTATTTTAATACAGCTCAGGACCTTATTTGTCCTTGATGCTACTGACTGGCACTGCTTACTACAGCCAAGTTTATGATCTCCAAGGTCCTTTTCCATTATAGATTTGCCTAGTACAGTCCCATTAAGAGTATAAATGGTTTGGATATTTTTATATCCCAGGTGCATGATTTTACATTTATCAACATTGAATCTCATCTGCCACTTAGTTGCCCAGATCGGCAGTTCATAGTGCACAAAAAATTTCCAAACATTTTATAGAAGAAAAAGGTTTACTAATCCAACATTTCAATCCCAAACAGGAACGTTTATAAAGGAGTTATATAATCGATAAAGGTTCCTGTGTGGGACTGAAACATCAGATTCATAAACCTTTTTCTTTTATAAAATGTTTTGTATTCTTTGTGCCATCTCTATGAACTATCTCTAATTTTTTGCATCAGCACTCAGGTTCCCTGTTGATTTCCAAGGTGTATACTGTATATATACACTGGATGCCTGTGCTTCTAAAATGTTTTCTTATTTAGGAAACTTTGTGTAATATTGAGCAAGGTATGTGTTTCAGTATGCAGTGTTCATAGATAGAACTTCTTTGTCAACCCTAATAAATTTGAAAAGAAACCTTGAGAGAAAAAATATGTATTGATCTCTCCTTCATCTCACACTGTGCGTTCAGTGTTATTTTTCTTTGAAATTAATAAAGCAACACACACTATAGCTTTCATTATTGCTGCTGTATATAATAGCACAGCTACACAACAAATAATATCAGCACCTTATAGCATAATATGGGCATAAATACGCAAATATATATTTAATTCTGTGAGTAGTGCTCAGAATTGTGGTCACCCTCATAAAATCTGATAGTTTACCTTCAATCTGCACAGCAAGCTAGTCCTTAATAATAATTAGACTTGCCAAACTTTTAATCAGTGATGTAAGTAGGAAATAGTAACTGAAGACGAAATAAAAAAGGACAAAGAGAAAGGTCCTAGTATTATTTTTTGTTGCAATCTTAAACAATTAGGTTTTTACATTATTCATGTTGTAAAATAATAAGTACTTAATATATTTGTGCAATTTAAAATATAGTTTTTGCCAGGATCGCGCCACCCGGAGTCTTATCTGCAGCTCTGGGCGGTGTGTCCTGTCTCATCCAGCGTTGCTCCCACAATGGCGGCGCCCATAGCCGCCATGTTTTTGGTGCCAAATTTAAATATTTAAAGCGCCCTTGGATGCCATTATGGTGCCCAATGATAGGATTTGTTTTTTATAGTTCCTGGGTGTTATTTTGATCCTGCTGATTGTGTTTTTGACCTCTACATGGGCTTTGTATTACCTTTTGCCTGCCTATATAAATCTTTGCCTGGACTTTGACCTTTTTTCCTGCCTGATCCTTGCCTGTACCGCGTTATTCTACCTTTAACCCCTAAGCTTCCTCCTTGGTCCCTACTACTCCCCTAGGGTGCCTACTAGGCCTACCCTGACAGTATGTATTTAGGTACCCTAAAGGAGGAGATAAGCAGCATAAAAACTGAAATAGCCTCGCTACATACACCTGTCACAGAGGCGGTGAACAGAAATGAATATGTGGAAAAAACTATTGAGGCTTTAATGCTCACTACACCAAAACTGCAAAAGAGATTAGATTATATTGATTACAGAGGGAGAAGAAACAACCTCCGCATAAGAGGCTTAACAGAGCTGCCAGACAGAGAATACCTCCAGGAAACTGTACTACAATTTTTCAGACAATCACTAGAAAAACCAGCCACGCATAACATTTACATTGAAAGGGTAAATAAAGCCCTCAAACCAAAAAGATCTGATATGGACAAACCAAGGGACATACTAGATTTGGCATAAAGGAAGAAATTCTTACAAAAGCAAGGAAGGTGAGAACAATTACTTTCAAGGGCACAGAGATCATGATACTACAGGATCTCTCATGTCACACCTTGCAAAAGATAAAGGCCTACTCTTCAGATGGACCTACCCCTTTGACATTCAAGTAACAAAAGACAGAACTACAGTTAAGGTGGCAGCTTATTGGACCGTGTATGGTGCCCTCCGATGGGCTTTACCGATCAATATATAGTCGAAAATCAGACAGATGTCGATTGGGCAGGACTAAAAATCCTGTCGGATCCCAGCCGCATCTGTTCGTTGATGCAGTCCCGTGATCAGACCGCCCATATCTCCTCTATTGTGTTCTAATCGTTGGGCCCTAGGGCACATGATCAGATCACCCTGATATCGCCCACCTCAAGGTGGGCATATCGTGAAGAGATCTGCTTGTTTGGCAACATCACCAAGCGAGCAGATCTCTCCATGTATGTCCACCTTTACTTTTACAGGCCTGGAGGCTCAGGGCCGGATTTCGATTTCTGATGCCCCTAGGCCGGCCACGGTCTTTCCTCCCCTGGTACGCAAGGAATGTAAACATTAAATAACCCCAATAAGCTGATTTTGCCAATATGGATTAAATATATCTTAGATTTAATCAAGTATACGGTAATGTTTTTTTATTACAGATAAAAAAGGAAATAATTTTTTAAAATGTGGATTATTTGGATAAAATGGAATCTATGGGAGATGGCCTTTCCATGATTCAGAGATTTCTGTATAACAAGTTTTTAAAAACTCCCATAAACTCACATGAACTCAAAATTCAACCAAAACTCGAATCAAAGTTAATTTGAGTTTTTTCTCAGAAAAAAAATTAGATTTTTCAGGAAGGCTGCAAATCAATCCCAGGACTAACCCCAAAGGATAAAACAGCAATTTGGCAGGTTTAAGGTGGTGAATAGTCAAAGTTTAACTCTTAAAGGGCCAGTACATGATACATTTTGAAAATCTAATTTGACTTTTTTCAATACTTGAATCGAAGTTTAACTATTCCCTAGTCAAATTTAACTAACATAAACTCAAAAAATAAAATTTCAAGATTTGAATTTGAATTATCACTTTGATCCTTGAGTGTCATATAAAAGAGGATATGCTATTTGTAACATGTATTTGCAGCTCCCTTTTTCAAAGATGTTATACACTATACATGGAACTGGAAGTTTTCTCGTCTGTTACTGGATTTGATATAGAAGTTGATACTGATATAGAAGTTGGTATTTTTTTCATGGCATATACTGCATGTTATACAAAATATGTATATACCTATACATAAGGAGTACTAATCAAAGCTTTAGTTTAAAGGGTGCCTGAATGGAGTAAACAAAAGTATTTTACTAAGAAACCATCCCAATCAAGGGCTGTGGTCTGTGCACAATGAGGGAGCTTTTAGCATGGCTGGCCATGTTGGGGCATATGTATGTGCATCATGAGCAAATGCCCTAGATTGTTCATTATGCACATTGGTGTGACGTAGGATTGGGGAACCCATAGTAATCAATTGGTGGATTTTCTTGTAGAGAACTTGTATTCCCATATCTGCAACATGGGCAATGTAGTCTGATGAAGGAAACTATTTTCTTTTGTTAGGCACCCTTTAATTAGCATTCTCAAACTCAAAAATCACCTCTGTCTAGAGTCCCGCAGCGGTACCCTGTAGGTTGAGGGTAGAAGCACCGGGTGCGTGTATAGATGTGGTTCGGCAGTTCTGTGGGTCACGGGTCAGGCCACGGGCCTTCTCAATAACGATTTTTACTCCTTTTTTTCTGACCACGCCTACTTCAGATGATGTGACTTCTGGTTTACAATGACAGCACTTCCTGATTCTTAATGGTCAGCAGGTCGCAGGTTGGGTTGCGGAGAAGGTACTTGTGGGTCAGGTAAAAATGCGGGTTGTGGGTCTGGGTTGCAGATTGCAGGTTGCGGGTACGGGTCGGGTACGGGTTCCAAAAAATTGACCCTCGCAGGACTCTACCTCTACCTATGAGAATTATTGCAAATTTTCATACTCTATTACAGTTTACTCTATAATAGGAGTAAATCTTAAATTGAACTACCTTTTTTACTTAATAATTACAATTATAAAACCTATGTTCCTGTATGTCACTTTCATTCAACTAAAAACAAAGGGAACAAGTTTAAAAAATGATCAACAAATACGATCTGTTGGTACTTGAAAAGTCCATTAACAGTCTTGTATGTTAAATTACAGCAATGTTTCAACAGAGTGGAAACATTTAAATTCTCATCAGGGGTAGTAAACTGAGTGTACTAGATCAGCGTGTCTCTTGTCAACCTGCTGAACTATGATACCATGCAATTCCATAAGCTATTTTTCATTACTTATGAAAAATTACTTACTTCCGTGGTGATGATATTCTGCAGCACAGGTCATTGGTATCTGTATGAACATATAACCCATGTTACTGTACCAAATAATGCATATAATAGCACCTCAATGTACTAATTATATCAAGCATCAATGTGTAATCTTGCATACTGATATGAGTCATGTTTGTGCGTATTTTACAAGTCACTAAAGAGGCTAAATCCCTCTTCTGCATGTTTAAGAATGAAACACTATTTTGCTGAGATAAGATAAAATATGCTGATAATACAAGGATACTTTAACTGAATGCTGAAAACCCTGCTGAAATATTAATATCCTATCTCTCTGTGGCAGGAGATGGAAGTTTAAAAAAGCTCTAAAAGAAACTTTGAAAGCTGCACAATAAGAATATGATTCTGTTTAAAAAAACACCTCAGCAATAAAGCAAATCAGAGTTTGTCTAAAGTGCATAATTTTGTATAGACAAAATAATTAGGTTAAGGGTGCATGAACTTCTGCTCATATTAAGTACATTAAAATATATTTTCCAAGAATAATGGCCCCATCAAAGGAAGGACATCTAATCAGGCGTGTCATGCTTCTATGGAATGTTGTCAAGAAACGTGCTGACATTTCACAATTAAGTTATATATATATATTCTCTGTAACTTAGCATATGAATTCCTGTTTTACATTTTCATATATCATTCTACATATTAAATTGCCTTTAATTTAGAACAGTTATACACTACTTCTACATGGGTCACTTCTGAGATCAGCGTGTTTCAATGCAAAATCATCCATCAATTTATTAAAATTCTGTTTGTATTTTTTGAAGAGACATTACTTCGACTTTTGAATGCTCGAATTTTTAAATTTGAATCAAATTTTTTCAATTCGAATAGAATTTTGGCCTATTCGATAGTCGAAATACCCAAAAATTACTTTGAAACTCGATTTTGTTTTATTTGAATTTTCACTTCAACCCTTAGTAAATCTGCCCCTTAGTATATAGGACCCATACTTTTGTGTATATTGTTATATGTATATCTACACACACATAAAGGTATACGCTTATTAAAGGGCCAGTAACAACCAAAAATTTTATTGATTTAAAGTAATGAAAATATAATGCAGTGTTTCCCTGCACTAGTAAAACTGCTGTATTTGCTTCAGAAACACTTCTATTGTTTATATAAATAAGCTGCTGAGTAGCAATGGGGGCAGCTATTCAAAGGAGAAAAGACTCAAGTTACACAGCAGATAGCAGATAAGCTCTGTAGAACATTATTTTATCTGTTATCCATTATTCAGCCTGTGCCAAATTTCCACCATTGCTACTCAGCAGCTTGTTTATATAAACAATAGTAATGTTTCTGAAGCAAACAGAGCAATTTTACCAGTGCAGGGAAACATTATATGGTGTTACTCTTCCTTTAATTGCTGGTGATGTGCAAATCTGTCCTGTTTCTGTTTGCTGGAAAATTGCGAAACCACTGGAAAATTGGTGAAACTGTGAAAATTTGCAAAACTCTTTGATTAGAATGGCCTCTTTTATTTTAAACAGTGGATGGCTGTTTCTTGCTAGTAGCTTTTCACAGCACAAAATACACTGGAGTCTCAGGGGGAGGTGGTTACAGCAACATTTCTGCAACAAAAATTTTCACAGCAAAATTTTGAGGCTGTTATTTGCATTTATTGAAATGCAGAATCTAGCTGAAAATCCATACCAGACAAAGATTTCACCCATCACTATTAATTTTACACCAGTCTATGAATACAAGGCTATTAGTGATAAAACAATGCAATTTAAACGAAAACTGCAAAGAAAATTTAATTTGGATAGAACTTTTAATATTGAAAAGGAACTCCTGCTGATATCCCCTGCTGAGAAAAGTCAACAGTCTAGTGGAAGTGGAATCAAGGTAACATTTCTAAGTGTCTCAGGATGTTGTTCGTGAATTCAGCTTGCATGTTAGGTTCATTTGGGGCACGCCTAATGAAAGTAGATTGTGCTACAATGTACTACAGAAAGATCATTCTCCTCGCACACTGCGAAATATGCTTTGTGGGGAGTGAGGCATAACTGCAGAGTGTGTCTTATTTAGAAAAGGGCTTACACTTGTATACATTATGGGTGAAATAAGCTCAGAAGAATACATTTAAATGTAGCATTCCTTTGCAAAAGGGATACATCAGCAAAAACCATACTCAGTACAGTAAGTAACTAAGTACAAGAAAAAAAAAGATTACTTTACAACTGGAGGTTCCCAGTACTGTATATGTGCAATATTCACAATATGCTGAGTTACAAAATAAAGTCATTAAAGACAAGGCAGCAGTGTGTAGTTCGATGCGCATATTAGAGGGTGAGAGTGCCAATCTTTGTACATTCTGACAAATGTCACATTGTAGTATGAGTTTGGAGTAATGTAGTAAAATATTAAGATTTTGAAACATGAATAGTAATCCATGGCAGCCAACCAACAGAGATTATTTAAATACAATTTCTAGTCAACCAATTGAAAAGCAAGGATTATTTCAGTAACTATGGTTAACTAGACCTGGACAACCTTTGCACTTTTTAATATATAACCTCAACAGAGTTTAGTGTGGCAGCTTGCAGAGATGGGAGAGTACAACCTTCTGAGAAGGTATACTGCTCACTGTTAAGGCATTGGCATGGGGGTGTGGGGAAGAAATGCTGAAACTAAAATTAAAAATAGGCAATAGCTACAGCCAGTGAGACTAACAATTTACTGCTTTCTTTTTACTCAGAAGTTATTACCTAAGGGGAAAATTAAAAATTAATACAAGCTACATCTCAAAGAAATAAACTTTCTAAATATAATCAATTAAAAATTCTGTATCATGTTTAAAGTCCTCACAAATTGTCTAGACAGGGTAATAATCATTATGATATCACACTGGCTTTATACACAACAGAAGTACTGCTATCAACATGTCACAATTGTATACACATGTACAATGCTCTGTATTCTTTGGGGGTAAAATCAAGTGCTAGTTCCTAAACTCATGCATGGTTTCTGCATCCAAATACCTCGACTTGCTGACTATTTTTTTCCCCAAATGGGGTTTTCCAAAAACCTGCTGAGCTTTTTATTTTTTGTCGGCCTGTAGGCATTAGTAATTTAGCCCCTTAGCATCAGTTTATACCAAAAAAGCTGTTGAACCTGTAAATTGGAAATATATGTGGAAAGTACGCAAGAAATTTGGGATAGGGCCATGGATCACTGGATGGATGTGGCGACTGTGCAAATTAAGCAAACAGGATTAATAACACTCCACGTTTTGATAAATATACCCCATAGTGTTATGATGTAGCAGCAAACTGTTAGGGGCACATTTAATAAGGGTCAAAGTAAAAATTCAAATTCAATTTGAATTTCAAAAATTCAAAACAATTTTGGTTACTTTGGCTATTGAATAGCCTAAAATTTGTATTGAATTGAAAATATTTGAAAAGTCTAAAATTCGACAGTTTGACACCTTAAAGCTGCCGAATTGCTATTTTAGCCAATGGGGGACCTCCTAGAACCTCTACAGAGATTTTTTCTAAGTTCTGGAAAATCGAAGGATTTTGAGCAAAATGGTTTGAATAGTTTGAATCCAATGATGCATACGAACGATTCGAGCAATTTTAATTTGATCGATAATGGACCTATTTGATCCATTTTCGATCGAAAATAGCCTTTAAAAAAATGTTTGATGTTCAAATTTACAATTTTTTTTTTATTTGAAATGCGACCCTTAGTAAATGTGCCCCCTAATATTAACAAAAAAAAACACAGGAAAGCTAAATTTAACTGAACTTATGTACTGGCTTCTCTGGTTAAAAATAGTTAATATAAAATCTTATTTTTCACAATCTCAGAATTTGATTTGCTATTGCTAAATGTATGTCCTGTTTTATGTCTGGGTAATAAAAACTTTAGCCAGCTTCATGTCTGTGCATAAGTGGTGTTATATTTAATAAAGTTGATGGCCTTTGAAGAATGTTGCTGACTTAGTGGGAGACTAGGAGGCAGGGTCAGACTGGGTCGGCGGGACACCGGGAAAAAACCCGGCAGGCCCCCGGCCCAGACCTGCTCATCCATGTTGCCCAAGAAAGGAAAATTATCAACACTGTGGAGCGTTGTGTCTATTGTACATGCATGTCACGTCTATGGCACATTCGTAGAGGTATACTTTGTGGTCAGGGGTCTGCCGATCAGGAGAGGGGCCCTGAGATAGCAGCCCATGGTGGGCCCCTGGCCCCCCAGTCTGACCCTGCTAGGAAGTCTGTGTGTGTGTGTGTGTGTATGAGGTATAAAAACAGTGAACCGTTATCAGTCTGTCTGAGAGATAACAGTGACCTTTTGATTTGTGAGTCTGACCCAGTAAACAACAATCATTCTACTTGAACCGACTGCAATATGTATATATGTGTCCAAACGGCTGATGTACTCAACAGTAACATTTAGAGGATAGTTGTCTCCATATCTGTCAGCAAATCTATAATATATACCAGTACTAAGCCCTCCAATTAGCATTGAGAAAAATGCAAACTCAATAGTTCCCAAATATCTTGGGATTTTTAGATGCAATCTTAAAACATTTTAACGGTTATCAAAATGTATAACTGTGTTATATTCTACCATATTTTATATATTGCTCTGCTAGACCCGTTAAAATGTATAGCATATTGTCAGGTCATGACTTATGATTTCAGAACCCGCTTGTAGGAAATGCATCTCGAAAAATAAAAGAACAGAAATGTATGTTTATCAGCGCAAAAGATGTTGATGTTCCATTACATCAGTCAGATCATAAGCTTGTAGGCATTTTTCTGAAAATCAGAATGCCTGTGAAGCCACTGACATGCAAGAAAAGATGAATAGAGATTGTCAAACACATTTATACGGATATAAATCTTAGATGTAATAGTTCATATGCACATACAGGCATACATCAATTGTGAATTGATATCATACATGAATAAGAAATGCCCGCTGTATGCCGACTGGCTGCCATTTTTAGCTGGATTTAATAATGAAATCAGATATATCAGACAATTCAATAAAGTTCTGGACTGAAAAACATGTTTCAGTGAAAGAAGGCTAGAGGTCATGACAAAGATATAGGGTGAGAATAGAATACTCTTTTTTTGCACAGTAAACATAATTGTTTTCTTGCAAACATAAAATAAAAGTAAGTGCAAAATGTTTCATAAAGAAAAGAAAATACAAAAATAAGACCTTTAGGAAACTGTCCCTAGTAAGAATGAGTCTACAAACCTGTATTACTTATGTTTTAATAGGTGATTTTCAGTACTACAGTAATTTTCTAAAGACCCAAAGAGAGTATAACTTGTTTGACTTTGAAAATAACTCCAAAATGACATTTCTATGTTAGAGCAGTAATCCCCAACCTGTGGCTCATGAACAACATGTTGATTGCCACCTCCAGTGATGTTTCTCACAAACGGCCTCAAAATAAGTTCTAATTTTTAGATAGCAAGTCTTGGAGGCATGAACATACAGGCTTACCCCAAACAGAGCTTCCTGAATGCTAGCAGTCCACACAAGGCTACCAAGCAGACCAGTGATTCCCAACCAGTAGCTCATGAGCAACATGTTGCTCACCAACTCCTTGGATGTTGCTCCCAGTGGGCTCAAAACTGGTGCATATTTTTAAATTCTAGGCTTGGAGGCAAGTTTTAGTTTCATAAAAAAACAGGTGTACTGAAAAGCAAATCATCCTGTAGGCTAAAAATCCTTATAGAAGCTACCAATAGCCAATGTCAGTATTTTTGAACTATTGTCACCCCTTTGAAATATTTTCATGCTTGTGTGCTCCTTGCCTTTTTATATATTTGTGGCTCATGGGTAAAAATGGTTGGGGACCACCAAATCATCATTAAACATGATTGTAGAAAAATACATGATCTATGGCATCTCTATAGGCTTTATTGATTTTTTTTTTAATTATAAGGAGGCCCTGGGCGGGATCTGGGGTGCCAGACCAGGGAGCACAGAAAATGTTGCTCTACAGGACACCATGATTTCTGATGTCAGTGCAATGTATTCAAAGTTATCTTAATTTTAATTATAATTTTGTTTTCCAAATGCATAAATCAGCAGAGAAAGTACACATCAATACAAAACTGCACATTGTAAAGAATATACTTAAATAAAATGGCATTAGCACTGTTGAAAAACGTTGTGCATTGTAATACAATAACAATGTTCTAGCAAAGTTTTTGCTAGTCTAAGGAAAGTTCTCCTTTTGAAAATTCCCTGTCAAATTCTAGCATAAAAGAAGATAGGAAATGGGGACATATTTTAATTTTCACCAGGCAGAAGTTATGGGTTTTGATTTTTCTGCCTGTAACTCCAACAGCTGAAACTTTGTGAGTTAACTTGCCTCTGATTGATGTCAAACTAAAAAGTCTTCAGGCCAAGAATTTTATAGACACAGCTTGTCTCAAAAATGAGCACTATCTAAGGCTTCATTGTAAATCCGATTGACTTGGCTGACAGAGTAGGTTCCCAAATGCACAAAGTCTAACTGAATCAAGATGAGCTATCTCTGTAATATTTTTTGCTGTAAAAAATAAGTTTCCAACTATCAGAAACTGTCTTGAGGGTTCTACCTGTCATTCTCTATGTGACTTTTTATACTATTGCCTTCCAGCATGTAGAGCAAAACACATATACTTGGCCACTAAACTAGCCTACTCTAGTAAGCCATTTAGCATGATTTTCTACATGGATTTCAAATTGAGTCTTTTACTTATGAAACCTCTGATGTACTTACTTTACCTGAACCCATTGGCCTTTTACGTACATCAGAACTGTTTGCCATTTTTTAAAATTCTGCTTACTCTCTGTGGCTTTCTTGTTTTTTTATAGCTGTACAACATAGAAGGCTTTTAAAATTGTTCAGTGCACAATTACATTTTGCCTCATGGCAATGTTATTCATTGAGATTTAAATACTGATGGTGCAGTCAACACTGCAAAAATAGCATGTGTCATAAATATTGCACTTTATTGCAACAACCCTGTACACTAAAAACTGCTGATTGTATGTTGGTGATACAGAGAGACTGACACAGCAATAACTCTTTTTCCACCTGTATGGCTAAACTTCATGGTCAGATGTAGGCTAGTTTTTCTGCAAAACTTAAGATGATCTAATATAGGGAAAGTTCACTGTCAGAAAATGGTATTAGGTGTGTGTTAGAACTCACGGGATGCAAGACAAAATACTTAAAGAACACTTGATAGAACAAAAAGACAACCCGGTTCTTTAAGTTGGGAAACATTATCAACACACCATAAAAGTTTTCTCTGACTAAAGATACCTGCCATAGAATGACAAATGTGCTACTATATTTCATATGTATGGTGAGTGCTAGAATTTCATTTCCTTGAAACCTGGTCATAAAGATGTTCCACGCAAATTGTTAACTGGCAGCTCAGGCTAAAATCTTTATCATAAAATTTTAACTGGCATTCTTTTCACTAAGCACTTTCCGACACCGTGTTCTTATTGCTAGAGACTTTTTAATAAGAAAAAGGCAGATATGGTTCTTTGCAGTTTAAGATTTTTCTTTTAACATTAAGGGGTTATTTACTAAACCTCATTTTTTATGGTCTTTTTTTTTGGGCAAAAAACAAAGCATCCAATAATCCTAAAAATTCAGGGTTTTCTGTTGATAACCCCAAAAAATCAAGCAATACAGACATAAAAACTGAAAAATTTGTATGATTCAAGTTTTCGCTCAATTTTATCATGTCTTTTACTGACCCAACTTTTTGAGGCTGTTTTGTTGATAAATAAGATAAAATTGTGGATGTTAGGTTGGTAAAGCAAGTTTTAATAAATAGATAAGATAAATCTGAGTTTTAGTAAATAACCCCCTAAATATTACTGTATGTATGTATGTATGATGTAATAAGATATTTAGATATCTTATATTCTGAAGAATAAATATGTAATGTCAGGGCAGTGTTGCTCTGGCATCATAAGAATCAACACTGGAAAAGAGATTCTTGAGTGAATATCCCATCAGGGGGCTGTGGAAAGTTGACATGCATATCTGCCTTCTGAGACAATTTAGAGTAGCACCATTTGGGGTGAAATGCATGCTTTGTGACAATTCCCAGAAATGCCATGAAAACTTGCTACATTTAGCATAGCTTTGCAGTTTTGTAGTTTACAATAGAAATATGTATTTACCCATTTTAGTTTTGGCAGAATGTGTAGTTTTGTAAAATATATGGTTTTCTAGGGTCTACATAGTTAGGAGATCTTATTGCACATATGAGCATACCAGCTGCTAATATTGCAGCAGCCAGAGCGCCTCATTTGGCTGCCTCTGTATGGAATTGTAAAATATATGGTTTTCTAGGGTCTACATAGTTAGGAGATCTTATTGCACATATGAGCATACCAGCTGCTAACATTGCAGCAGCCAGAGTGCCTCATTTGGCTGCCTCTGTGTGCCACATAGTTTGGTAAATCTATACCCATTGGGCATCAAATTGTTCAGTAGACAGCTGGCATTCAAATGTAGGGTGCTCATTTGTGGTATATAATGGGGTATAATGCAAGTTTTGTGACGATTTTTAGAAATATAAAAACACTACTTTTAATGGTAGTTTACTATAGAAAGATTAATTTACCCATTTTAGTTTTTTTTAGAATGTGACGTTTCAGAATATATATTGTTTTCTAGGGTCTCGCACATATGAGCATACCAGGTGCTTATATTGCAGCAGCCAGAGTGCCAGACATGAAAGTACATTTGCACTATTTTAATTTGGGGCGTCTCTGTTCACCACATAGTTTGGTAAAGCTATGCATATTGGGCATCAAACTGTTCAGTAGTGCCCTGGCATTCAAATTTAGGGTGTTTTATCAGAAATTTCATAAAAAGTGCTAAATTTAGCATAGCTTTGCAGTTTGGTAGTTTGCAGTAGAAATATGTATATATATTTCTTTTCCATCAGAATGTGTACTTTCAGAAACTATATGTTTTTGGGGGGTCAACATAGTTTACTGTGTCTTACCCTACAAAGTGTAAAGTAAATGTATTGCATTTTTGATAGCTAAAGTGACCCCTGGGCCAGTTTGTATGCAATTTGTTTGCTCCAACTTCATTTTGTGGTCTCTAAACACCAGATACTTTGGTAATCCTATGCACATACTGTTCAGTGGATCTCTGATTCATATTTAGGATGTTTTCCTTGGTACCAAATGCCATGTGGCAGATACAAACATTTTTTCAGAATTTTCATACATTTTTATAGAAACCATTAAGTTCTTTCAAATGCTTTCAAATATATATGGTTTCCTGGGGTAAACCTAAGCCATGACATATTCTGCTGTAGTGCTTTGAAAATTCAGTAATTTACTGTGAGGAATTTTTGATTTATAGAAGAGAAAATTCAGAAATCAACATAAAATTATACATATCTGGTATTAATACATTCAAGGCACTTGAGGCTTTACAAATCAGTTGAATATTTGTGCAAACATTTTTAAATCCCTTTATCATGAAAAATAGCAATTTAAATGTTTTATTTTATATTTAGAGCTCCACATCCTCAGGCAGATTTAGAAATCTCAGGTTCAATGTATAATTTTCCTAGTTTAACTAAAAATACCACACCCACAAGAA
>CM044433.1:123900391-123922940 GCA_024363595.1 Xenopus borealis | reverse complement strand
TATATATATATATATATATATATATATATATATACACACACATTCATTTTAGAGTCGATACAGCATAAAAAAGGATGACAAAAACTGATATTCTCATTTCTTAACAATACCTCATAAAAGTAGAAAGTATAAAGTCACTCTCTATCTCTATACATTTAACTCTATTGGCCACATTGAGGCAGATTCACTACTGGACGAAATTACGCCAGCATCAGCTTCACACCCCTTGCACCACTTTGCCATGTGCAAATGCACTACAGATTCAATAATTAACTAAAATGTAAAGTTTTGTCCCGGGTGTCAAATGTGGCAACTTTTTGCTAGCATTACTTCATTTGTGCCTAGCAAACTTTGCTTATATATTAACTTAACATTAATTCCCCTCAAAATAATGTACATTTAAAAAGTAAAAGTAGTAACCTCTGCTGTATGCTGGCAAATGCACAAAGTTTGTTAGGTAAAATGGGAGACCTAGAATTATTTGCATGCTCTAAAAATTATGATATAATTGGTATCACTGAGACCTGGTGGGATGAAACGTGGTTACAAAAATGGTTACACCCTTTTAAGGAGGGACTGATGGATTAGAAAGGGGGGAGGAGTGTGTTTGTATGTAAAGCCTGAATTAAAGCCATGCACTAAAGAAATAACCATTACGGGCACTGGTGAGGGTTTGAAATCCCTCTGGGTAGTGATTTCGACTGGGCCTAAGGTTACAAAGAAAATGTTTATTGGTGTATGCTATAAACCACCTCGTATAAGTGACGAGTATGAAGCCCAGCTACTTTTACAAATAGAAGCAGTTTTGAAACTAGGTCAAGTTATTATTATGGGTGACTCCAATTATCCTTACACTGACTGGGGTAATGGGGTTGTCAAGACAGAAAAAGCTAGTAGGTTTGTAAATATGCTAAATGACAACTTTTTATCCCAGCTCGTTCAAGAACCTACTAAGAATAACTCTCTTTTGGATCTTGTAATAACTAATAATACTGAACTCATCTCTAGCATTTGTGTGGGTGAGCATTTAGGAAATAGTGATCATAACATGGTCTCCTTTGAGATTCTGTTGCAGAGGCAACTCTATAAGGGAGTAATTAAAACATTGAATTTCAGGCGTCCAAACTTTGACAGTATAGGGGCATCTCTGCAACATATTAAGTGGGAAATGCTTTTAACAGGGTTAAACACTGAACAAAAATGGGAAGTCTTTAAAATGCTGCTTAATAAATATACATGTCAGTATATTCCGCTTGTAAGAAAGGACCGTTGTTGCAAAGCAAAACCTTTTTGGTTCAATAGAAGTGTTGGTGTTGAGATAAGATGTGCATTTAAGGCTTTCAAGTTAGCTGGAACAGCCAAATCATTTATAAGGTACAAGGAGGCCGGCCGATAAGTCATGCAAAAAAGTTATCAGGCAAGCTAAAAACGATATGGAAAAGGATATAGCAGTAACCAGTAAAATGAATCCAAAATATTTTTTTAAATATATTAATAGTAAAAAATTGAAACAGGAAGAGGTAGGACTTTTATTATCAGAGGAGGGTCAGCTGGTTGATGAGAACAAGCAAAAATGAGGAACCAGCTAATGAAGGTTTCCTTATTAATAGTTCCAATTCTAATAACACATCTAATGATGCATGGTTCACACATGCTGAAATTGAAAAGAGACTAGAACATGTTAAGATAAACAAATGTCCAGGGCCAGATGGGATTCATCTTTTTCAGGATTCATTGAGGTCTGGTATGTTGCCGAGAGACTGGTGAATTGCTAATGTGGTGCCGCTATTCATAAAGGGATCCCATTCTCTGCCTCAAAACTATAGGCCAGTTAGTCTGACGTCAGTGGTAGGAAAGCTTTTCAAAGGATTAATAAAGGATAGGATACTGGACTTCATAGCAAATAACAATACTATGGGGTAAATTTATCAAAGAGTGA
This sequence comes from Xenopus borealis, assembly GCA_024363595.1. Classification (NCBI taxonomy): domain Eukaryota; kingdom Metazoa; phylum Chordata; class Amphibia; order Anura; family Pipidae; genus Xenopus; species Xenopus borealis. The sequence continues at coordinate 123,921,001 of CM044433.1, read as the reverse complement.
TGTTCTGCCACTAGAGTGAAATTCCGCAGCTCTCAATTAATTTCTATGGGATTTTGAAAGGCATATTTATCAATGGGTGAAGGGAAGTTTCACCCTTTGATAAATACACCTTCAAAAATCCCATAGAAATGAATTGAGAGCTGCGGAATTAACCTCTAGTGGCGGAACTTCACTCTTAACTTCACGCTTTGATAAATATACCCCTATGAGTTTGTGCCAGCATGGTTTTATGCGTAATAGATCTTGCCAGACTAACAGGTTCTGGGATGGCTGTGGATGTGATTTACTTAGACTTCGCTAAAACATTTGATACAGTGCTACACAGAAGGTTACTGGTTAAATTAAGGAATGTTGGCCTGGAACATAGTATTTGTAACTGGATAGAGAACTGGCTAAAAGATAGAATACAAAGAGTGGTGGTAAATGGAACATTTTCTAATTGGACCAGTGTTGTTAGTGGTGTACCGCAGGGTTCTGTAGTGGGTCCCTTGCTTTTGAACTTGTTTATTAATGACTTGGATATGGGCATTGAAAGTACGTTTTTTTGCAGATGATACTTAATTGTGCAGAACTATAGGTTCCATGCAGGATGCTGCCACTTTGCAGAATGATTTGTCTAAGTTGGGAAACTGGGCTTCAAACTGGAAAATGAGGTTCAATGTTGATAAATGCAAGTTATACACTAAATGGCAGTGTATTGGGAGTTTCCTTAAGTGAGAAGGATCTTGGGGGTTTTATAGATAACAAGTTGTCTCATTCTGGGCAGTGTCATTCTGTAGCTACTAAAGCAAATAGGGTTCTGTCCTGCATAAAAAAGGGCATAAACTCAGGGGATGAAAACATAATTATACCTCTTTATAGATCCTTAGTGAGACCTCATCTGGAATATGCAGTGCAGTTTTGGACTCCAGTCCTTAGGAGGGGATGTAAATGAGCTGGGGAGAGTGCAGAGATATGCAACTAAACTGGTTAGAGGGATGGAAGACTTAAATTATGAGGGAAGACTGTCCAGGTTGGGGTTGTTTTCTCTGGAAAAAAGGTGCTTGCGAGAGGACATGATTACACTTTACAAATACATTAGAGGACATTATAGACAAATATCAGGGGGCCTTTTTACCCATAAAGAGGATCAGCACACCAGAGGCCACCCCTTCAGACTAGAAGAAAAGGACTTTCATTTGAAGCAGCGTAGGTGGATCTTCATAGTGAGGACAGTAAGGTTGTGATGGTGATGGCTGATTCTGTTGATGCCTTTAAAAGGGGCTTGGATGATTTTTTGGACAGACATAATATCAAAGGCTATTTTGATACTAAACTCTATAGTTAGTATAGCTATGGGCATATGTGGTTTGTGTGAAAGAGTGGAAGGGTGTGTGTGTGTGTGTATGCTGGGTTTTAATTTGGAAGGGTTGAACTTGATGGTCTTTTTCCAACCCAATTTAACTATGTAACGATGTAATGATCTTGCACATAGGTCAATTTGCATAGGGTGGGAAATTTAAAGTTGTATGACATTTTCATCATAAATGTTGCTGCAAATGGTTTAAGTTACCAGTTTTTATTACACATGTCCAGGGAACCTTAATAAAGAAAATTAATGTAATGCCCTACGCATGAGCCCATTGTAAAATTATTCTTCCATATGTTATAAAACATTGTTCTTAGGGTATGTATAATGGCATATGTATGTTACCATGTTAGATGCTGAAATTTGCTGCCCTCACTGTGTAATGAGATTAATGTGCTAGTGTCCACTGTATTTAATATGCCAGGTACTCACTGCTCTTACTATGTAATGCACATATAACTATATTATATAATAGAATTGAAGTACTGGTGTCCACTGTCATTGTATTATTAGCCGGTAATCCTTTTTGAGATAGTGGGGGTCATTTATAAACTTCGCGCAGGGCAGATTGGTTCGCTGAGTGAATATATTTGCCCTGCACTTGGTTATATTTATAAAGCTGTGCAAATTCGCAAAACAGATTTGCGAATTTGTTTTTCACATTGCGAATGTCTATAGGAGCTTTTTAAATATGTCAAAAATCACAAATTGCGAACACTCTGCGCCACAACTTTGGTGGAGGAGAAAATATTTGCAAAACTGTTTCGCAAATTGCGAATTTAAGTTACTTTTAACGCGCAAAACAACCTCACAAAGTGCCTGTACTCACGCAAAGACCCATCTTGTTTACGAGTTGTTAGCGAAAATTCATTCACAATGCGAATTCGCAAAAACCGGAAAGACGGGCACAGTAGTGCAATATTGTAGCGTTCAGGAAAAAGCATGGGCAAAACTACCATTTGCAAACAATTATGCGCTGCACAAACTTTATAAATGATCCCCAGTATCTACTTATATATAGGTACTTAACTATTTCTGTGCCACAGAGAGTACAATGTCTACAGCAGAATCTACATTCTGTCTTTCCTGGTTATTGGCAAGTGTATGGGAAGATGTGACATGCCAGTTTTACTTAAAGGGTCAAAAACCAGAAGCAGAATTTTAGCACAAAATGAAATATCGAACTAAAGAGCCACAGAAAAAGTAGAGAATTTAAAAGTTGCTCAAAAGAATAGGCACTGACTGGGGTGGTGTGGATGGGATAATGGGATTCCAATTAGCAGATGACTGGTGTCTGCTCTCACTTGGTTACAAGGTAGGCATTTTAATTCACCAAATGCAGTTTTAAAGTGCTTTTAAGGGCAATATTTTGCAATGCACAGTATATTTAGATGCAGTAATTTTTTACTTGTAGCGATGTTTATTATTTAGCTGTCTTAGTAATAAAGGTTAAGTTTTAAGTGTCAATACAATTCAATAACTTAAAGGAAACCTGTCATGATTGATTTAACACTAGGAAGGAAATAAAACTTTTAAAACAAACCACTTACCCCTATTTATTATGCTCAAATCTCACTAATTCTCAATGTATAACTACTTTTCAAAATGTCCATGAGACACTAACTGAAGCTCTGACTTTCCAGAAAGTCAGGAGAGCAAAGCATCATGGGTAGAATCAGTCCTGCAGACCTCTCACGATATCACCAGTTTGTGCAGTTGTTAGTGGCTGGACTAGCCCACACAATCTGAATAGAACAATAGAAGGTGTTTCAAATAATTCCCATAGAATATCAAGTCCTGGTGTGACATGAGTTATACAGAGCCTGTCTATCATAGAGTATACTCTGACTAAGCATGAATGAGATTTGGCAGTTTGGCACAGCCCACACACGGAAAACAAAGGGGTGTTTAAACATGGCAGCGCCTATGAAGCCCTTTTTACATGAAGGATATTTTCTAATCCGTTTCAGATATAGACAAAAACAGCTGACTAAAGGGTTTAACTAAGGATGGAAAAGAAATATTTTACTCATGTCTCAAGGTGACAGGTCCTCTTTAAACTCACAACCTGAACTGGTCTGCTTGGTTGGGGAGATGACAAGCTTTTGGGGGTCCCCTTAGTTTTTATAATTCGATTAAAAGAACTACCTGACATTTAATTTGACTGCCTAAAATTATGAGAAAGGTTACAGGCTCATATCTAAGGGGCACGTTTATTAAAATGTGAGTTTAGAGATGTTCTATTCATTCCTATTGGATTTTTTGAATTGTATTTATCAATGGGTGAAAGTTAGAACTCACCATTTGGTAAACACAATTCTAAAAATCCTCTAGGACATGCATAGAACATGGGTGAGTTTTTATTTATTAAGCTCTAAAATCACATTTTGATAAATCTGCCCCTAACAGTGTGTAAATTTGAACTGCAGCAGCAACACATGCCAACCAAACTATGACTATCGAATCAATGCAAGAAAAATAACTAAAGCAAAAATGAGATGCAGTACATTACTGCACTAGTGAACATCTGCCTTTTGTTGCATGTGGCAATTTCATTTAATTATCACTAAATAAATTGAAGCAGAAATAACACTTGCAACTACTAAAGCTTGGAATGAATAACACTACAGGCAATGCTAAAATACTAATAATTAGACGTAATTTATTCTGCTTTATCTTTGAATCTAAGGTAAATAATTTGGAATTGCTGTTTTGTGTAAATGTGTAGAACATCTTTTACGTTACACAGTGTGCGAGATCCAATGCTCTTAAAACTGAAAGGCGATTAAACACTTTCTCGCACAAACGAAAAATGATGAAAGGTTGAAAAGCTTTTAACAAATCATAGTAAAGATCTGAGTACAGTGTGAATTAGATGTATTGAATGATCTTATGGTACAAAATATCACTGTAGGGGATCGTTTAAAAATACTGTGTGTTTAAGAGATATCTCAAGTGGGACTTTTATCTCTATTGCAATATACCAAAAAAGTGTTACACAGCAAATTAAATGCCACATTCTAATGTAAGAATATATAATGTTTTAGAATGTAATGCTATAATCTTCTTGAAAGTTTAAGTAATGTACCTCTCAAGCACTGGAGTTTAGTGTACCCCTTAGACCTGGGGCCCCTATGACAACTTGCAGCTTCCCTAGTACATAATACCTGGAATAATGTAAAGCTCAACAAAGTATAGAGCCAAAAGTGGTAGTTGAAATGAATTCCAGAATAATTTAGAATGATAAAGAGAATTAGAGTTTCCTTAATGTCAATATACTGTATACCCAATCTCATAAATTACAGTGGCTGTGATAAAAAAAAAGTGACATTTACTTACCAGGTGCAATGTTCAGAAAGCTCAGTTTTGACACAATTTTTCTCACAGTTTTTTCCCACAGTGCAGTATTTTTTCCAGGCATTCCAGCATAACTGATGACGCACATTAAGTGGGGAATTTACTAAAACTTAATTTTTTTCATTTTTATGGAACCACAAATAAAATAGTTTCACAAATGTCTGTCATTTATCAAAAGATCCAAACTCAAAAAGCACAACTGGGAAAAACTCCCCGAAATATTGTGGCAACCACAACTTTTGTATCTTGCACTATAACTGCTTTTTCATATTGTTGCACAAAAGTCAGTGTCAAAAATACCTGAAAACATCAAAAACCACAAGCAAAGAAAACCCTTTCTGTTGTAAAAGGAAGTTCTGCCATTGACTTCTAAGTAATTTCAAGAGGTTTTATCTGGAGTATTTTCGGATTCTGAACTTTTGCAGAAAATACCAGAAAACTCACTCCCCACCCCCCACTACTTGATAAAAGCCCAACCTGAAAAAGATGCAGTTTAGAAAATGCCCCCTAAAGTTCTGATTTCTACAGTTCCAGACAATCCTCACAAACAATTGCAATTGTTTTGTGAATTGGACACAAGATGAGATAGAAATTCTCAAGAATGTGTATTTTGTAATTTTCAACACACAGGGGGCTATTAATTAAAGTCTGAATGCTAAAAACTAAAAAAAAATTGTTTTTTTTTACTATATAATCCAAATTACTAGTGGAAAAAACTTGAATCTTTTGAGAGTTATTATATCCAAGGTTGCAAAAAGTCTGAATTGGAAAACCTGCCATCTCAGACCTGCAAAGGTTGTATATAAGTCAATGGTAGAGGTCCCTATCCTATTTGGAAGTCTCTGTGGTCTGCACTGGAATTAGCCCACAAATCTGACTATTTCAGGCTTTTCAGGCAAAAATAAAAAAAAAATCAGGCTTTTCAGGAAAAAGACAGAAAAAAAAATCTAGAAATTTTGGGAAAAAAGTATATGATTCGGGTTTTCATTCAATAATTTTTTTAATCAAATCTTTGTTTATTGATTTTAGTCGGAAAAGAAAGGGGGTACAGAATGCATTTACAATATAGCAGATATATATATCAGTTTTTTAACAGGTGAACAATGAGTCACATCTATTTAACTTATAAGAAACAATATTCATAACACAAGTGTTCCTTTATAGCCAAAAGGTTTATACAGGTGTATGCAGATACCTAAAGCATCCTAAGTCAAATTTCCTCAACTTGTTAGTTTCCAGCTATCCAGCCACGGTTTCCAAATTAATTTGTATTGTGGAATATTATTATGTAGGATACTCATGACATCCTCTAGTTTCCTGGTGTCTTCTCCAAGGTTGCACCATTCAATTTCAAGAGGGGGTGTTGTCAGTTTCCATTTTTTGGGTATCATGGCAATAGCTGCATCAAGGAGATGAAAGGTTAGTTTGTCTAATATCATGGAATTACGCTTAGTTTTGAATAGTAGTAAAGTAAAGTTGATCCAGTTGCATACTTTCTTCCAGTAGGACATGATGTTGGTTGCATTTCCAAAACTTCTCATATGTTGCTGTGAAAATTTTGTGGAGCCTTTCAGGTGTATAATACCATCTTGTTGTTATACAGCATTTCTCTTACACAAGATGCTCTAGAAGTTGTGTGTATAATGTTCATTAATTTCCTTCTTATTCTAGGTGGTAGGTATATCCCCAGTTAATTTTCCCATGTTACAAAAAAGTTTGGATGTTGCAAGGTATATACTGTAAGGTTTATGTTGCAGTTTATATGTCAATGAAATAGGTTTAGTGGGTGGTATATTGAGATCTAAAATGTTTTCCCACGCAGTCGGTTGGGGGTTTCTATTCAATTTTATTGAGTTTTCCCTGATCCAATTAAATCAAGCTTTTTTTTTTATAATAAATAAGGTAAAATTGTGGATTCTAATTTGGTCGGACTTTGTTTAATGAAATAATCAGAATTTTTATTTTTATTTTGATAAATAACCCCTGCAGTTTCAAAATGCCAATAGCATGAGCCTCTTTTAGTACAAATCTGTTATGATTATCAACACACAAACCCCTGTAGAAACCCTGGAGCTTATGCAGACTGTACCACATCTTAAATGAAAATGGTCAGAATACACACATTTCAAATAGATATGGTAGGCTGTACAGTTTTTTTTTTCAGAATACCCACCTGTAGGGGACTGATATTTTATTTGCCCCTTAGGATTTGGCCAGCTGTGGGGGCCTAATTAATGTTGGACAGCTAAGGAAGTCCTTAGCCACAGAATGGGGAAGTAGAATCCTGTTTCCTGGGTCAAAAAATGACCCCTATAGTTCTCGAGTTTGGCCACTAGGCATTATTTAGCGATATATAAACTAAGCACACATGCTCAGGGCCCATTTTGTAGTATATGATTAGATTAGATTCAACTTTATTGTCATTACACATAAAAATACAGGGTAAAGAAATATTGTTTAGCATCTTATCAGAAGTGCAAGAAGCAGCAAGTGCAATATATACATATATATGTAGTATATACAGTATAGTACAATATATAGTAAGTACAGTGTAATTAGGAGTAGTTTATGTACTTGTAGGGATCTATAGGTTTTATCAGCACCTATAGAGTTAAATCCCTACCTTCCTTAGTTGCCAGGCAAAAGCCTGTGTTGCAATTCAAGTATTTGCATGTCTGTAGTTATTGGCCAGGTGGTGCTGTGACCACATCCTGCCTTACACTGTATAGTGCTGGGAAGGGAGTGGCAGCTTCCTCTTTGGCCTCTGGATACTGATCCAGCAGGGTGTGCCCAGGGGGGACCTGGACATAGAAAGGCCTTGGCTCTGAAGAGCTTACCCCAAAGGGAATGGACACCTTTGGTGGGTAAGTTGGGGACCAGGCAACCCCGTGAATGAGGGTTAGTGAGAACAGGGTAGCTCTGTATGAGTCTCTCTAGAAGAGAAAGGCAGAGCAAGCAAGTGTAGTATGAGCAGCTCAGCTCCAACAAGGAATTGCAGGAGGGAGTAGCTTCCCACAGGTTTTGAAATACCTGAGTGTAAGGACCTCATTGAGAAGGGACTGCAGGGTAGAGGCTGCTTCCCGAGACAACATTTCAGGAGGGAATGTGTGTCATGATGTGCTGCAATGATCTATTGGAGTCTGTTCCTGAGCTGACACTGTTACCTGTTCTAAATAAGATGTGATTGATTGTTAACCCTATTCAACATGTGAGTAAACCTGGGGACATTGTCTTCGGACTAATAATAAAAGTTTGTTTGAGTTTGCACCAAGAACCACTTGGCGCTCATCCTTTTTGTCACTTGCAAGCACAGTGTCTTGGGTGTCTTAGCGTTACATACAAATAAATAGGGAGCAGTGTGAACAGGTGTACAATGAGAAATATACAGGTGTGTTATATAAATATAAAGTACTATAACAGCATAGGTGTGCTATATAAATATATATGTATGATGAATTATATATACATGTTTGCTTTATTAATATACAGAGAATATACAATATAGACAATATATACATATGCGGTTACAATAAAGTACGGATGGAAGTTGTTGGATTGAGTACAGTCCTGGTTATTGGGAGAGAAGAAGAAGGGAGGAGGTGTGAGGATTGAAATGGTAGAGGTACATGGAGGTTAAACATAGAACAGAGTTCAGAAAGGACACTGCTGTGGGGGAAAAACTGTTCCTAAACCTGCTGGTTCTGGTCCGAAGGCTGCTGAAGCATCTTCTGGAGGGGAGGAGCTGGAAAAGTCTATGGTCATGAGTGAAGACTGTGTTCCTGCATTATTCTGATAAACTCCTTTGTTGAACCTGTTTAATAAATCAGTTTTGTTGTTAAGTTATGAACCACTGGCACCCATTATTGTGTACTACTAGATAACTGTAGTTGAGCAATACCCTGCTTCCACTACTAGCAAAGGCTCACATATGGGAAAGGAATGTCTCATCCAGAGTAATTTATAGTAAAGCTCATACTGTAGTTCAGTAGAAAGGACCACTCCATCTTACTATAGCCTTACACACCTACTGATCCATTTGTACTTTAGATCGTAAATTAACACTGGCTTCTCTAAATGGGTACTTAGGAGGTTATTTATAGTGATTCACCTGGGTGGAATTTGCGGCAAATTCCTGCTATTCGCCACAAGCGAATAAATTTGAAACGGCCACGAAAATTCGGCTGGCAAAAAAACGAGACGCGCACTGCCTGGTTTTCGATGCCGGCACCCAGTTTTTTTAGACACCAGTGCATCCACACAGAATTCAGCAAAGCGAAACGCCACAGATTCGCCCATCACTAGTTATTTATCAAAGGTCAAATGTTAGAGTTTCTTATGCTTTAAATGAACTCACAACTCGAATGGTATCTTATTTTTTTTAAAAAGCTAGATTCTATGAGTTCGAATTGCGAAACCCAAAACTCAAATTAATCAAGTTTTCCGCTGGAAAAAACTCGAATTACACAAATTATTTCAGTTTTCAAGCAATACCCTCTGAAAAAACTGAAAAAAAATCATGAAGGCTTTCACTAAATTATCTTCAAATGGTTCAAGGGACCTCTGCATTTGACTCCTACATGACCTCAACTGGTTTTAGATGGTGCATTTTCTGATTCAAACTATTTCCAGGGTCAGAGTATGAAATTTATTCTTTTAAACCTGAAAATGTGAGTTTTGAAGATAAAACTCAAAAACTAAAATTTTCATGGAAAACACAATTTGAACCTTAATAAATCTGCCCCTTAACCTCTACAGTTGATAACAGCTCCAAAGTTATATAATATATAATAAAGTGCACACATTTGCTACTGTTCTATATACCTTTAATAATAACGTAATAATTGTGATATATTCATATAATACACAAAAGCCATAAATATCTTGTAAATTATATCCTTATAAATGGTGAGTTCTGATGTCATCAGTTATAAACGGTGAGTTCGGATGTCATTTCTGTGACATGACTCACTGAAACTTGTGTATTATAATAAATAAAGTACCCCCAGTTACAAAATATGAGGATATTAGAAGTTACCTCAGAGTTCCATGACCTGTATAAAAACACTCGTGTTTTTATATGGTCATGAAACTCCTCGGTAACTTATAATATCCTTATATTTTACAAGAGGGGGTACTTTATTCACTATATATTCACTATATAAAGTAAAAAATCTGTAAGTTCCATAAATATGCAGCTTTGGCATTCCAGATAATAGTCCCAATTCAATGTATCAAGTTGGTTAAGTCTATGGTGATAAAGTCATTACCAAGATGCTTGCTGTACAGCAAGTGCAATCATTCAACATCCATTTTGCCTAGCTGTGTAGCAATTTCTCAGCCAATTGTTAGAGCTGAAATCCCCTTTGTGCCCCCCACCAATACATCTCTGACTAACCCAGTTAGCACAGATATCATGGAAGCCTGTGTCAATTTGGACACTGTGAAGTGCAAATAAAAAATGAAATTGTGGCCTTTTTTGTATTTTGAACTCAGCTTTGAAAATAACCCCTAGTGAGAGCTACTAACACAGGATCTAACTCACATCAGTGCAGTTGCCTATAGCAACTAATCAGCTCTCTGCTTATATTTTCTGATCTAAATTTCTTTTTAAACAGGAACACAAATGGTTCTATATCACTTTTATTAATATGTTTTGTATGATTTTGTTCTGCTGATAATGGAATACAGTATTTTAATGGTAATTGCAAAACATGTTTCTTAAAGTTATGCACTGCACATAAAATAAGATTACAATTTCAAATGATATGTTTGGCAGAACTATTGTTCCATTCTTTTAATACCATTTTGGAATTAAAAATTTCAGCATTTTACATGATTAAATTGTCTCTAAAACAGTACTACCTCTTCAGTATTTCACCCTTTTATAACAAAAATTGTGTTTTTATTAGCAAATAGGTCTCTTGAATAATAAAGCATTACAGTTCTCTGCTGCAAACACTGCAATAAAAGATCATTTAACTACCTAATTTCTTTTAGGTTTGGGAATGGCAAATTCATAATTCTGAGTGATATCCTACAGCTGCCATTTTATTATAATAATCAATGTACTGTCTGATTATATAATATGTACTATACATGTGCATTAAATAAATTACCACATTTTAAGCATAAACTGATCAATAAATAGTTTTCTTTCAGTTCACATTATCCCAGCATGATCGCTCAAAGTCTTCTCTGATGTTTTATAATCCCAATTAAAAAAGAATTGCTTAATGAATTCTCTAGTTTATAAAGTTACTGCAAAAATTGTAAATGCCGTTTTTTTCTCATGCTCTTTATATATTTTTATATATTTTTCTCCCTTAAACCATTAAAACACTGATGCTCAGAGGTTGCCTTGTGGTTTTTTCTTGTTTCTACACAATTGTCTCTTGTCTCATTTACAAATCCAGTGCAAAGTTCAAGCATGCCCCATGTTTTTTAATGACAATGCCAAATTGTACTCATTCTATTTGCTCAGATTTTGTGTTAGAATGATGTCATTGGTAATAACAGCATTAGTGTTCAATTGAATTGCCGAGTCACTTGAAGGTACAGGTATGGAACCTATTATCCAGAACGGTCATTATCCAGAAAGCTCCCATTTTGACACGTCAGACACCAGGCGTCGATCCAACAAGAAAAACTTGTGTAGTTCTACCCATAATGGGACTGCTAAAAAATCTAATGTGTAAACTACATGGAAATGTTTCCATCTAAAAAGACGCTACTGTCAGATTCCAGCACTGCATGCTGCGTCTTCATCTGACGAGATACAATCTGGTGGTGTCTGACCTACTTTTTTATCCATACAAATACATTGACTATCTGATGCAGATGCAAGAACAAACTACACCATCCAACGTTATCTGTTCCAACTTTACATATCTAACTATAGGGGGGATCAAATTTGTAGCATCCTACAAATTTCATGGCGTTGTGTGGTGTTGCATGGCAGGATCAGATAAAATCAGACCCTAGCAACGCTAGCATTCTACTGCATCAATAAATGCACCTGCATGCAATTCATCAAAGCAGGCTAGACAGGCACATTGGAACTCCCCACATGATACTGACCTCCATTACAATTCAGTAATACATTCAGTAATAGGCACCTATTTGTTTATCTGTACATCTGCTAAGGTATTGTTCTTCCTGGGGTTTAAGTTCTATTAATACTTAAATCTCATGTATTTTGTTTCTACTGAGAAGTGTTTAATATGCAATACTTTTGGGCCTGCTCTCTGTATCACAGGGGGGCAAAAATTACATTGTGAATATTAACCGATTTTAGAGTTTGGATGTGGAATGCTGACCTGTACAATAAAAGATGAATGGGCTCCAGGATGTTCTTTAAAACAAAAGGTGAATGTTTATTAGCACAAATGCAATATCCCCAGGTTTAAATACTCACACAGGAGCTTTCATAGAGTAGCAGATGTTACACAGGAGTAGTAGAGATGTTAGCAGATTTCCATACAACACATCACAGTATGAAATATTCCTCAGAGTCAGGATAGTCAAGGTACATCAATTCCAATACAAAGTGCCTGGTGCTGTAAATGTGACTTGATGGGAATACCAGGTAAGGCCGGATAGCTGCTGCTAAGTCCTAGTCCCTAGCACAATGATATCCCTGCACTAAAAGCTACACAGGGGAAGCTTTGTAAGGAAGACCTCTTCTTGCTAACACTACTCGTTGGAACACACACTGTTCATACTAAATAAGCTAACTATCTTTCTCTCTCTAGAGAGACTATTACAGTACTACCCTGCTCTTGCTATCCCTCATTCACGGGGTGGCCTGGTCCCTGACTTGGATCACTAACAGTTGGAGGTCCTGTTAGGGCGTGTGGCTTACTGGGGCCTTGTTGATCCCAGGCTCAATGAGCAACCAGCCTGTTCAGTACCAGCAGCCAAAGAGGAAGTGGCCACTCCTTTCCAGCACTATAAAACTGTGTGGCAGGAAATGGTCATTACACTCTGGGCTGTAACTATTGGTTAGAAGCATACGCTTGTAACAAACTTCTGCCTAGTGACAGAGATGCAGGGACTTAACTTCAAAACAGAAACCTATGGGTCCCTACACCTCTTTGCCAGAATTTCTGTTTTTTAACACTCAATTTACTGCATCTAAGTGACCTATTTAACATATGATCCTTTGTTGAGCAGGATATTTTGAAGTAATTTGAAATTCATATTCATATACAAACTGTATAAGTCTGATTTCCCATTAGGCTTCCTATGTGTACTTACTCATTTGTGGTTTTATGTACTGTATATATATATTGATTTACTATGCTTATGTTTTTTACTGACTTTATGCAGTTGGGTATTCTCTCTGGCTGGAACCATTGATGTCATACTGATGAACATTGTTTATTATATGATTGATTTATGTATTTATTATACACCCTGAACGGTTATCCATTTATTCTGAATTCCATAAGAGTTGTGTTGTGTTTTTAAAAAATAACTAATTTGCTGATAAAAATGTAATTTATAGTGCATTCACCATGGATTTTGTCCCACAATCCAGCATTTATCCCAGAATTCTGCTGATGGAAAAAGGTGATTTGCTTGGTGCAACTGCATGGTGTCTTCTGCAATTGCATCTGATACAGAAAAATATACACAACTACTGATGCAATTGGATGCAGTGTGCAGTCTGGTACCATTTTTCCATAACAGTGATATCTATGACGCATGTATTGATGGAGGATGCAAAGAGATCTCTGGAGCTACCATCTCGTCAGGAGGTAGTGGTAGCTCCAGGATTCCCCTGTGACAATAGACACAGCATCGTCTGAACAGAAGGTATAAAAAAAGCATGGAACTATATGGAAGTGCAAAGATCATGTTTTGATGCATGTACTTTTAATGAAGGTGATTTTAGATGCAACTCACTGTTGGGAAAAGCAGAGGCTGCCCACTGTGTCCGTGGACAGAAATGAGGCCTACTATGCTTCGAGCTTCCCTGCCCTTTTTCAAGTGTGCCTTAACAAACCTATGCAGACATCCTTCAGGATATCCAGTGGGTGAAGACACACTACCCTATCTCTAAATGGGGAGGTTCAATTCTGCAATACAATATTATTACCCTGCTTCCTTAACAAGAAGAAAAAGAACCAATGAATTCAACTATAAAATACAGTGATACAGAAATATTTTTGCACAAAAATGATTGTGTCCATTAAACGTAATCATATGTTTACCAGTGCAGTCTAGTGGCAGTATTCACTTAGATCTGTGGAGAAAATAGAACACTTTAAGCTAAAGGAAGAATTTCAAGCTCCATTTTTCATTTAGTCCATTAGGTTGCATATTATGCAATTTTTCTTTCCAAATTGCGTCTCTCTGCAACAATGCTTTCTTTCTATCTAACCCCTCACTTTAACCAAGTGAGGCTGTGTATCTGGTTTGGCAAGAAGCTCAACATTTCTAATACTGCCTTCTAGTAGAAAATATTAGGGAGAATTAGAAGAATTATTACAGAGAGATACAATATAAATAATGAAATTCGAAAGTATCAAAAGCCAAAAGTGGATGTGGCAGTAAGAATGTCAAACCTATGCTGGATTCCACCACATGACTAAATTGACCACCCACTGTCCATATTGTATTCATTATATCCATGTAATAAAATTTAGATTTAGGTTTGGGAGAACAAAAGGGGTTATAGCCACCACCAGAAGCATAGCCTGCAGAAATCTGAAATTGGTGGCTTAAAAAGAAAAAAAATATTTAAAAAAAAAATAATACTGAAATATTATTCATACAAACATTTACATGCAGTGGATGTATTTGTAAATGTGTCACAGGGGGCAAATTACTTGTATATATTAATTACCGCTTTGCTTTAAATGTCTGTTTTTATTTTCTGACCATTCCCTGTTCTATTGTTAATTGGATACACATATAGCATTGGCCAAGGGCACTGTCTTTCTTTTCAATTGTTACTGCTTAAAATCAAGGCTATACAGAGCAATCTGTATTCATTCTGCATTCACCTTGCCTAGTATTCTGCCAGAACATTTTATCTGAAAATTTCACTGAACAAAATGGAACAGTTCCCAAGCACAGGCAGAGAATACACTATGTGTAAAACGTGTAACAGTGATGAGGGCCAGCACTAATGTCAAGGACCAGACTTAGAGAGGATTTAGTAGCTGCAATAAATCATTTAATCTGACCACTATGTTGTGGTTATTTTCATTTTCCCATTTCTTTTAAGTGGTTTACCTAGTTCTGAATCCATTTAATGTATTTTAAACTTTAACCTGAACAATCTTAGCTTTCTGCTCACGTAGAATCACTTACAATGGCACTTATAAGCTTCACACTCAACCACAAACATTCATTTGTGGAAGCAGCACATTGTGCTCTGGAATCGTTTTCCAATGCAAGCAATTAAATACAAATGCTGTCACTCAGAATATAAATCCTCTTTTTGTGTTTTGGCATTCGAACTGCTTGGTGACCTAAATATACATATATATTTTCGAACAGCATATTATATTTTTATTTAAAATAAACTAGAAGAAACTTTGACTCCATTTGGCTGAAAACACCATGAATGGCGTTAGACTGCAACTGTAAAATAAAGACAAATACAGCAGCCAAATTATGCCCATTTAATTACAGACATTATTTATTTGTGATATAATTTTTAATTAGTGGTGTTACTTGTTTTTTAATTAATATATTATTTTTGTTTGCTATTGTATGAATGACAAAGATCAAGAAATTGTATACCTTAAATGTTAATAACAATGTAAATATTAAATAAACCCAATATTGTTTTGTCACAAATATGGATTCATGCAGCTTAGTAAGAATGAAGTGAAAGGTACTATTTTAAGACGGAGAAAAAGGAAATTAGTTTTAGAAATTTTAACTATTTGCCTAAAATAGGCTTTATTGTAGACCTATGTGTATAATAAGGATATCCTATACCTGTATATATAAATAAATATGTATAAATAATATTTGTTTCTCAATCAGTTATTGAACATCTTTAAGCTGTATGTTGTTGGCTCCCTTGCATACTCTTTGGGCTTTTTTGACTCTACCGTTCTAAGAGAAAGAGGTCCTGAGTGCCCGAAACGTTGCCTAGTGAGTATGTTGTTTTTGGGCCAATAAAACACCTTTTTTTGCATGACCGAAACGGTTTCTTTTTGCGTGCTGCTGGTTATTTGATATTGGTGAAATTTTGACCCCGATTCAGGTGTGGGTCCTCCAGTTCAGCACCAGACACATAGAATTTTTTATTGTCGTTTATGGGAAGTTTGAGCTCTTCACTTCTGTTATTTCTACTGTTCTAAGATGTCTTAAATGTTGTCTAATAAAAGGAAACATAAAATAATTACTTCCAAGGGAATGTGGTTTGGATGTTTCTCCAGAAGCCAATTTTTACAGAGAATTTAGCAGGCAATGCAATTGTTTCTTGAAGGCACAATAGCATATTAAGAATGATGGTAATTTATTATCCCTATAAGTCAATACTGTTGCTTTGAGGTGATGCATATCAGCGTGTGGGAAACATCTAACATACCATGCTTCTGTATGCGTAATTTCACATTGCACTTATGTGCAAGAAACTCAAAGTAAAAGGAATTTCCAATGAAAAGTATAAAAAAAAGTATATATTTCAGAATGCATTTGTGTGCCAGAACTTCAAAGTAACAGGAATTCTCAAAAGGAAGGCAATACAGGACAGTTAATGCATATGTGAATTAACACAGAGTACCTCTCCTTGTAGGAAAGTGCACATAGTACAAAATGCATATTTAGTGTCCAAGAATTCATTCTATGTGTTTTGATTGTAAAGATTGATAATATGATATGTAAATAAAATAAAATAGGACCCCTATTTTAAATATTTCAGGGGGCCAGAAAAAACTGTAAAAAAAATCAATGAAAATATAAAATCTGGGAAATGTATTATGTATTATATATATGACCACAAAACAACAATGTAGAATGAGGGAACACTTAAAATCAGGGGATGTAAAATGAAGGTTTCATTGTATATAGATATAGGATCTATTATTCAGAATGCTTGGCACTTGGTATTTTCCATAAATGGGATCTTTTTACCTTAAGCCTGCTGAAAATAGGAGATTGTTTTCCCACCAATATGTAGTCATGCAGCTTGGTTAGCCTCAAGTACAAGCTACTGTTTTATTACTACACAGAAAATGGAAATAGTTATTTAAACATTAAAGGGGACATATACCATCATTTTTTACTCAGAAATGAATGGTATTTAAGTAAAATAGAAGGCATTGTTCTTTTTTTCATACCTTCTGGGGTAAATTTATTTTTAAAATGTCAACTCCCTTTCCCCTATTTCCTGTATGAATCCTTGTTGTTCGTCTCTGTGGCCGCCGGCTGTCTCCCATGTCGATGGCAGGGCTCATACAGGCACTGTGGATGGGGAGATGTAGGAGGCGATTCTTGTGACACACTGTGCTTGGCTTACTCTTTAAATGCTGAACTGATCTGTCTGCTTGCACACATATTAGTCTCTCACCTGTCCGGAATGTTCAGATTCCTCCCGGCTCCCTCCCACCCATACCGCTCTTCTCTTGGTGTTTAGATTTGTGCTGGCTTCCTCCCACCTGCGATGAAAAGCTCTTTCCTGCCTGCAGTGATCCGCTCCTAGATCTCCCTAACTGTTTCACAAGATGATCACATACCCAAGCCCCAGACTGAAATCTGCAGATGGATTGTTTTACTTTATGTGGTGTGCTTCCTAAAAATAAAAATGTGCAGGGAGTTACATAAGAAAATTACACTTTCTTTGACTGGATAAAAATAAATACGGTGTATAAACTGTATATCATTAATAATAATGATTGCAGGGAGTTATGACAGATATGGACAAGATGGGAATGGGACACGCAGGAAGGCAGATGGGAGGGATTTTTGTCTGCTAATGCAGATTTCTACCAGTAAAAGCTATGACCACTTCCTGTGGAAGACTGAAGAAATGCTCCCATTCCTCATTTCACCTTAACCTCTGAGGTAGAAGGTTCTCTCTGCAGCTCTGATATAATGATAGTTAGTAGGTAAAAAGCTTTCAAAATCTTTTTTTTTCCTGCATCATTACATATTGCAAGGAAGGGGGATATGATACTAGAAAATGAGTATTATACAAAATGTCTCCTTTAATATTATTTACTGAAAATAGAATTTATAAGCTATGGCTTTCTTGTGATTCAGATTTTGTCTCAAAATATCACTCTCTACATCATACAAAAAGTTCATTTATAGGTGAACAACCCATTTAAATGCTTCCAAATTCACATGTTAAAAAAAGATTATCTGTTGACTTAAAGGGAGAAGATGTATATATTTATATGCACAATGATTTTCTGGGAATTTAATGTTGTTTATTTTTACTGTATACATTTTAGCCTATGCCTATTTATTATAGGACTCTTTTAAGTTTTATAAATTCATTTAGCTCTTTATTTCTGCACTCATTTATTTCTTAGATACCCCCAAGTGATATAAAGGGTTACTTTGTTCTTGTTCTTATTTTATTTAGGTTATCTGTCTCTCTCATGCTATTTTTGCCTGCAGCAACTTTGCCCACAATACCATATTGTAACACAGCAACCTCTGTCCTTTGCTTTTATATTACTACAGCACAAAGGTTTTTTTTTTTTTTAAATCATTGTAAAACAAGTACCAGACCTCTGGCAAAGCATATATTTAAAGATACTAGCAGGTCTAAATGAATCAACTGTTATCTCAGGAGTAATTTAGATGATCTTAAAGCTATCTCAATCTCTTAATTTTAGGAAATAACTGAATCTAATATCAAAAATAGCATATCAATAAAATATGTAGTAGGTTGTAGTACAGATGCATTATTTTCTATTATGCATAGGTTGTCACATACCATACAAGATACTAATTTGACTGGTGATTCATAAAATAAAACTGTAAATGTTTTCCTTTACACTATTTCCTTTGACATACAATGTGCTAAAACAACTCTTTCTCTGGAGAAATAAGATTAACTCTTCTTTGCCAAATGGTACTTAAAAGTTAATTTTTGTTCCTGTGTATAATGTAAATTATAACTGGCCTGCACCCATCCTTGCTACCTAAATAATTCAACCCCATTATAAATGCAAACTAAGGGGCAGATTTACTAAAAGGTGATGTAGCTAACTCTAGCTTTAATTTGCTAGTGTTACCGCCTGCAGGGACTTTGCCAATTTACTAATGGGCGTCGGCGTACATTTGCTAGCCTTATGGGGGCTAAATGATGCCTTTAGTCTTAAGTGTTTTTTATGATCTGCAATTCCCCCCTTTCCCCCCAATTTTTAGGTGAAACTTCAAAGGGCAGGAAACCACTACTCATTCTATAATATTGTATACTATCACTGAAACTGTATCTTACTCAATTTAAGTGAGCCAATTATAAATTATACAAATGTGATGGTGCATTCTCAGAGTAGGCCACTGGATGGCAATACTCTGTTAGGAAAAATGTGGAACTTTGGTTCCTATCTGTCTGGCCACATGTTGGAGCTGACACAACATTGTGTATTGTGTTTTATTTAAGGTTTGGGTTTTGTGCAATGTGAAATAAGCACCTGACAAAGGATCTTTGGATCCAAAACATATAGCACAAAGAATAAACAACACTCATTTATATTTTTCTCCAGAGTTAACTTTATTAATGAGAGCACTCTAACACCAGACAAGTTTTCATTCTGCCGAATGGAAGTAACTCTGCAAATTCACTAAAATGTGGATTTTACTGAACATTACCTCTATCTCCAGACTTGCCTTTGCCAGCTTTGACCTGGAGCAATGCATTGGAGTGCACAGAACATCCTCAATCTTCAATTAATTACATATTAATGTTTGAGTGAAAAATCTAAGTCCAAAGAATGCTGGCATCTTTTAATTTTTTCAAGTTGTCATGCTGCAAAAGTCCTAATAGCACATAAATAGCTCAATTCCACTTTAGATTGTCCACCATATGCAAATTATCCTGAGCACAAGAACTTGCACTAGCCAGAATTGACACCGCCAGCGTTCATCGTCCGGGACGCAACTTCGCAGCTTAGTGAATTAGCGTTGTCTGAGCGAATTTACGCCTGGCAAAGTGTTTCTATGGCTGCAAAGCCATCACTGGCAAAATTGTGCTCTAGTAAATTTGCCCCTAAGTGTGGACTCTCTGTTAGCTCTCCCCAATAAACATAACTGTTTCCATGTCATCTTGTAAGAGCTGTGCACTGTCTGGATACAACATGCAAACTAAAGTGTTGAGTGTTGCTAAGCAAGTGTTGCATGTGATCTAAGTGGTGCATGTGAAGTAAGTGTTAAGCAGTGTTAAAAACTTTAAGGCGTTGGTGTTTGCTGTGCATGCTGGGCGTGCTGGGTGCAAGGAGGAAGTAAGTGCAAATAACTGACTGCTGTGTGTTCTGAGAGTTTCTGACTGAGACAAACTGTTTTTTCTTTTCTCTGTTTGGGGTAAACTGGTAGATACATTTAGCGCATTTATTTTCTTTCTGTGGTTTAGACACGGGGGAATATTTTTTTAAAAAAACATTATTAAGGGGTTATTTTATTGCTGGTAGCAAAACATGTTTTTTTCTCTCTTTCCCTCTGTCTGCTAATTAGGGGGGGAAGAGTTTATTAGGTAAACTCTGACCAGGCCTTGTGTTCTGTGGTTTGAAACCTTTAACTCTGTGAATGCAAAGTGAGTGTGGGAGCTACTAAGCCAGTGTTGTATGCAAATTAAGTGTTAAATTAAGTGTTAAACATTGTTAAAAACCTTGAGGCGTTTAAAACCAAAAAGGCATTTGTAAGGAATTGCACTTGGTCGACTGTAAGTACACTGTGTAAATATGAGTGCAAGCGGGTTTGCTGGTATT
>CM044433.1:123867312-123886020 GCA_024363595.1 Xenopus borealis | reverse complement strand
ATTAAAAAGGCATATTTTAATATATATTCATTTATTTTTTTAAATATTTTTCACTGCACATATTGTGCGGTTTTGAAGTGAAGCAGCGAACTCGACACACGTCGAACTCAACGCGCTCCGAACTCGACGTGCGACGAACCAAGACGCGCGGCGAAACGAAACACACTGAGAATTTTTGTGAGCGGACATTCGCCCCGAATTCGCCTAGGGCGAATTTATTTGCCCATCACTACAGATGAAGCCACTTTGGATTGTGTGTTTGACACATAATAACTAAACCCATATATCACATTTATCCCATTTAAGACAGAGAATCACGTCACAGCATCCTATCTAATTAAATCGTTCATAATTGTGAACAATGGTGCTTTGGTATGCTAATGAAAAGGTTAAATGCATTACATGAGTTAAGATAACTTTAGATTACACAGTTTCTTCAATTAATCCAGAGTCATGAGGCATTTAACACACAGATCCAAGTGGCTGCATCTGAATATATTATTATTTAATTTTCAACAATAAAGTGGGGAAGGGGGATACCAATGCATCTTCAACATAATGTATATTAGCTATCAGTTAGCTATCCCTTTCATGTGTACATCCTCCAAGGTATCCAGCCCAAAGTCATGTTCCCATAACCTAACAAAAGACATTTGTATAAAGGAAATATACAGTATGTGTTTTGGAGGTGAGGTCTTGTTGCATAAACTTTCAAAAGATGCATGATCTCTGCCTAGACATCTGGTGCTTCTCTGGTATGTATTAAAATGTTTCAGTTGGTGATAAGTAGTAAGTTGTCAGGTCTGGTTTGCCTTAACTGATTTAGGTCAGCAAGTAGTCCTTTTTCGAGGACACAAATAAAATGCTAACCACTCATTGAAAGCAACTGCTTTAATTGTGGGTGGAAATGCTGGATTATTTGTAATGGGAATGAGTTGAGAAGGGAAAGTCATAAATGTATATCCTTCCTTTACTGAGTCCCAGATGACTAAGGTATATATCAATAATGGATATGAGTTATGTAGCATTCTGCAATGTATTTTATTCATCCAGAGTAAGTGAAACAAATGTGTAGCTGTGGATTGTTCTTTGATTTCTACCAAACCTTTATTATCTAAATGGTAGGATCAATTATCCTGTTCAGATATTACTTTGAGATAGCGTCAGCAATATGGAAGTGCTAGGCCTCCTTCTCCCTTTTTCCTGTACAATATAGAGGTTTCAATTCTCGTGGGTGGCTAGTCCAGACAAATTTGATAATAGTGGTTTGTAAGGTATGTAGTTATGTGCTGGGGTAAGGCAAGAGAATACAGTGAAACAAATATAATAAACAAGTTATTACATAAAATTTTATATTATTGATCCTGCCTAACCAGGATATTGTTGTCTATTTGGTCCACATATAGGTTCTTGTTTAATTTCACATTTAAAATTTTGCAGTTAATATCAACCTATTCATCATAATCTTTAGTCATAGAAATTTTGTTAATTTTTTGTTTAAGAAAAAGGATATATGGGCTTCTAAAGAGTGGAATGAGAAATGGCCATTATTCTGTATGTATTGAAAGCTTTTGTCGTGTGGGTGATAACATTTTATGAGTTTTCCTCATTTTGTCAAAATAAAGGCAGTTAAAAAAGTATAAAAAGGTAGTAAAAAGAGGTGTACCAGAGCTCAGAAAAATCTGTCTTCTTCAGTTCAGGACATGCCCCTCCAACTGGGGATCCCTGGGTTAGGGTCTGGCTCACTTACATGGTAAATCACATGAAAAATATTAAAAACTCAAGAAGAAAGAATTCAAGATGAAAAAACAAAGACGAGCAGATAAGAGAGATTAAAATAGAGAAAAAATGTTGGGGGAAAGCATATTTCATTAGTGGGAAACAAAATTTATATCTTGTTCCTTAATTAATAAAGTTCATAAATAGCTGATATGAACTTTAAAAACTGATATGGAAGAAAAGTTAACAAAATGTATATTTCTAGTTCGAGCTAGGCAGTTAAAGTACCTGTGGGCTGTTTTGTCTTATAGTTTATGGTTTCTGTGTTCTACTAGAGCTACTGAATACTAAAGAACACTTTAAAATGCAAAGAGACTAAATTGAAAGTGGAGTCTACAATATATTACAACACATAACAAAGTGTAGGGCTAATAAACATTTTGACACAAACTAAGGTGATTCAACAAGAAGGTACTAGGGTCGAAGTGAAAATTCGAATTATAAAAATTGAAATTTCAAAGTAATTTATGGGTACTTCGACTATCGAATAGGCCAAAATTCAATTCAAATTGAAAAATTCGACCATTAAAAATCAAAGTACTGTCTCTTTAAAAAAATGTGAATTTGACCCTTGGCCACCTTTAACCTGGAGGAAATTTGAAAATGGTCCGTTTTCGATCGACAACCCCTTGTAAAAAAAATTAGATGGTTGAATTTCGAAGTTTTTTCACTTCGAAATTCGACTTGACCCCAATATCAGGTATATGAAGAGGCAATGAAAGCACTACAATTACATGCAGCAAGTGAACAAAAAATCAACAGGTTGCTAATTAGACAGATCAGTGCGCATTCATAAGCCAGTAAAGCTGCATTGAAACAATGACATAACTTGAATTTACAGGGAAAAAAATGCAATATATAATTGAGAAACTACAGAGTAGGGCCTTCATGGAAGTGCCAGTAACTGCTTGCAGAGAAATACAAAATTTACTGCAAAGGATAGCACCAGATAATGATGTTGATGCCTATCTGGCTGTGTTGAAAGAGTTGAACAAGGAAGAAACTACACAGGAGCAGAATGCCAATAAATATGCATAGGTAAACAGAAAATTATTGTACACCTTGGAATTTCAGTTCAATTTATGCTAAGTGGAAGTCTGCACACACACACAGAACCTGCAAGGACTCAGAGTCTAAAGGGGTGGTTACACAAAGTAACAATGATAGAAACTGTGATGGGCCATAGAGACTCATTTTGGGTGCAAAGGCTACAGAAGCACACAGTCAGAGCAAGGAACCTCTGATACAGAGCTACAATATACTGTAAGTTGGATCTATAGAAACACATGTTAATAATGTTAATAATAGACAAAGAAGGGGATTGCAATGACGGAAGTATACATGTGCTAATAACTGCTCTTTCATATCAGAGCCTATAGAGGGGGATATGACAATCCCTGTATGCTCAGCCACATATCTTGCCTCTTTAAAGGAAGAAACTGGTAAACATTTCTGACCTGTATCCTGTATGGTAACTGCTCTCCTAGATTTAGGGAGTTTGGGGACATTGGTTCATGCTAGTTTTGGTTACATAAATTGGGACACTTAAGAGTAACCATTTGACTCTGGTTACTATTGAAAGTGGAAGATGGAGCTAAAAAAGTGCTAATGCATGTTGTTGTTTTGGGAAGAGATTTTCTTTTGTTTTGGCAATGATCAAATGGGCAGAGCGTTAAGGGGCAGATTTACTAAGGGCCGAAATTTAAAAGAAAAAAAAAATTCAAAATTCGACCCTCAAAGTTTTTTAAAGAGCTTTTCCATCGAAAATTGACCTATTTTGATTGAATAGGTCCATTTTCGATCGAATAAAATATCTTTCGAATTGTGTGATTCGAACAATTCTCCGCAAAATCCTTTGAATATTTGGAACTTAGAAATTTTTTCAGGACAGGTTCTATGAGGTCCCCTGTAGGCTAAAATGGCAATTAGGCAGCTTTACGCTGGTGAATAGTTGAAGTTGAAGGATTTTTAAGGGGCAAGTACTTCGAAATTCGAATTTTCTAATTTTTTCAATTCGAATCTAATTTTGGGCTATTCGATAATTGAAGTATCCCAAAATTACTTCAAAATTGGAATTTTAAAAATTTGAATTATCACTTCGACCTTCAGTAAATGTGCCCCTAATTTGTCTCTAAAACCCTTCATCCTTAGAAAGATTGCTAATAATATAGGATAACCCTTGATGTTACTTCTCCCAGAGTTTTCTGGAAGGGGAAGAAAATAATGATGATAAGCTAAAACAGGGGGCCAGGGTACCTGAGGTCTCACGTCGCAATTTTGGTACTACTCAAATGATGCATCCAAAAAATATAAAAGGTTATCAATAGGGAAACCCAATTTTAGAGAGAGGTATTGGGTTCAGAAGCAACAATCTACCTATTTCAGAGAATTATTTGTCTAAACAATCCTGCCCCCTGATTAGCATAAATGCCCAGAGACTTAGGCACTGTATGCAGAAGTAAATCTGGACATGTAAGGCTAGCTTGAGTCTGAATGTATATTGATGTGACTATGTCCTTCAGCAGTGCACAGATAATAACATAGCTACAACAGCTTTCCTTTGTCAGCATTATAAAATCTTAGATAAATAAATACAGTCTTTTTCATTACATTTATGTGGCCTTTGTGAATTGTTTGCGTGCCCATCAACTTTGTTGTCTTTCAGTGGAGTTCTGCTTGTATATCTGAGGGTCTGAAGCTCATGTACCTGGACCACTTTCTTTACTTTTGAGTTATTCTCCTCTCGAGAATTTTAACTATGGTTGAAAATTAGTGATGGGCGAATCTGTGGCGTTTCGCTTCGCCAAAATATTCGGGAATTTTCAGCGAAATTCACGAAACGGCGAAAAAATTCGTGAAACTAGTCGCACTGATATTTTGTGGCGCGCCCAAGTTGACGTGCGCTTATTTTGACGCACATCAGAATAGTTTTGACGCACACTGCAATGTAATAAAACTGCCAGGCGAAATGCATACCCCCAACGGTCCCTTTTTTTGGAGGGACATTCCCTCTTTTGACAGCGCAACCTGCAGTCCCTCATTTCATTTGTATTGGAAAGTCCCTCTTTTCTCTGCATGGAATAGCCAGAAAAAGAAAGAAGTTTCTAACTTAATTGGCTTTTGGCAGAGAGCCTAGAAGAACAGCTAACAGGTGCAAAAAAGATGCTTTTTAACAATTTTGATATTAAAAATAAGTAATTGATTGTATTTGTAACAGTTTAGATAAGGAGAAATATTTTCAAACTTTCATAACCTGCCAAATTTGGTAAAACGAACATGTTAATTAGTGGGTGTAGCCACAAAAATGGGTGTGGTCAAAATGTTGCAGCACTTCGTATGGAAAAAAAATTTCTGTCCCTCTTTTTACTTCCAAAATGTTGGAAATGTGAAAAAAAATTGTAAAAAATGGCATCTTTTGCTTTGTGTGTGAATGTGCTGAATAGCATTGGAGTCAATGAGAAGAGCAATTTACACACGTGTTTCACTTAGTATACACACATGCCCTGCATTGTTGGTGGACTCTTATCTTTTCAAAAGAAAAAAAGGCCTCCCATTTTGCCAGCTTCTTAAAAACATTTGTGATTATTATTTAAAATAGTGAAACATTAAAAAGGCATATTTTAATATATATTAATTTATTTTAAAAAATATTTTTCACTGCACAGATTGTGCTGTTTTGAAGTGAAGTGACGAACTTGACGCGCGACGAACTTGACGCGCGACGAAACAAAACACGCTGCAAAATTTCGTGAGCATTTCGCCGAAACTTTCGTCATCGGCGAATGTCGGAAATTCGCCGTGAATTCACCTAGGGCGAATTTATTCGCCCATCACTATTGAAAATACATTCTTCCCAGAGTTCTTAAATTAAAAAAGTACAGATATGGTAGTTTGTTATAGTTAACTTGTTAATAATTACTTACAGGCATACCTCACTTAAATCAGATTTACTTATTCATATGTCTCTTCAAACTAATCCCTACTTAATGATGAAAACGTGTAGGGAAAATGGTAAATCCAAAACAATACTTTGTATTTTATAATAAAAAAGCACATTTTTGTATTAAAATACTAGAAAAAAATCAATTTGATTCATGTTAAAAACTGATGTAAATTTACCCTTTAAAACACAGGGGTTGTATTAAACAAATTAATGAAAAAATGGTGATTACATTTCTTCTTACCATTTGTTGTTAACACCTTCTCTTTTCTTGTTTTTTTATTACATTAATGTAAAATCATAGTCATCAAAATCCTTTTTGCTGAATCTGTACATTTTCCCATTTTGTTTATATAAATTTCTGTGAATACTTGTGCAGTAAAAATTTTTTTTTGTGCACACTTTTTTTTTGTATATCAGCAACACCAAAGGAGACATTGTAAACTGGAAATAAGTGACTCATAAAAACAGTATATAGTTTGAATGAATACTTCTATGTTTAGTTACCTATTTTTGCCTCATTGGATAATGGAAATGAAATGGTACAAATGAGCTCTGACATAGACTTGCATTAGGAAAAGTACTATAAATATGAGAATTATGAATTATAAATGATTATAATATTATAATGGGAGCCCTGAAGGTAAAATAGGGGGATATAATTCATGCAGTTATGACCAGTATGATATGAAAATGGAGGATATTTATTGCTGTAGTTTTTAATATGTGAATACTCAAGTATTTTTAGATGTTTTATATTGATTAGGTTTAAAAGACAAACCATGGAAAAGTACAAACAAAATCAAAAAGCTGCCATCATTCTCGGTTTTTCAATGCTTGCTTTTTTCATAATTTTATCTTATCTATCTATCTATCTATCTATCTATCTATCTATCTATCTATCTAGAGTTGGCCTAGAGGTTAGATAGTCAACCTTTGATGTGGGATCTCATGCTAGATATCCTGTAGTAACTCCTTGTGACCCTGGATAAGTCACCTAATCTTCAACATACTTATGGGCACATATACTAAAGGTCGAAATAAATTTTCGAATAAAATTTGAATTCCAAAAATTCGAATTTTGGCATAATTATCGAATAGCCCAAAATGTCCTGAAAAATTTTGTAACTTCCAAGAATTCAAAGGATTATCCGCAAAATTTAATTGAATTGATGCAATTGAACGATTCAAAGGATTTTTATTCGACCAAAAATTGACCTATTCGATCGAAATAGGTCCATTTTTCATTGAAAAAGCCCTTTAAGAAAACTTTGAGGGTCGAATCTAGAAGTTTTTTTTTCACTTCGAAAATTCGGCCCTTAGTAAATCTGCCACTATGTGTGTCTATAATGGCTAACTTGTTTGCTGTAAACTGCTTTGAGTATATAGCAAGGACGAACAAAATCAAGTAAATCCTACTATCCATTGACTGACAGAAAGAACCCAATTGAAGCTGTTTCAAAAGGGGAAAAACAGCTCTTGAATTTAAGGACAGCAAAGATTATTACAACATGCGTGTTGTCCCTACTATGACAAATTCACTCACCTACTCACCTGTGTAGATGTGCCAGTGACCGTTTTGCGGCACTACGCCAGGCAAATTTTTGCCAGTCCGTCGCTAATTCACTAAAATGCAAAGTTGCGCAAAGGGAGGCGAATGGTAGCGAATTTTCACTACCGTTACTACGTTAGACAAAGCGAAGTAACGCTAGTGATGCCTAATTTGCATATGTGCCAACTTAAACGTATAATGGATGTATATGCAGCAGCAACTACAGGACACTACACAAGCCAAGAAAAAGTTAAATGAATAAAATAAACTTGTCCTATTGCCCTACACATGTCCCCACTGTATAGTAGATTTGGCATATGTTAGGAATTATATGGAGGGCGGGGGGTACCCTAAAAAAACGTACGCTCTTTTTCAGCCTATCTCCCTTCAAAATTGAAAAGTCGCCAGCATTTTTTTCCTATCTAATGTATTGGACTTCGCCAAGTCTGGTGCAAGAGGTAACATTCAGTGAAATGCCAATCTTAGTGAATTAGCATATTTACGACCCTTCATTAGAGCGAAACTTCGCCTGCCGTAAGGGTGCGAAGTTGCGTTAGTCTATCTACTTCGTTAACGAAAATTTGAGTCAGTGTGGGTAAATTGGCAAAGTTACAAAATGACGTCACGCTGGTGAATTTTCGCTAACGTTAGCCACTTTGCCCTTTAGTGAATTTGCCCCTGAGCCTTTTGATTGAGATTGCATTTAAGATTTTGGTATTCTTCTTGACTTCTAGATTCTGCACCTTATTGCCTGTCATGACAATTTCACTTCTGCTTCTTCTCCCTAATTTGGCTTAGATATTTGCAATGTATTTGCATTCATCAGAGGTTCAGCTTCAGTATCTGCACTTATGACACTCATCTTCTGAATTTAATACTGTTTCAAATATCAGAGACTGCATTCATGGTGAAAGGTGTAGGAGAAGCTAATTCTTTTTCTGAGCTTCAGTCACTTACCAACATTTCCTTTTCCACCACTCTTTGTACATAATAATTCAGTCAGTTAGCTATCCATGTACAAATAGCACCACCAAGACCATTTGGTTAATTCTGTACTGTATAGACCATGCCTACTGCAACACCAATGTTCAGCTTCCTACTTACTACAACATAAAAACATTAAACATTTTTACATAATTTCTACTTAAAATGCTATTCTCCAAGACATAATCTTGAATCTGATCAAATCTACAGATACATTCACACTACATGCATCAGATGTACAAATACCAGAATGAGACTTGAATTTTGAATACTGAAGCTACATCAGCTTATTTAAATGAAGGCTTTGTATAAAGGACCAAAATGTGCTGTAGAGGGTCACTAATAAAATGCAACCTTCAGTATATAAAAATATAATTCTGCACCTTTTTTTGTACTTGTTCCTGCACTCTAAAATATGTAATTCTTAATATTTGCTTAGTTTTCTTATTCATATACGTATTTGTTTGAAATGAATGTTCATGTATAACAATAGAAAACGTGAGCAGTGTTTTGCATTTAATGGTAAAACTAAGCTTTCCCTATGAAGCAAAGTCAATAAATGAATACATAATGAAATAAAAAGACAAAATCAATCAATACCTAAATCTGTCAAACAGCAAATAAGCTTTCAACACTGAAGGGCCACAGAAAAATACATAGGGTTCACAATATAGATTTTGCTCTAGTCCTGTTTTATTTAATGACATTGAAATTCATATTTATACAGATTTTGCAGACAAATACACTTGCAGATTGGTACTCACATACACAGTAACAAGGATGCATATACAGTCATTTTAAAAAGTTCACCGTCTCCATAATAATTTATGAAGCAGTATTCCGTTTTATGGTATTAAAGTGGACCCGTCACCCCAAAAAAATATTCAAAATCCTATTTTATCACATTAGTCAAGCAAAATGAACATTAATTACACTATATAAATTATTTTAATCTTGTTTTCTTCAGTCTGGGAATTCATAATTATAGCAAGCAGGCAGGAGCCATTTTGTGGACACTGTTATTAAGGCAAGCCTTGCATCATCTCAGAATCTTGTTTGTGCACCAGAATGGGGGAACCGAAGTGTATCCCCATGTCCTGGCTACACAATTAAATGGTTAAGAGAACTGGGGGAATGTGTGGGGAGCTGTGGCATCTAGGAAGTGCTGAATGGAAAGTGAAAGTAATTATCTGCCCCGCCTCTATGCCTAAGGCATAGAGGAGTGGCAGACAATATTTAATTGACAGCTGAGATTTTTAAATGAGCTTAAAACAGCTATGAATGCTTTAATAAAAATTTGAAATTGGATTGGATTTCATGTTTAATTTGAAAAGGACTTTTATTATACAGATTTTTCTGTCTGGGTGACGGGTCCACTTTAAATCAAATGTGAAAAACTGGCTGTTCAAAAATGTGGGTACCCTTGTAATTGTGTTCATTTTAATGCATGTAACTGTTCAATACTGATCACTGGCAACACTACATTTTTTGAATTAGCTCATTAAGCCTTGAGCTTCATAGGCAGGTATGTCCAATAATGAAAAAATGTATTTAAGACGGCCAATTGCAAGATGTGCTTCTGTTTGACTCTCCTCTAAAGAGTGACAGCATGTGATCCTCAAAGCAACTTTAAACTGTCAGTTTCAACTGTAAGGAATGTAATTCTGAATTGGAAAGCCACAGGCACAGTTGCTGTAATACCCAGGTCTGGCAGGCAAAGACAAATACAGGTTCGATATATATGCGGAGGATTGTGAGAATGGTTACAAAGCAAAGATTCCCTCCAAAGACCTGTAAGAACTTCTTGCTGCAGATGGTGTACCTGTACATTGTTCTACAATTCAACACAATTTGCACAAAGAACATCTGTATAGCAGGGTTATAAGAAAGAAGCCCTTTCTGCACTCACTCTACAAACAGAGTCACTTGATGTATGTGAAAGCTCATTTAGACAAGCCACAGTCATTTTGGAACACTGTGGCTTGAATACACTGCATTATGGTGTGTTTTGCTAAAAGCTTTATTTGGATGTATTAATATGATTTTTTAATAATGAAATGAAATGCACAAATAAATGTTTTAAGTGAGAAACTGTGCATGTTTCTAATTTATATGTATATTGTCTAAATGTACCCTAGGATTTTCTTCAGCAGTATTTCAGAGGATAAATGGCTATGCATTGTATAGAATTATTCACACTTTTTATCAAAGATCAAGATGTTTTTTTTTAATTCTCTACAAAAATACACTCATTAGCCAGTTACAATTGTATACTTATAAGTGTAAACTACTCACGAGCAAGTAGCAAAATATAAGACTATTTGACAAATTATTCCACTAGATGTTCCGGTATTAAAGCAAGTTTGTGGCATCCAAATTGCATCAATCTGGCAAATCATTCCACATTCTGGCCAGTGTGATTACTTTGCGTGGACTGTCAACCTTTGGGTAAGGTAACAGACTATACAAACAAATTAGGTCATCATCTTACCAATGTTGGTGTAATTGCATGGGAGGGTGACTGTCCATATTAGTTGGCAAGGCATTGCACACATGAACTTACAATAAACACAAAATCAAGTCAGTATTTGATAAAACTGTGTGAAACATCTGGTGTTTGACCAGCTGTTTACTGTAGCATGTGACATTAAATTGGAGATCAGTTTTAGTTTGGAAAAAAAACCTGACAGTTTTATTTCTCTTTCTTGATCCATAGGAGACATGTAGTTGCTATCCAAAGAGAATCCCAAATTACCTGTAATTTGAAATTGATTGCAAATTGATCTGAATAAAGGACAGCCACAAAGATTAGCCTTGTAAATCATGTGAACCAAATAGAATCAATGTGGATCATGGTGTGAATTAATTTGAATTAGCATCAATGTGAATTATGATACAAGTAAAGGGAACATTATTGTGCCGCTAACATGAGAAAAGTTCAACAGGCCTGCATCTGCAGTGTCTCCATGATAGGAAATCCAAGCAGACTGCCCCCTAGCACAAGTAGTAGTAGCGTCTTTATCAATCAATCCACAGTGTAGTCACAGGAGAGAAGCTCCTTTCTCCCTCTTCTAAACTTACCTGTGCAGTACTCTGGCAAGGTCCTACCACTGCTGTGACAAATAAAAGCATTTCACATTAATTTAACATAAATGAATACAATACAGACTCTCAAAATTATAATGTGTAAAGATACAGAAACCACAATCACTTTCAGTTATTAATAGATAATATGAGAACATAAAGTAGAAAACTCCTGACATTTCACAAAATTTGCAAAATGGGGGAGGGTGGGTGGTATGTTTCTACCTGCTCAGAAGGAAGTGAACTGCTTTTTCCCCTGACATCACATCCTTCTCTCCACCCCTGGGCCTGGGCATCTCCTGCTTGAACTCATTCGTTCTCACCTAAACACAGCTACATGTGATTCTGCCCATCTCTAAAGCTGGCCATAGACGTAAAGATTTTTGAAAGATCCAATAATTATCGTGAGACCACGATTGTCTCAAACGATCGTTTAAATGTCCAATGTGTCCATCAACTAAAAAGACCATTTCAGGCGATATTGCCAGCAAAACTGAAGGATCGCAGCCTGCTTGCGCTGCAAACATAGGTAGATTGCATGGGGAGCGATAAAGATTTTCTAACCTGGCCGATCAATCATCAGACCAATGTCGGACGAAAAATCGTGAGATGAACGATCGTTTGTATCCCACTAACCGCACGATAATTTGACAGTTTGGTCGGACTTCCCTAAAATCGGTCGTTCGGCAGGGAAATATCGTTGCGTCTATGGGGAGCATAACCGAGACCAGTATAATTTGGCTGCTGGTCATTCGGATTCCTCGTCATGCAGCCCCTGCACTTATAGCTCCAGGGCTTTCCTAAACCTCTGTGTCAACTGTAATTTTCCAGATTGAAAAAAATGCCTGTCACTGGCAGTGACATATGGTTTACTTTGTACTGAGTGTGTCTCTCAGTAGAAAGAGATTAAATATCCAATTAACCTAAGGAAAGGAGTTTTTATTTTCTTGGTGTCCATCCTTTCATGCATTTTCATTCAAGTGTGGAAGAAGTGTGTGTGGAAGTGTGGAAGAAGCAATACCTGTAAAGGGATATAATCTAACCAAAGTCCAAGAATGTGGTCCCTGCCATCAGCAATTATTTCAATAAATTATACAACTACTGTAATTTGAAAATACCAGCAATAAGAGAACTAATGCTATTTCAGTAAGTGATATGCTGCACAATGCAACATTTAACACCCATTGCCAGTAAAGAATGTCGTTTTACATCATTTATATTGAGCCACCATTTTGTGATGGTCTGTACTGTAACAGGTGTGGGAGTAAAAGACAGAGATCTGTTCCTTCATCGGCTGATGTAATCTAGTATGCTTGTCCTTGCTGTTCCTTAGAACTTAAAATTGTAATTTTTCTATTTAGGATTATTCTTTGGCACATACTGCTAGAATTTTTTTTTACTGTTTTATGATATATATAGGGTTTCCTTTTCCTATATAGCATAGTTTCCTTTTCAACTGTTACAATTAGTGAAGATTGGAGTGGACACCTTTATTATGTTATATAACTAGGGTGAATAATTCTGCAAACTTTCCAGGCAATTAGGCCTCCTTGTCTGGCATTTCTAAAAATGAATATATCTGAAGAAGAGGTTTAGTTAGCTGAAAAGCTTGCTAAATTATTAACTTGGTTAAGAATATATGAACTCCATGCTGTGTCAGTTAAATGCCCAAGTAACATGATACAGCTTTCTACATCAGTGTATGTGTATGCAGTTCTGTGGTATCAGTGGACTTTATTTAAACAATGGACTATATTCTACATGCCTGATTACATGATCACAGTTAAATGAAATTATTTAACTGTGATTGGCATCATTGCACATTAAAGTGAATATGTAGTTCAGTCAGCACTCACCAATCTGTTGATTAACAATTTGCAAGTGCATGTGTAATGTGGTCCACTTCCCATCCAAGTTAAAATCCTCCATCTAGTGGCCAACATTGCATCATATCTAAACAGATATAACAATAATTTTGGAAAATTTTAACTGGTGAAGGGAATCTGCATTGTTTATTGCATTTTGCTTATGATAAAACTAACAAATCAGGTCACTAAATCCCTACCATAATATTGTTACCCATAAAGGACTAAACCAACTTTAACTGGGTGTATGTATTTTTTATTATTTTATTATCTTTTCAAGTGGCATGTGTATTTGAATGTTGGCTTTATCAGAATCATTTGACAATTGGCCAAATCGATGGCTGCTTTTATAAATACTGAACAGTTGGAAGATAGGAAAAGATTCTATTATGAGTAGCAACAGTTATACTCTGCTTGTTTTCCCAGTGTGAGCTCTCATTTTTCTCCCTGTGTGCTATGACCTGTGGCCATTAAATCATTGGTTTTCTCTGCAGATACAGACAAAAAGCAAATGGTCCCAAGTCATAGTATGAAATAGTCTCATTTATCTTTTTTTGTTTCCCCTGCAGCAACACCCTGACGTCTGCACTTACTGCTTACGTTAAAATCATTGGCAAATGCATCTGGTCTTTTATTCTTGATGATTTTCAGTGTGGCTTTAAGACACTCATTGAGCCGTTTAGGGAATTCATAAAGTCATACAATGTGTGCCCATTAAAGCACAAAAGTTGATGTGTCACATTTAGGGGCATGCGCCATTTTGTTAGATTTTAGAAAATTATTCCATTACCTTAACTTTTCCATTAACTAACATATCTCACTTATATTTTATGTAATATAAATACTTGTGTTATATCATATACAGCACTCTCTAGGACTGACCAAGCATTTGTAGAGGGTAAAGCTACAAAGATGGTCAGGGACAGATGGTCCCTAAACCCTGTAAAGCTCAATAGCTTTCATAACAAAAGCAATCTAGAATCACTGATTTCTTAACTCTTTCTATTGAATCAGGGCCTTGCTAACAGTCCATATGTGTGGGATGCATTCACAGCATACTATAGAGGGGTACTGAATACTGAGATAAGTGCATTTCAGAAACACAACCCTAGGTTCCTTAAAGGGGTAGTTCAACTTTAAATTAACTTTGGTATGATGTATTCAGCTATTTTATGAGAAAATTTGAAATTGGTCTGAGAGGCAGAAGAGGAAGGCAAGTATTTACAAAACAATAAAAAAATGAAGACCAACTGTAAATTTGCTAAGAATAGGCCATTCTATAACATACTTAATCAGTGGCGTAACTACCAAGGGAGCAGATGGTTGATCCCAATGTTATTAATAGGAAAAAAAAGATAGATAAATAAATAAATAAAGCTAAGCTTAGGAGTTATTGCAAATGATCAAGCAGAAAATTAGTTTGCCTCCATGTAGTAATTATCTGTATTAATTAATAATCAGCCCTATATTACAACATTTGCATTTTGTACTATATATTGTGAGTGGTCCCTATGCTCAGTAAGTGGCAGCAGCACAGAGCATGTGCAATGAATCAGTAAAAAAAGAATATGGGAATCTATTGGAGCATCTTTGGAGGCACAGATCTTTACAGCGAAAGGGAGGTGGTTGCTTTGGGCTGGTACAGAATCCTAAAACATAAGGGAAGATTTATCTAGTGTCGAAGTGAAAATTCTCATTTCAAATTCTCATTTCAAATTTTGGAATTCAAATTTTCAATTTTTTTCTGTGAAATCCGACTAGAGAATAGTTGAAATTTGATTTGAGTTTTTAAAAAAATTCTAATTAAATTTTGGTCCTACAAATAGGACATTTTGTAACTTTACAGTATTTAGAAGAAGGAATACCTTTTTGTAACTATACTGTATCTGTATATAGCTAGAGGAACAGAACTTTATTGTATCTTTATTTTATATGGTAATGTTGCATTGAGTGCTATTTGCGTAGTCTGAGAAGAAGGCATTCAAGTAAGCATTTCATTGTACTGTGCCCGCTGAACTCTACACATATGACAATAAAACTTTTAATCTTGAATCATGCATAGCAGTTTACAAGATCTTGGCTAGAAAGCATGCATTTGTGATGAGTAGTAATAGTGATTAATGAATGTAAAACAAATAAATTTATCTCTAACAAAAATCTGTCCCATTTATATGTAGATTTAGTGG
The DNA here is from genome assembly GCA_024363595.1 of Xenopus borealis. Lineage (NCBI taxonomy): Eukaryota > Metazoa > Chordata > Amphibia > Anura > Pipidae > Xenopus > Xenopus borealis. The sequence continues at coordinate 123,870,630 of CM044433.1, read as the reverse complement.
TAGCCATCCAGGTCCCCTCATTTAACATGGGTACAAAGGACAACCACTTAGTCAACAGTCTCTAAATGCCAAATTCTTGAAATTTAATAGGTTTAGTTTACTTATTCTAATGAATTATTGACAAATCTGCAATGTAGATTGCATCATTGGTGGCAATAACTGGTCAGCATACAATTTCCTTTTTTTTCATGTTCTTAGTACCTCACATGCCAATTCACTCTGGATTTGGATCAAATTATCAATGGCTGTAGAAAGAAACCTGAAGTGTGCATAGAAGTGTTGCGAGGCAGTATACATGCATATCACAAAATATCAAATCTCCTTTGATAACTTTTATATGCTATATAGATACTATATCGATATAGTATAAAACAGAATAATAAAGAAAATAAAGATTGTCATTTGCAGTCATCTTTACATTCTACAAAATGGTTTCACAAAATGTATCCCAAATCAATACATGCTTATATTAATCTCTAACCAGTCTCAAAACTGTTAGAAAATCTACTACAATTGATTGGTCAGATGTGTGGTATTATGCACACTCTTACTCATCTGAAGGAGACTTTATTTCCATATACTCAAATGCCAAATGCATAAATTTTACTATAAACAATGATCATGTTTATTCATTACACACAAAGTAAGATAAAACCAACTCTATACTGTGAAATGTATACAGAATAATGGGCCAATTGACAAAGATATTGCTGCAGTGAAATGATGGTCAAGAAAACAAACAGACAGCTAAGGAGGACACCTCTTCTGCAGTTTGGTGTCATGGTACATATTACGGCAAGATCTTAGGTTCAGTGGGCCAGGAGGTATTGATGTAAGTGATTGGCATAGCACACCCAGACCAGAGGCCCATTTATTAAAAGGCAAGGAAAGGCAAATTAATAAAATCCCATTTTTACTTTCTTTAATGAAAAAAAAAATCTATCGCCTATATACTTTAATTAAAAAATGTGTACCATTTTTATAAGAAACCTGACAGTATGCAGTGAAATTCGCCCTTCATTTAGTGCTGTGAATAGGAATTGTCAGAGGGTCCCTAACTTCTGGCAGGGAAACAATCATACTTATGAACAGCAGGGGGAGCCCCTGCCTTACCAGCAATCCAGAACTCAAGCAGCTTTGTTTTTTAATAATTAATGACAATCCCTAAGAAGCCCAGACCACACTGAGCATGTATATGTAGTCTAGTCTAGCAAAGAAGTATAACAAAGTTACAAGATGACAGCCCCCTGTGGCCAACTTTGAAAGCATAAATAATTTGTTTGATTAGGCTTGTGGTGCAGTAAGTTCATGCTTATGTTTAGTATACAAAATACAGCATTTCTAGCCTTATTGTATTTTAGACTTTCCTTGCCCTTTAAACCTGAATTATTCTGGTCCGGGTTCTTAGGGTGAAAAAATCTCAAAGTTTTATAGATTTATCAAACACCAAAGCTGCTAAAAATCCAATCCTGTTGAGGTCATGTAGAAGTTAAAGGCAGCTGTCCCTCAAGTTGTTTCTTGACATTTCAATCTGCACTGGATAATCTGAAAAATTCAGGGTTTTTGAAACGATAACCAAAAATGTTGAGTTTTCGGAGCATCAATCATACAATTCGAATTGACGCTCTATTTTGTCATGACGTTTAGTTACTCCAATTTTTTCGAGAAAAAATATTCATAAATGAGTTAAAATCAGGGAAGGGAGTTTACTAATTTGAGTTTTAATAAATGTGCCTCCAAATGTTAAGCAGATGGGTTACCCATTTTGATGATGTATGCTTTAGATCAAACTAGTTGGAACACTGCCTAAATAAACAATTACACTTTTGTGAGTTTGTTTTCTTCATTATTATTAATAAAAATTATTTATTTGAATGTATATTTAGAATTTCATTTCAAAAGTATAGTGCATTATTTGTGTTATCTTTGATTCAAGTTAAAATTGTTGCCATCAGATGATTTTCTCAGCTCCTTAAGCTTACAATTTGTGAAACATTTTTCATGCTTTGTAGCATTTTCTTAAATCTCACAACAGGCGTACCATCATCATTATAATCACAAGGCCCCCATGCTGATAGAAATGTATCTCAAGAAACATATCAGAAACAATTTTTGGCTTAGCAAGCTTCATTAGAGTAGATGATGATGGTTATTTATTTAAAGACTTTGAGATACATACATAGCTAACCCATTGGTTACAGATCGGCTCCATCAACAAGCCCAAAGTCATCAAACAAACCATTTGCTGCTCAGGGAAAATTGCATGTACACAGAAATCTTGGATATTGACACTTCAGCCAATAATAATTTATTGTATTACTGAGGTGCCTAGCCAAATGCTTCTTAGATAAACACTAATGGACATGCATTTGCACCTTGGGGAAAAGCAAATAGTCCCTTATATCATTATCATATTAATTTATAAATTAACTTACATGTATATGCATTTATGATATTCAATACAAACCATGGAGAAGTAGGAAATACAGTATGGAGAGTTTTAGGGGTAAATTTACAAAATTCACGTGAAGAGATCGAAGTTCGATCGAATTCGATCGAATTCTGATTGTACAATTTTTTTGGAGGATAGAATATGCAAATTTGGCCACTTCGATCATCGAATACCGAAAATTCGAATGATAGAATAGATCGAATGAATGAATATTCGATCATTCGATGATCGAAGGATTTTAACTTTAAAATTTATTCGAATTTCTACTTCGCCAGATTGAACCTACCGAATACCAATAGAAGCCTATGGGAATCCCCCATAGGCTTCTTTTACAAACACCTGCTCGAATACCATTCGTATGATCGAACGCCTCGATCAATGGAATGGAACAATGGAAAGGTAATGGCTCCCGTACACCTGTATTGCTAAAAATGTTCCTATGCAACACTTGGTAGATATTAGAACAGCACTCAAAAATAAAATACCCAAGTTGGCCATGACTCCTCCAGTTACACTGAGTAAGAGAAACAATAGCTTATCTGAAAGCAGATCTGTTTTGAAGGACTGGTTCTTTCTGAAGACACAGTATCAGCAACAATGACATGATACAGCTGCCTACACACCAATAAAACAACTTAAAAAACAGATTTATTATTTTTAAATGGTAGACTTGTTACAGTTAGTTACACAGTTAAATTGGGTTGAAAAAAGACGTAGTCCATAAATTTCAACCCCTCCAAATGAAAACCCAGCATCTATACACACACCCCTCCATACTTTCACATACATTATATATGCCCTATACTAACTATACAGTTTAGCATCACAATAGCCTTTGATATTATGTCCAAGAAATCATCCAAGCC